>CAWUCU010000080.1:27500-30000 GCA_963920655.1 Geranium rotundifolium | reverse complement strand
TTGGTCGACCATGGACGTCCATGGGCGACGTCCCTGGACACTTTGGACGTCCTCGGTCGACCATGGGCGTCGTTCGTCGACGTGATGGTCGACCATGGGCGACCACGGACGTCGTCGCGGGCCATTTTGGACGACCGCGGTCGACCATGGGCGTCGTTCGTCGACGTGGGCGACGTTGGTCGACCATGGACGTCCATGGGCGACGTCCCTGGACACTTTGGACGTCCTCGGTCGACCATGGGCGTCGTTCGTCGACGTGATGGTCGACCATGGTCGACCACGTACGTCAGTGGGCGTCGTCGCGGGCCATTTTGGACGACCGCGGTCGACCATGGGCGTCGTTCGTCGACGTGGGCGACGTCGGTCGACCATGGACGTCCATGGGCGACGTCCCTGGACACTTTGGACGTCCTCGGTCGACCATGGGCGTCGTTCGTCGACGTGATGGTCGACCATGGGCGACCACGTACGTCCACGGGCGTCGTCGCGGGCCATTTTGGACTACCGCGGTCGACCATGGGCGTCGTTCGTCGACGTGGGCGACGTCGGTCGACCATGGACGTCCATGGGCGACGTCCCTGGACACTTTGGACGTCCTCGGTCGACCATGGGCGTCGTTCGTCGACGTGATGGTCGACCATGGTCGACCACGTACGTCCGTGGGCGTCGTCGCGGGCCATTTTGGACGACCGCGGTCGACCATGGGCGTCGTTCGTCGACGTGGGCGACGTCGGTCGACCATGGACGTCCATGGGCGACGTCCCTGGACACTTTGGACGTCCTCGGTCGACCATGGGCGTCGTTCGTCGACGTGATGGTCGACCATGGTCGACCACGTACGTCCACGGGCGTCGTCGCGGGCCATTTTGGACGACCGCGGTCGACCATGGGCGTCGTTCGTCGACGTGGGCGACGTCGGTCGACCATGGACGTCCATGGGCGACGTCCCTGGACACTTTGGACGTCCTCGGTCGACCATGGGCGTCGTTCGTCGACGTGATGGTCGACCATGGTCGACCACGTACGTCCGTGGGCGTCGTCGCGGGCCATTTTGGACGACCGCGGTCGACCATGGGCGTCGTTCGTCGACGTGGGCGACGTTGGTCGACCATGGACGTCCATGGGCGACGTCCCTGGACACTTTGGACGTCCTCGGTCGACCATGGGCGTCGTTCGTCGACGTGATGGTCGACCATGGGCGACCACGGACGTCGTCGCGGGCCATTTTGGACGACCGCGGTCGACCATGGGCGTCGTTCGTCGACGTGGGCGACGTCGGTCGACCATGGACGTCCATGGGCGACGTCCCTGGACACTTTGGACGTCCTCGGTCGACCATGGGCGTCGTTCGTCGACGTGATGGTCGACCATGGTCGACCACGTACGTCCGTGGGCGTCGTCGCGGGCCATTTTGGACGACCGCGGTCGACCATGGGCGTCGTTCGTCGACGTGGGCGACGTCGGTCGACCATGGACGTCCATGGGCGACGTCCCTGGACACTTTGGACGTCCTCGGTCGACCATGGGCGTCGTTCGTCGACGTGATGGTCGACCATGGTCGACCACGTACGTCCGTGGGCGTCGTCGCGGGCCATTTTGGACGACCGCGGTCGACCATGGGCGTCGTTCGTCGACGTGGGCGACGTCGGTCGACCATGGACGTCCATGGGCGACGTCCCTGGACACTTTGGACGTCCTCGGTCGACCATGGGCGTCGTTCGTCGACGTGATGGTCGACCATGGTCGACCACGTACGTCCACGGGCGTCGTCGCGGGCCATTTTGGACGACCGCGGTCGACCATGGGCGTCGTTCGTCGACGTGGGCGACGTTGGTCGACCATGGACGTCCATGGGCGACGTCCCTGGACACTTTGGACGTCCTCGGTCGACCATGGGCGTCGTTGGTCGACGTCATGGGCGACCACGGACGTCCGTGGTCGACCGCGGGCGACCATGGGCGACCACGACTGGCTGTTTCGGTTTCGTCATCGTTTGTCGCCTTAACGATCTCTGATTGAGCTGAAATTTTGAGGGGAGCTGCAACTATACAATTCCATGCTTGTTGCAAAATTTCAGATTAAAATAATTTTTTTCTGAATTTTCTGATTTTTTTTACATTAAAAAATGTAAAAAATAAAAATAAATAATCGGGATGTCGGAAAATTATGAAATTTGGTTTGGGCATACCTTGGCACCAGCCAAGCAAGCCTGCAAAAAATGGTGGCCAACGGATAACCCTAGCTTCAAAAAAGGCCATTATGTCTGCTCAAACATTTGATGTTTCCTGGTGCCAGTGGGGGTTTCTCACTTAAGGCTCTATAGGGGGGGAGGGTATGCTGAAACCCAAAATGGCCCGCGGACGCTGTACGGGCGACCACGGGTGCACGCTGCGGTAGGTTGGGTCACATACCAAGTCGGTTTAGCGAGAATGCATGGAAACTCTAACCCCCCCGTGCGCCGTTGCTCCACCACCACCGCCTGCGGCGGTCGCCACCGTCG
>CAWUCU010000080.1:15000-17500 GCA_963920655.1 Geranium rotundifolium | reverse complement strand
CGGTCGACCATGGGCGTCGTTCGTCGACGTGATGGTCGACCATGGTCGACCACGTACGTCCGTGGGCGTCGTCGCGGGCCATTTTGGACGACCGCGGTCGACCATGGGCGTCGTTCGTCGACGTGGGCGACGTCGGTCGACCATGGACGTCCATGGGCGACGTCCCTGGACACTTTGGACGTCCTCGGTCGACCATGGGCGTCGTTCGTCGACGTGATGGTCGACCATGGTCGACCACGTACGTCCACGGGCGTCGTCGCGGGCCATTTTGGACGACCGCGGTCGACCATGGGCGTCGTTCGTCGACGTGGGCGACGTCGGTCGACCATGGACGTCCATGGGCGACGTCCCTGGACACTTTGGACGTCCTCGGTCGACCATGGGCGTCGTTCGTCGACGTGATGGTCGACCATGGTCGACCACGTACGTCCGTGGGCGTCGTCGCGGGCCATTTTGGACGACCGCGGTCGACCATGGGCGTCGTTCGTCGACGTGGGCGACGTTGGTCGACCATGGACGTCCATGGGCGACGTCCCTGGACACTTTGGACGTCCTCGGTCGACCATGGGCGTCGTTCGTCGACGTGATGGTCGACCATGGGCGACCACGGACGTCGTCGCGGGCCATTTTGGACGACCGCGGTCGACCATGGGCGTCGTTCGTCGACGTGGGCGACGTCGGTCGACCATGGACGTCCATGGGCGACGTCCCTGGACACTTTGGACGTCCTCGGTCGACCATGGGCGTCGTTCGTCGACGTGATGGTCGACCATGGTCGACCACGTACGTCCGTGGGCGTCGTCGCGGGCCATTTTGGACGACCGCGGTCGACCATGGGCGTCGTTCGTCGACGTGGGCGACGTCGGTCGACCATGGACGTCCATGGGCGACGTCCCTGGACACTTTGGACGTCCTCGGTCGACCATGGGCGTCGTTCGTCGACGTGATGGTCGACCATGGTCGACCACGTACGTCCGTGGGCGTCGTCGCGGGCCATTTTGGACGACCGCGGTCGACCATGGGCGTCGTTCGTCGACGTGGGCGACGTCGGTCGACCATGGACGTCCATGGGCGACGTCCCTGGACACTTTGGACGTCCTCGGTCGACCATGGGCGTCGTTCGTCGACGTGATGGTCGACCATGGTCGACCACGTACGTCCACGGGCGTCGTCGCGGGCCATTTTGGACGACCGCGGTCGACCATGGGCGTCGTTCGTCGACGTGGGCGACGTTGGTCGACCATGGACGTCCATGGGCGACGTCCCTGGACACTTTGGACGTCCTCGGTCGACCATGGGCGTCGTTGGTCGACGTCATGGGCGACCACGGACGTCCGTGGTCGACCGCGGGCGACCATGGGCGACCACGACTGGCTGTTTCGGTTTCGTCATCGTTTGTCGCCTTAACGATCTCTGATTGAGCTGAAATTTTGAGGGGAGCTGCAACTATACAATTCCATGCTTGTTGCAAAATTTCAGATTAAAATAATTTTTTTCTGAATTTTCTGATTTTTTTTACATTAAAAAATGTAAAAAATAAAAATAAATAATCGGGATGTCGGAAAATTATGAAATTTGGTTTGGGCATACCTTGGCACCAGCCAAGCAAGCCTGCAAAAAATGGTGGCCAACGGATAACCCTAGCTTCAAAAAAGGCCATTATGTCTGCTCAAACATTTGATGTTTCCTGGTGCCAGTGGGGGTTTCTCACTTAAGGCTCTATAGGGGGGGAGGGTATGCTGAAACCCAAAATGGCCCGCGGACGCTGTACGGGCGACCACGGGTGCACGCTGCGGTAGGTTGGGTCACATACCAAGTCGGTTTAGCGAGAATGCATGGAAACTCTAACCCCCCCGTGCGCCGTTGCTCCACCACCACCGCCTGCGGCGGTCGCCACCGTCGCCGGCGGCGGAGCTCCGGCGAAGGGGAAAAAATAGCAAAACCGTCTATTTTTTCCCCTCAGTGTCCCTCGGAAGACGGTTGGAGCCTTTTTTGTACTGGGAAATGGTTTGGTTGGCAATGTTGGGTTGACGGCAAGGATGTTGGTGGGTGATTTGACGCTGCCGAGTGCCGGAACAGGACAGGAATATATTTCTTCCACGACCTCGTTTCCGAGCCAGTGGTGGCGTTGGAGATCCTGACAGTGGAGCCAAGAGAGGGTTGGATGTCGGTGAGGACGTTGTTTTAGTGATTTGATGCTGCCGAGTGCCGGAACAGGACAGGAATATATTTCTTCCACGACCTCGTTTCCGAGCCAGTGGTGGCGTTGGAGATCTTGGCAACTGAATCAAAAAGAGTTTTTGCCAACCAAAACGTGCCCGTGTACACTAAAGGCTCAAGCAGGTGAGCATGTATTTTCTGGATAACCGAAAGACATGCGGCAACATCCCATTTGATTGCCCCTCGGGTTGTCGTTTGTGGATGGTCTCGTGGGGAGGGGCGACAGAAGAGTTGGTTTAGTCCCAAAATGTCCCGTCGACCCCTTTTGGGCGACACGGGC
>CAWUCU010000079.1:17500-20000 GCA_963920655.1 Geranium rotundifolium | reverse complement strand
CCCCTCCCCACGAGACCATCCACAAACGACCAACCCGAGGGGCAATCAAATGGGATGTTGCCGCATGTCTTTCGGTTATCCAGAAAATACATGCTCACCTGCTTGAGCCTTTAGTGTACACGGGCACGTTTTGGTTGCAAAAACTCTTTTTGATTCAGTTGCCAAGATCTCCAACGCCACCACTGGCTCGGAAACGAGGTCGTGGAAGAAATATATTCCTGTCCTGTTCCGGCACTCGGCAGCATCAAATCACTAAAACAACGTCCTCACCGACATCCAACCCTCTCTTGGCTCCACTGTCAGGATCTCCAACGCCACCACTGGCTCGGAAACGAGGTCGTGGAAGAAATATATTCCTGTCCTGTTCCGGCACTCGGCAGCGTCAAATCACCCACCAACATCCTTGCCGTCAACCCAACATTGCCAACCAAACCATTTCCCAGTACAAAAAAGGCTCCAACCGTCTTCCGAGGGACACTGAGGGGAAAAAATAGACGGTTTTGCTATTTTTTCCCCTTCGCCGGAGCTCCGCCGCCGGCGACGGTGGCGACCGCCGCAGGCGGTGGTGGTGGAGCAACGGCGCACGGGGGGGTTAGAGTTTCCATGCATTCTCGCTAAACCGACTTGGTATGTGACCCAACCTACCGCAGCGTGCACCCGTGGTCGCCCGTACAGCGTCCGCGGGCCATTTTGGGTTTCAGCATACCCTCCCCCCCTATAGAGCCTTAAGTGAGAAACCCCCACTGGCACCAGGAAACATCAAATGTTTGAGCAGACATAATGGCCTTTTTTGAAGCTAGGGTTATCCGTTGGCCACCATTTTTTGCAGGCTTGCTTGGCTGGTGCCAAGGTATGCCCAACCAAATTTCATAATTTTCCGACATCCCGATTATTTATTTTTATTTTTTACATTTTTTAATGTAAAAAAATCAGAAAATTCAGAAAAAAATTATTTTAATCTGAAATTTTGCAACAAGCATGGAATTGTATAGTTGCAGCTCCCCTCAAAATTTCAGCTCAATCAGAGATCGTTAAGGCGACAAACGATGACGAAACGAAACAGCCAGTCGTGGTCGCCCATGGTCGCCCGCGGTCGACCACGGACGTCCGTGGTCGCCCATGACGTCGACCAACGACGCCCATGGTCGACCGAGGACGTCCAAAGTGTCCAGGGACGTCGCCCATGGACGTCCATGGTCGACCAACGTCGCCCACGTCGACGAACGACGCCCATGGTCGACCGCGGTCGTCCAAAATGGCCCGCGACGACGCCCGTGGACGTACGTGGTCGACCATGGTCGACCATCACGTCGACGAACGACGCCCATGGTCGACCGAGGACGTCCAAAGTGTCCAGGGACGTCGCCCATGGACGTCCATGGTCGACCGACGTCGCCCACGTCGACGAACGACGCCATGGTCGACCGCGGTCGTCCAAAATGGCCCGCGACGACGCCCACGGACGTACGTGGTCGACCATGGTCGACCATCACGTCGACGAACGACGCCCATGGTCGACCGAGGACGTCCAAAGTGTCCAGGGACGTCGCCCATGGACGTCCATGGTCGACCGACGTCGCCCACGTCGACGAACGACGCCCATGGTCGACCGCGGTCGTCCAAAATGGCCCGCGACGACGCCCACGGACGTACGTGGTCGACCATGGTCGACCATCACGTCGACGAACGACGCCCATGGTCGACCGAGGACGTCCAAAGTGTCCAGGGACGTCGCCCATGGACGTCCATGGTCGACCGACGTCGCCCACGTCGACGAACGACGCCCATGGTCGACCGCGGTCGTCCAAAATGGCCCGCGACGACGTCCGTGGTCGCCCATGGTCGACCATCACGTCGACGAACGACGCCCATGGTCGACCGAGGACGTCCAAAGTGTCCAGGGACGTCGCCCATGGACGTCCATGGTCGACCAACGTCGCCCACGTCGACGAACGACGCCCATGGTCGACCGCGGTCGTCCAAAATGGCCCGCGACGACGCCCACGGACGTACGTGGTCGACCATGGTCGACCATCACGTCGACGAACGACGCCCATGGTCGACCGAGGACGTCCAAAGTGTCCAGGGACGTCGCCCATGGACGTCCATGGTCGACCGACGTCGCCCACGTCGACGAACGACGCCCATGGTCGACCGCGGTCGTCCAAAATGGCCCGCGACGACGCCCGTGGACGTACGTGGTCGACCATGGTCGACCATCACGTCGACGAACGACGCCCATGGTCGACCGAGGACGTCCAAAGTGTCCAGGGACGTCGCCCATGGACGTCCATGGTCGACCGACGTCGCCCACGTCGACGAACGACGCCCATGGTCGACCGCGGTCGTCCAAAATGGCCCGCGACGACGCCCACGGACGTACGTGGTCGACCATGGTCGACCATCACGTCGACGAACGACGCCCATGGTCGACCGAGGACGTCCAAAGTGTCCAGGGACGTCGCCCATGGACGTCCATGGTCGACCGACGTCGCCCACG
>CAWUCU010000078.1:15000-17500 GCA_963920655.1 Geranium rotundifolium | reverse complement strand
GTCGTGGAAGAAATATATTCCTGTCCTGTTCCGGCACTCGGCAGCATCAAATCACTAAAACAACGTCCTCACCGACATCCAACCCTCTCTTGGCTCCATTGTCAAGATCTCCAACGCCACCACTGGCTCGGAAACGAGGTCGTGGAAGAAATATATTCCTGTCCTGTTCCGGCACTCGGCAGCGTCAAATCACCCACCAACATCCTCGCCGTCAACCCAACATTGCCAACCAAACCATTGCCCAGTACAAAAAAGGCTCGAACCGTCTTCCGCGGGACATTTTAGTGGAAAAAATAGACGGTCCCATATTTTTTCCACTTTGCCAGAGCTACACCATTGGCGGTGGTGGAGCTCCGACGCGCACGGGCGGGAGGGCTTTTCCCGTGCAGCCCAAGCGCCCATGTCGCCCAAAATGGGTCGACGGGACATTTTGGGACTCAACCAACTCTTCTGTCGCCCCTCCCCACGAGACCATCCACAAACGACAACCCGAAGGGCAATCAAATGGGATGTTGCCGCATGTCTTTCGGTTATCCAGAAAATACATGCTCACCTGCTTGAGCCTTTAGTGTACACGGGCACGTTTTGGTTGGCAAAAACTCTTTTTGATTCAGTTGCCAAGATCTCCAACGCCACCACTGGCTCGGAAACGAGGTCGTGGAAGAAATATATTCCTGTCCTGTTCCGGCACTCGGCAGCATCAAATCACTAAAACAACGTCCTCACCGACATCCAACCCTCTCTTGGCTCCACTGTCAAGATCTCCAACGCCACCACTGGCTCGGAAACGAGGTCGTGGAAGAAATATATTCCTGTCCTGTTCCGGCACTCGGCAGCGTCAAATCACCCACCAACATCCTTGCCGTCAACCCAACATTGCCAACCAAACCATTTCCCAGTACAAAAAAGGCTCCAACCGTCTTCCGAGGGACACTGAGGGGAAAAAATAGACGGTTTTGCTATTTTTTCCCCTTCGCCGGAGCTCCGCCGCCGGCGACGGTGGCGACCGCCGCAGGCGGTGGTGGTGGAGCAACGGCGCACGGGGGGGTTAGAGTTTCCATGCATTCTCGCTAAACCGACTTGGTATGTGACCCAACCTACCGCAGCGTGCACCCGTGGTCGCCCGTACAGCGTCCGCGGGCCATTTTGGGTTTCAGCATACCCTCCCCCCCTATAGAGCCTTAAGTGAGAAACCCCCACTGGCACCAGGAAACATCAAATGTTTGAGCAGACATAATGGCCTTTTTTGAAGCTAGGGTTATCCGTTGGCCACGATTTTTTGCAGGCTTGCTTGGCTGGTGCCAAGGTATGCCCAAACCAAATTTCATAATTTTCCGACATCCCGATTATTTATTTTTATTTTTTACATTTTTTAATGTAAAAAAAATCAGAAAATTCAGAAAAAAATTATTTTAATCTGAAAATTTGCAACAAGCATGGAATTGTATAGTTGCAGCTCCCCTCAAAATTTCAGCTCAATCGGAGATCGTTAAGGCGACAAACGATGACGAAACCGAAACAGCCAGTCGTGGTCGCCCATGGTCGCCCGCGGTCGCCCACGGACGTCCGTGGTCGCCCATGGTCGCCCATGACGTCGACCAACGACGCCCATGGTCGACCGAGGACGTCCAAAGTGTCCAGGGACGTCGCCCATGGACGTCCATGGTCGACCGACGTCGCCCACGTCGACGAACGACGCCCATGGTCGACCGCGGTCGTCCAAAATGGCCCGCAACGACGCCCGTGGACGTACGTGGTCGACCATCACGTCGACGAACGACGCCCATGGTCGACCGAGGACGTCCAAAGTGTCCAGGGACGTCGCCCATGGACGTCCATGGTCGACCAACGTCGCCCAAGTTGACGAACGACGCCCATGGTCGACCGCGGTCGTCCAAAATGGCCCGCGACGACGCCCGTGGACGTACGTGGTCGACCATGGTCGACCATCACGTCGACGAGCGACGCCCATGGTCGACCGAGCACGTCCAAAGTGTCCAGGGACGTCGCCCATGGACGTCCATGGTCGACCAACGTCGCCCACGTCGACGAACGACGCCCATGGTCGACCGCGGTCGTCCAAAATGGCCCGCGACGACGCCCGTGGACGTACGTGGTCGACCATGGTCGACCATCACGTCGACGAACGACGCCCATGGTCGACCGAGCACGTCCAAAGTGTCCAGGGACGTCGCCCATGGACGTCCATGGTCGACCAACGTCGCCCACGTCGACGAACGACGCCCATGGTCGACCGCGGTCGTCCAAAATGGCCCGCGACGACGCCCGTGGACGTACGTGGTCGACCGTGGTCGACCATCACGTCGACGAACGACGCCCATGGTCGACCGAGCACGTCCAAAGTGTCCAGGGACGTCGCCCATGGACGTCCATGGTCGACCAACGTCGCCCACGTCGACGAACGACGCCCATGGTCGACCGCGGTTGTCCAAAATGGCCCGCGACGACGCCCGTGGACGTACGTAGTCGACCGTGGTCG
>CAWUCU010000077.1:0-5000 GCA_963920655.1 Geranium rotundifolium | reverse complement strand
CCGGCACTCGACAGCATCAAATCACTAAAACAACGTCCTCACCGACATCCAACCCTCTCTTGGCTCCATTGTCAAGATCTCCAACGCCGCCACTGGCTCGGAAACGAGGTCGTGGAAGAAATATATTCCTGTCCTGTTCCGGCACTCGGCAGCGTCAAATCACCCACCAACATCCTCGCCGTCAACCCAACATTGCCAACCAAACCATTGCCCAGTACAAGAAAGGCTCGAACCGTCTTCCGCGGGACATTTTAGTGGAAAAAATAGACGGTCCCATATTTTTTCCACTTTGCCAGAGCTACACCATTGGCGGTGGTGGAGCTCCGACGCGCACGGGCGGGAGGGCTTTTCCCGTGCAGCCCAAGCGCCCGTGTCGCCCAAAAGGGGTCGACGGGACATTTTGGGACTAAACCAACTCTTCTGTCGCCCCTCCCCACGAGACCATCCACAAACGACAACCCGAGGGGCAATCAAATGGGATGTTGCCGCATGTCTTTCGGTTATCCAGAAAATACATGCTCACCTGCTTGAGCCTTTAGTGTACACGGGCACGTTTTGGTTGGCAAAAACTCTTTTTGATTCAGTTGCCAAGATCTCCAACGCCACCACTGGCTCGGAAACGAGGTCGTGGAAGAAATATATTCCTGTCCTGTTCCGGCACTCGGCAGCATCAAATCACTAAAACAACGTCCTCACCGACATCCAACCCTCTCTTGGCTCCACTGTCAGGATCTCCAACGCCACCACTGGCTCGGAAACGAGGTCGTGGAAGAAATATATTCCTGTCCTGTTCCGGCACTCGGCAGCGTCAAATCACCCACCAACATCCTTGCCGTCAACCCAACATTGCCAACCAAACCATTTCCCAGTACAAAAAAGGCTCCAACCGTCTTCCGAGGGACACTGAGGGGAAAAAATAGACGGTTTTGCTATTTTTTCCCCTTCGCCGGAGCTCCGCCGCCGGCGACGGTGGCGACCGCCGCAGGCGGTGGTGGTGGAGCAACGGCGCACGGGGGGGTTAGAGTTTCCATGCATTCTCGCTAAACCGACTTGGTATGTGACCCAACCTACCGCAGCGTGCACCCGTGGTCGCCCGTACAGCGTCCGCGGGCCATTTTGGGTTTCAGCATACCCTCCCCCCCTATAGAGCCTTAAGTGAGAAACCCCTACTGGCACCAGGAAACATCAAATGTTTGAGCAGACATAATGGCCTTTTTTGAAGCTAGGGTTATCCGTTGGCCACCATTTTTTGCAGGCTTTGGATGGTGCCAAGGTACGCCCAAACCAAATTTCATAATTTTTGGACATCCCGATTATTTATTTTTTACATTTTTTAATGTAAACAATTTCAGAAAATTCAGAAAAAAATTATTTTAATTTGAAATTTTGCAACAAGCATGATATTGTATAGTTGCAGCTCCCCTCAAAATTTCAGCTCAATCGGAGATCGTTAAGGCGACAAACGATGACGAAACCGAAACAGCCACTCGTGGTCGCCCATGGTTGCCCGCGGTCGCCCATGGACGTCCGTGGCTGCCCATGACGTCGACCAACGACGCCCATGGTCGACCGAGGACGTCCAAACTGTCCAGGGACGTCGCCCATGGACGTTCATGGTCGACCAACGTCGCCCACGGGCACTGACGTCGCCCATGGTCGACCGAGGACGTCCAAAGTGGCCTGCGATGTCGCCCGTGGACGTCCGTGGTCGCCCATGACGTCGAGGAACGACGCCCATGGTCGACCGAGGACATCCAAAGTGTCCAGCGACGTCGCCCATGGACGTCCATGGTTGACCAACGTCGCCCACGTCGACGAACGACGCCCATGGTCGACCGAGGACGTCCAAAATGGCCCGCGACGTCGCCTGTAGACGTCCGTGGTCGCCCATGGTTTCCCATGACGTCGACGAACGACGCCCATGGTCGACCGAGGACGTTCAAAGTGTCCAGCGACGTCGCCCATGGACGTACATGGTCGACCAACGTCGCCCACGTCGACGAACGACACCCATGGTCGACCGAGGACGTCCAAAATGGCTCGCGACGTCGCCCGTGGATGTACGTGGTCGCCCATGACGTCGACGAACGATGCCCATGGTCGACCGTGGACGTCCAAAGTGTCCAGCGACGTCGCCCATGGACGTACATGATCGACCGAGGATGTTCAAAGTGTCCAGGGACGTCGCCCATGGTCGACCAACGTTGCCCACGTGCACCGACGTCGCCCATGGTCGACTGAGGACGTCCAAAGTGGCCCGCGACGTCGCCCGTGGACGTCCGTGGTCGCCCAACGTCGCCCATGGGCAGTCTGTGATAGACACTTGGCCGTCCATCGGGCAGTCTATGGGGGATGTCAGTTGTGCCATTGGTCTGTCCGTGGGGCTGTCTTTGGGCGGCCATTTGCAGTCAATTGTTGCCCGCGACGGTCCCTGGTCGACCGTCGGGCCGATTTTGGCCGAAAATTTTTTTTCCCAAATTTTTTTCCCGTGTTCTGGAAGGGAAAGAGGGACTGTTTTGTGTTCATTTTCGATGTGGGGACGCTTGGGTTGGGATCGAGACATGAGAATATCAAAATGACGCTCCAAAGTGGTTTGCACAAGTACTCGGGGGAAGTTCTGGGTCACCTCTCACCCATTGTTTCCCGTGTCTCTTGTGAGGCAACCAGCAAGTATTTTTTTTTCCCTTCGTACGGGACACTTTGTTTTCGAGGCTACTCACCGATGTCGCGAACACGGTTCAAGACTTATCGTCAAGTACGTTCGTGCTTGGGATATACAATTGAGACATGTAGTTGGGATACACATATTTGTGTAGTTGGGACACTTGGGAGGGACACTCGTCATAGCCGCATCGACTTGTTCCTGCAGGGTACTTGGTGCTTCGGGGCACCACATATACAGAGTTTGTGCTGTCTTACGCGCGCGCGGTTGGTCTGGGAACTCTTCCGGGGGACGCCACACTTGTTCCAGTTCATCCCCTCGCCCCGACACTTCCCCCAACACATAAGAAAAAATACCCAGCCTCAGGGACCTAGGGGGGACTTGGTAAATTTTTTGGGATTTTGAGGGGAGGGACGAATCGGAGCGACACAGGGCTGAATCTCAGTGGATCGTGGCAGTAAGGCTACTCTGCCACTTACAATACCCCGTCGCGTATTTAAGTCGTCTGCAAAGGATTCTACCCGCCGCTCGGTGGGAATTGAGCTTCAAGGCGGCCCGCGCGGCTCGTCCGCCGCACGGGCTTGGCCAACGACACGTGCCTTTGGGGGCCGGAAGGCCCCTACTGAGGGTCGGCAATCGGGCATAATAAGTGTAGTGCAATATAATTATCTTTTGATAAAATCAACACTCTCAAGTGATAAATTTTGCTTACTATGGTAGATAAACTCTTTATGTTTACAATCAATAGACGCCACCGACAACCCTTTTATCATCAACCATTGTACGAGATTAGCTAACTACCATTACCACAACTTTGAAGGAGTTTAATCGCCTTGACCTTACGATTTTTGCCTCCACCTTTTTTAATATAGAGTTGACTTGCTAGGGACTCAAAGAGGAAGTTGGTTGGAGGACGTTGTAACTTTTATGTTGGAATCTCATATCTAAAAAATATAAATCTCTTCACCAGTTTATATAACAATCTGGATCTCTACCTACCAATTGGAGTGTCTAGGTGAGTTGAGCTTCTGACATTTTTGATAATATTATAAACGACTTCTTGAGAGCGTTGCTCAGAGGATCTTGATCTTGAATATGACGTTCTCTGTTGCCGGCAACCTTTTCTAGCTTGGGTCGCTAGAGCTTTATATGAGTTACAACTTCATAGTTGCTCATTTGGAAGAAGGATATCAGTAGTTGTTCAAAAAAATTAATTTCAATTTTTATGCTTAGCTTGGGTATTATTATGCTCTTTTTATTTTTTTACCTACATTAACTTTGCTGTAAATGTTTTTTTTTGAGTAAAAGATAAGTAATGGTGTGATATTATAATGATGATTGTATTGATTATTAAGTCTATGGATGCAATTAGCTTTTTTTCTTCTTCTATTTTTGTAAGATAAGAGTACTTTGTAAAGCACAAAATTGGAAAAAGGTCTATCCGGTTATACAAGTAAATTTTCCAATATTTTCAACCTTATATTTATTAGATGGTAGATATTCTCTCCTTACTGGAAACGTAAATATCACGTCACCTAATTGTAATATAATAAGTAATCCAAATCCATGTACAGTTGAATAATAAAATAGTTTCTAAATTCTATATAAACAACCCACGCCCTCTCCAAACCCATATCCATCTACCATTCCTTACACTGATCAAAACAATGGCTCTCTCCACCAAACCTTCCACGGCGTCGCTAACCATCACCATTCTCATCCTCCTCTCCTCCGCCGCCTCTCTCTTGGCCACCGACATGTCCATCATCGACTTCGACGCCGCCTACCACATGATCATTAACAACCCATCCTCACCCGACAGGACCGACCAGGAGGTGATGACCCTCTACAACCGGTGGCTCGCCGAGCACGACAAACCCTCCAACGGCCTCGTCGACCAGACAAGGTTCCAGATATTCAAGGACAACCTGAGGTTCGTGGACGAGCACAACGCTCTGAACCGCTCCTACAAGGTTGGCCTCAACCGCTTCGCCGACCTGACCAACGACGAGTACCGTACCTTGTATTTGGGAACCAGGCCCGACCCTAAGCGCAGCTTCGTCCGAGCAAAGAACCCTAGCAACCGCTATGCCGTCTCCTCCAACGACGTCTTGCCGGACTCTGTTGACTGGAGGCTCGAAGGTGCTGTTAACTCCGTCAAAGATCAAGGAAGCTGCGGTTAGTACATTAATATATCATTTGTTATACATGACTTCAAAATTAAGAAAACCCATCTACCTTTTAAAAAAAATATTAAAAATATTTATAATACATCACTTTTTCTAACAACCCTTAAACTTACCGATCTAAGTATTATATATATTGCTAATTTTGAAAC
>CAWUCU010000076.1:5000-7500 GCA_963920655.1 Geranium rotundifolium | reverse complement strand
TGAACCGACACCATATCTCCAGCACAAACTACTAACAAGTACTTCTTACTACCACGACCTTTGGATTCCATCAAAGGCACTCGTTCAGCCGAGCGCCGACTCTGTCTGTTGAGACTCAACGACTTGCCATCATCAATACCCAATCACATGCACACCTGCTTGAGCCTTTAGTGTACACGGGCACGTTTTGGTTGGCAAAAACTCTTTTTGATTCAGTTGCCAAGATCTCCAACGCCACCACTGGCTCGGAAACGAGGTCGTGGAAGAAATATATTCCTGTCCTGTTCCGGCACTCGACAGCATCAAATCACTAAAACAACGTCCTCACCGACATCCAACCCTCTCTTGGCTCCATTGTCAAGATCTCCAACGCCGCCACTGGCTCGGAAACGAGGTCGTGGAAGAAATATATTCCTGTCCTGTTCCGGCACTCGGCAGCGTCAAATCACCCACCAACATCCTCGCCGTCAACCCAACATTGCCAACCAAACCATTGCCCAGTACAAGAAAGGCTCGAACCGTCTTCCGCGGGACATTTTAGTGGAAAAAATAGACGGTCCCATATTTTTTCCACTTTGCCAGAGCTACACCATTGGCGGTGGTGGAGCTCCGACGCGCACGGGCGGGAGGGCTTTTCCCGTGCAGCCCAAGCGCCCGTGTCGCCCAAAAGGGGTCGACGGGACATTTTGGGACTAAACCAACTCTTCTGTCGCCCCTCCCCACGAGACCATCCACAAACGACAACCCGAGGGGCAATCAAATGGGATGTTGCCGCATGTCTTTCGGTTATCCAGAAAATACATGCTCACCTGCTTGAGCCTTTAGTGTACACGGGCACGTTTTGGTTGGCAAAAACTCTTTTTGATTCAGTTGCCAAGATCTCCAACGCCACCACTGGCTCGGAAACGAGGTCGTGGAAGAAATATATTCCTGTCCTGTTCCGGCACTCGGCAGCATCAAATCACTAAAACAACGTCCTCACCGACATCCAACCCTCTCTTGGCTCCACTGTCAGGATCTCCAACGCCACCACTGGCTCGGAAACGAGGTCGTGGAAGAAATATATTCCTGTCCTGTTCCGGCACTCGGCAGCGTCAAATCACCCACCAACATCCTTGCCGTCAACCCAACATTGCCAACCAAACCATTTCCCAGTACAAAAAAGGCTCCAACCGTCTTCCGAGGGACACTGAGGGGAAAAAATAGACGGTTTTGCTATTTTTTCCCCTTCGCCGGAGCTCCGCCGCCGGCGACGGTGGCGACCGCCGCAGGCGGTGGTGGTGGAGCAACGGCGCACGGGGGGGTTAGAGTTTCCATGCATTCTCGCTAAACCGACTTGGTATGTGACCCAACCTACCGCAGCGTGCACCCGTGGTCGCCCGTACAGCGTCCGCGGGCCATTTTGGGTTTCAGCATACCCTCCCCCCCTATAGAGCCTTAAGTGAGAAACCCCCACTGGCACCAAGAAACATCAAATGTTTGAGCAGACATAATGGCCTTTTTTGAAGCTAGGGTTATCCGTTGGCCACCATTTTTTGCAGGCTTGCTTGGCTGGTGCCAAGGTATGCCCAAACCAAATTTCATAATTTTCCGACATCCCGATTATTTATTTTTATTTTTTACATTTTTTAATGTAAAAAAAATCAGAAAATTCAGAAAAAAATTATTTTAATCTGAAATTTTGCAACAAGCATGGAATTGTATAGTTGCAGCTCCCCTCAAAATTTCAGCTCAATCAGAGATCGTTAAGGCGACAAACGATGACGAAACCGAAACAGCCAGTCGTGGTCGCCCATGGTCGCCCGCGGTCGACCACGGACGTCCGTGGTCGCCCATGACGTCGACCAACGACGCCCATGGTCGACCGAGGACGTCCAAAGTGTCCAGGGACGTCGCCCATGGACGTCCATGGTCGACCAACGTCGCCCACGTCGACGAACGACGCCCATGGTCGACCGCGGTCGTCCAAAATGGCCCGCGACGACGCCCGTGGACGTACGTGGTCGACCATGGTCGACCATCACGTCGACGAACGACGCCCATGGTCGACCGAGGACGTCCAAAGTGTCCAGGGACGTCGCCCATGGACGTCCATGGTCGACCGACGTCGCCCACGTCGACGAACGACGCCCATGGTCGACCGCGGTCGTCCAAAATGGCCCGCGACGACGCCCACGGACGTACGTGGTCGACCATGGTCGACCATCACGTCGACGAACGACGCCCATGGTCGACCGAGGACGTCCAAAGTGTCCAGGGACGTCGCCCATGGACGTCCATGGTCGACCGACGTCGCCCACGTCGACGAACGACGCCCATGGTCGACCGCGGTCGTCCAAAATGGCCCGCGACGACGCCCACGGACGTACGTGGTCGACCATGGTCGACCATCACGTCGACGAACGACGCCCATGGTCGACCGAGGACGTCCAAAGTGTCCAGGGACGTCGCCCATGGACGTCCATGGTCGACCGACGTCGCCCACGTCGACGAACGACGC
>CAWUCU010000075.1:25000-28202 GCA_963920655.1 Geranium rotundifolium | reverse complement strand
AGATCTCCAACGCCGCCACTGGCTCGGAAACGAGGTCGTGGAAGAAATATATTCCTGTCCTGTTCCGGCACTCGGCAGCGTCAAATCACCCACCAACATCCTCGCCGTCAACCCAACATTGCCAACCAAACCATTGCCCAGTACAAGAAAGGCTCGAACCGTCTTCCGCGGGACATTTTAGTGGAAAAAATAGACGGTCCCATATTTTTTCCACTTTGCCAGAGCTACACCATTGGCGGTGGTGGAGCTCCGACGCGCACGGGCGGGAGGGCTTTTCCCGTGCAGCCCAAGCGCCCGTGTCGCCCAAAAGGGGTCGACGGGACATTTTGGGACTAAACCAACTCTTCTGTCGCCCCTCCCCACGAGACCATCCACAAACGACAACCCGAGGGGCAATCAAATGGGATGTTGCCGCATGTCTTTCGGTTATCCAGAAAATACATGCTCACCTGCTTGAGCCTTTAGTGTACACGGGCACGTTTTGGTTGGCAAAAACTCTTTTTGATTCAGTTGCCAAGATCTCCAACGCCACCACTGGCTCGGAAACGAGGTCGTGGAAGAAATATATTCCTGTCCTGTTCCGGCACTCGGCAGCATCAAATCACTAAAACAACGTCCTCACCGACATCCAACCCTCTCTTGGCTCCACTGTCAGGATCTCCAACGCCACCACTGGCTCGGAAACGAGGTCGTGGAAGAAATATATTCCTGTCCTGTTCCGGCACTCGGCAGCGTCAAATCACCCACCAACATCCTTGCCGTCAACCCAACATTGCCAACCAAACCATTTCCCAGTACAAAAAAGGCTCCAACCGTCTTCCGAGGGACACTGAGGGGAAAAAATAGACGGTTTTGCTATTTTTTCCCCTTCGCCGGAGCTCCGCCGCCGGCGACGGTGGCGACCGCCGCAGGCGGTGGTGGTGGAGCAACGGCGCACGGGGGGGTTAGAGTTTCCATGCATTCTAGCTAAACCGACTTGGTATGTGACCCAACCTACCGCAGCGTGCACCCGTGGTCGCCCGTACAGCGTCCGCGGGCCATTTTGGGTTTCAGCATACCCTCCCCCCCTATAGAGCCTTAAGTGAGAAACCCCCACTGGCACCAGGAAACATCAAATGTTTGAGCAGACATAATGGCCTTTTTTGAAGCTAGGGTTATCCGTTGGCCACCATTTTTTGCAGGCTTGCTTGGCTGGTGCCAAGGTATGCCCAAACCAAATTTCATAATTTTCCGACATCCCGATTATTTATTTTTATTTTTTACATTTTTTAATGTAAAAAAAATCAGAAAATTCAGAAAAAAATTATTTTAATCTGAAATTTTGCAACAAGCATGGAATTGTATAGTTGCAGCTCCCCTCAAAATTTCAGCTCAATCAGAGATCGTTAAGGCGACAAACGATGACGAAACCGAAACAGCCAGTCGTGGTCGCCCATGGTCGCCCGCGGTCGACCACGGACGTCCGTGGTCGCCCATGACGTCGACCAACGACGCCCATGGTCGACCGAGGACGTCCAAAGTGTCCAGGGACGTCGCCCATGGACGTCCATGGTCGACCAACGTCGCCCACGTCGACGAACGACGCCCATGGTCGACCGCGGTCGTCCAAAATGGCCCGCGACGACGCCCGTGGACGTACGTGGTCGACCATGGTCGACCATCACGTCGACGAACGACGCCCATGGTCGACCGAGGACGTCCAAAGTGTCCAGGGACGTCGCCCATGGACGTCCATGGTCGACCGACGTCGCCCACGTCGACGAACGACGCCCATGGTCGACCGCGGTCGTCCAAAATGGCCCGCGACGACGCCCACGGACGTACGTGGTCGACCATGGTCGACCATCACGTCGACGAACGACGCCCATGGTCGACCGAGGACGTCCAAAGTGTCCAGGGACGTCGCCCATGGACGTCCATGGTCGACCGACGTCGCCCACGTCGACGAACGACGCCCATGGTCGACCGCGGTCGTCCAAAATGGCCCGCGACGACGCCCACGGACGTACGTGGTCGACCATGGTCGACCATCACGTCGACGAACGACGCCCATGGTCGACCGAGGACGTCCAAAGTGTCCAGGGACGTCGCCCATGGACGTCCATGGTCGACCGACGTCGCCCACGTCGACGAACGACGCCCATGGTCGACCGCGGTCGTCCAAAATGGCCCGCGACGACGTCCGTGGTCGCCCATGGTCGACCATCACGTCGACGAACGACGCCCATGGTCGACCGAGGACGTCCAAAGTGTCCAGGGACGTCGCCCATGGACGTCCATGGTCGACCAACGTCGCCCACGTCGACGAACGACGCCCATGGTCGACCGCGGTCGTCCAAAATGGCCCGCGACGACGCCCACGGACGTACGTGGTCGACCATGGTCGACCATCACGTCGACGAACGACGCCCATGGTCGACCGAGGACGTCCAAAGTGTCCAGGGACGTCGCCCATGGACGTCCATGGTCGACCGACGTCGCCCACGTCGACGAACGACGCCCATGGTCGACCGCGGTCGTCCAAAATGGCCCGCGACGACGCCCGTGGACGTACGTGGTCGACCATGGTCGACCATCACGTCGACGAACGACGCCCATGGTCGACCGAGGACGTCCAAAGTGTCCAGGGACGTCGCCCATGGACGTCCATGGTCGACCGACGTCGCCCACGTCGACGAACGACGCCCATGGTCGACCGCGGTCGTCCAAAATGGCCCGCGACGACGCCCACGGACGTACGTGGTCGACCATGGTCGACCATCACGTCGACGAACGACGCCCATGGTCGACCGAGGACGTCCAAAGTGTCCAGGGACGTCGCCCATGGACGTCCATGGTCGACCGACGTCGCCCACGTCGACGAACGACGCCCATGGTCGACCGCGGTAGTCCAAAATGGCCCGCGACGACGCCCGTGGACGTACGTGGTCGCCCATGGTCGACCATCACGTCGACGAACGACGCCCATGGTCGACCGAGGACGTCCAAAGTGTCCAGGGACGTCGCCCATGGACGTCCATGGTCGACCGACGTCGCCCACGTCGACGAACGACGCCCATGGTCGACCGCGGTCGTCCAAAATGGCCCGCGACGACGCCCACTGACGTACGTGGTCGACCATGGTCGACCATCACGTCGACGAACGACGCCCATGGTCGACCGAGGACGTCCAAAGTGTCCAGGGACGTCGCCCATGGACGTC
>CAWUCU010000075.1:2500-5000 GCA_963920655.1 Geranium rotundifolium | reverse complement strand
CGGGCACGTTTTGGTTGGCAAAAACTCTTTTTGATTCAGTTGCCAAGATCTCCAACGCCACCACTGGCTCGGAAACGAGGTCGTGGAAGAAATATATTCCTGTCCTGTTCCGGCACTCGGCAGCATCAAATCACTAAAACAACGTCCTCACCGACATCCAACCCTCTCTTGGCTCCATTGTCAAGATCTCCAACGCCACCACTGGCTCGGAAACGAGGTCGTGGAAGAAATATATTCCTGTCCTGTTCCGGCACTCGGCAGCGTCAAATCACCCACCAACATCCTCGCCGTCAACCCAACATTGCCAACCAAACCATTGCCCAGTACAAAAAAGGCTCGAACCGTCTTCCGCGGGACATTTTAGTGGAAAAAATAGACGGTCCCATATTTTTTCCACTTTGCCAGAGCTACACCATTGGCGGTGGTGGAGCTCCGACGCGCACGGGCGGGAGGGCTTTTCCCGTGCAGCCCAAGCGCCCATGTCGCCCAAAATGGGTCGACGGGACATTTTGGGACTCAACCAACTCTTCTGTCGCCCCTCCCCACGAGACCATCCACAAACGACAACCCGAAGGGCAATCAAATGGGATGTTGCCGCATGTCTTTCGGTTATCCAGAAAATACATGCTCACCTGCTTGAGCCTTTAGTGTACACGGGCACGTTTTGGTTGGCAAAAACTCTTTTTGATTCAGTTGCCAAGATCTCCAACGCCACCACTGGCTCGGAAACGAGGTCGTGGAAGAAATATATTCCTGTCCTGTTCCGGCACTCGGCAGCATCAAATCACTAAAACAACGTCCTCACCGACATCCAACCCTCTCTTGGCTCCACTGTCAAGATCTCCAACGCCACCACTGGCTCGGAAACGAGGTCGTGGAAGAAATATATTCCTGTCCTGTTCCCGGCACTCGGCAGCGTCAAATCACCCACCAACATCCTTGCCGTCAACCCAACATTGCCAACCAAACCATTTCCCAGTACAAAAAAGGCTCCAACCGTCTTCCGAGGGACACTGAGGGGAAAAAATAGACGGTTTTGCTATTTTTTCCCCCTTCGCCGGAGCTCCGCCGCCGGCGACGGTGGCGACCGCCGCAGGCGGTGGTGGTGGAGCAACGGCGCACGGGGGGGTTAGAGTTTCCATGCATTCTCGCTAAACCGACTTGGTATGTGACCCAACCTACCGCAGCGTGCACCCGTGGTCGCCCGTACAGCGTCCGCGGGCCATTTTGGGTTTCAGCATACCCTCCCCCCCTATAGAGCCTTAAGTGAGAAACCCCCACTGGCACCAGGAAACATCAAATGTTTGAGCAGACATAATGGCCTTTTTGAAGCTAGGGTTATCCGTTGGCCACGATTTTTTGCAGGCTTGCTTGGCTGGTGCCAAGGTATGCCCAAACCAAATTTCATAATTTTCCGACATCCCGATTATTTATTTTTATTTTTTACATTTTTTAATGTAAAAAAAATCAGAAAATTCAGAAAAAAATTATTTTAATCTGAAAATTTGCAACAAGCATGGAATTGTATAGTTGCAGCTCCCCTCAAAATTTCAGCTCAATCGGAGATCGTTAAGGCGACAAACGATGACGAAACCGAAACAGCCAGTCGTGGTCGCCCATGGTCGCCCGCGGTCGCCCACGGACGTCCGTGGTCGCCCATGGTCGCCCATGACGTCGACCAACGACGCCCATGGTCGACCGAGGACGTCCAAAGTGTCCAGGGGACGTCGCCCATGGACGTCCATGGTCGACCGACGTCGCCCACGTCGACGAACGACGCCCATGGTCGACCGCGGTCGTCCAAAATGGCCCGCAACGACGCCCGTGGACGTACGTGGTCGACCATCACGTCGACGAACGACGCCCATGGTCGACCGAGGACGTCCAAAGTGTCCAGGGACGTCGCCCATGGACGTCCATGGTCGACCAACGTCGCCCAAGTTGACGAACGACGCCCATGGTCGACCGCGGTCGTCCAAAATGGCCCGCGACGACGCCCGTGGACGTACGTGGTCGACCATGGTCGACCATCACGTCGACGAGCGACGCCCATGGTCGACCGAGCACGTCCAAAGTGTCCAGGGACGTCGCCCATGGACGTCCATGGTCGACCAACGTCGCCCACGTCGACGAACGACGCCCATGGTCGACCGCGGTCGTCCAAAATGGCCCGCCGACGACGCCCGTGGACGTACGTGGTCGACCATGGTCGACCATCACGTCGACGAACGACGCCCATGGTCGACCGAGCACGTCCAAAGTGTCCAGGGACGTCGCCCATGGACGTCCATGGTCGACCAACGTCGCCCACGTCGACGAACGACGCCCATGGTCGACCGCGGTCGTCCAAAATGGCCCGCGACGACGCCCGTGGACGTACGTGGTCGACCGTGGTCGACCATCACGTCGACGAACGACGCCCATGGTCGACCGAGCACGTCCAAAGTGTCCAGGGACGTCGCCCATGGACGTCCATGGTCGACCAACGTCGCCCACGTCG
>CAWUCU010000074.1:22500-25000 GCA_963920655.1 Geranium rotundifolium | reverse complement strand
TCTTTCGGTTATCCAGAAAATACATGCTCACCTGCTTGAGCCTTTAGTGTACACGGGCACGTTTTGGTTGGCAAAAACTCTTTTTGATTCAGTTGCCAAGATCTCCAACGCCACCACTGGCTCGGAAACGAGGTCGTGGAAGAAATATATTCCTGTCCTGTTCCGGCACTCGGCAGCATCAAATCACTAAAACAACGTCCTCACCGACATCCAACCCTCTCTTGGCTCCACTGTCAGGATCTCCAACGCCACCACTGGCTCGGAAACGAGGTCGTGGAAGAAATATATTCCTGTCCTGTTCCGGCACTCGGCAGCGTCAAATCACCCACCAACATCCTTGCCGTCAACCCAACATTGCCAACCAAACCATTTCCCAGTACAAAAAAAGGCTCCAACCGTCTTCCGAGGGACACTGAGGGGAAAAAATAGACGGTTTTGCTATTTTTTCCCCTTCGCCGGAGCTCCGCCGCCGGCGACGGTGGCGACCGCCGCAGGCGGTGGTGGTGGAGCAACGGCGCACGGGGGGGTTAGAGTTTCCATGCATTCTCGCTAAACCGACTTGGTATGTGACCCAACCTACCGCAGCGTGCACCGTGGTCGCCCGTACAGCGTCCGCGGGCCATTTTGGGTTTCAGCATACCCTCCCCCCCTATAGAGCCTTAAGTGAGAAACCCCCACTGGCACCAGGAAACATCAAATGTTTGAGCAGACATAATGGCCTTTTTTGAAGCTAGGGTTATCCGTTGGCCACCATTTTTTGCAGGCTTGCTTGGCTGGTGCCAAGGTATGCCCAAACCAAATTTCATAATTTTCCGACATCCCGATTATTTATTTTTATTTTTTACATTTTTTAATGTAAAAAAAATCAGAAAATTCAGAAAAAAATTATTTTAATCTGAAATTTTGCAACAAGCATGGAATTGTATAGTTGCAGCTCCCCTCAAAATTTCAGCTCAATCAGAGATCGTTAAGGCGACAAACGATGACGAAACCGAAACAGCCAGTCGTGGTCGCCCATGGTCGCCCGCGGTCGACCACGGACGTCCGTGGTCGCCCATGACGTCGACCAACGACGCCCATGGTCGACCGAGGACGTCCAAAGTGTCCAGGGACGTCGCCCATGGACGTCCATGGTCGACCAACGTCGCCCACGTCGACGAACGACGCCCATGGTCGACCGCGGTCGTCCAAAATGGCCCGCGACGACGCCCGTGGACGTACGTGGTCGACCATGGTCGACCATCACGTCGACGAACGACGCCCATGGTCGACCGAGGACGTCCAAAGTGTCCAGGGACGTCGCCCATGGACGTCCATGGTCGACCGACGTCGCCCACGTCGACGAACGACGCCCATGGTCGACCGCGGTCGTCCAAAATGGCCCGCGACGACGCCCACGGACGTACGTGGTCGACCATGGTCGACCATCACGTCGACGAACGACGCCCATGGTCGACCGAGGACGTCCAAAGTGTCCAGGGACGTCGCCCATGGACGTCCATGGTCGACCGACGTCGCCCACGTCGACGAACGACGCCCATGGTCGACCGCGGTCGTCCCAAAATGGCCCGCGACGACGCCCACGGACGTACGTGGTCGACCATGGTCGACCATCACGTCGACGAACGACGCCCATGGTCGACCGAGGACGTCCAAAGTGTCCAGGGACGTCGCCCATGGACGTCCATGGTCGACCGACGTCGCCCACGTCGACGAACGACGCCCATGGTCGACCGCGGTCGTCCAAAATGGCCCGCGACGACGTCCGTGGTCGCCCATGGTCGACCATCACGTCGACGAACGACGCCCATGGTCGACCGAGGACGTCCAAAGTGTCCAGGGACGTCGCCCATGGACGTCCATGGTCGACCAACGTCGCCCACGTCGACGAACGACGCCCATGGTCGACCGCGGTCGTCCAAAATGGCCCGCGACGACGCCCACGGACGTACGTGGTCGACCATGGTCGACCATCACGTCGACGAACGACGCCCATGGTCGACCGAGGACGTCCAAAGTGTCCAGGGACGTCGCCCATGGACGTCCATGGTCGACCGACGTCGCCCACGTCGACGAACGACGCCCATGGTCGACCGCGGTCGTCCAAAATGGCCCGCGACGACGCCCGTGGACGTACGTGGTCGACCATGGTCGACCATCACGTCGACGAACGACGCCCATGGTCGACCGAGGACGTCCAAAGTGTCCAGGGACGTCGCCCATGGACGTCCATGGTCGACCGACGTCGCCCACGTCGACGAACGACGCCCATGGTCGACCGCGGTCGTCCAAAATGGCCCGCGACGGACGCCCACGGACGTACGTGGTCGACCATGGTCGACCATCACGTCGACGAACGACGCCCATGGTCGACCGAGGACGTCCAAAGTGTCCAGGGACGTCGCCCATGGACGTCCATGGTCGACCGACGTCGCCCACGTCGACGAACGACGCCCATGGTCGACCGCGGTAGTCCAAAATGGCCCGCGACGACGCCCGT
>CAWUCU010000074.1:10000-12500 GCA_963920655.1 Geranium rotundifolium | reverse complement strand
CAGCGTCCGCGGGCCATTTTGGGTTTCAGCATACCCTCCCCCCCTATAGAGCCTTAAGTGAGAAACCCCCACTGGCACCAGGAAACATCAAATGTTTGAGCAGACATAATGGCCTTTTTTGAAGCTAGGGTTATCCGTTGGCCACCATTTTTTGCAGGCTTGCTTGGCTGGTGCCAAGGTATGCCCAAACCAAATTTCATAATTTTCCGACATCCCGATTATTTATTTTTATTTTTTACATTTTTTAATGTAAAAAAAATCAGAAAATTCAGAAAAAAATTATTTTAATCTGAAATTTTGCAACAAGCATGGAATTGTATAGTTGCAGCTCCCCTCAAAATTTCAGCTCAATCAGAGATCGTTAAGGCGACAAACGATGACGAAACCGAAACAGCCAGTCGTGGTCGCCCATGGTCGCCCGCGGTCGACCACGGACGTCCGTGGTCGCCCATGACGTCGACCAACGACGCCCATGGTCGACCGAGGACGTCCAAAGTGTCCAGGGACGTCGCCCATGGACGTCCATGGTCGACCAACGTCGCCCACGTCGACGAACGACGCCCATGGTCGACCGCGGTCGTCCAAAATGGCCCGCGACGACGCCCGTGGACGTACGTGGTCGACCATGGTCGACCATCACGTCGACGAACGACGCCCATGGTCGACCGAGGACGTCCAAAGTGTCCAGGGACGTCGCCCATGGACGTCCATGGTCGACCGACGTCGCCCACGTCGACGAACGACGCCCATGGTCGACCGCGGTCGTCCAAAATGGCCCGCGACGACGCCCACGGACGTACGTGGTCGACCATGGTCGACCATCACGTCGACGAACGACGCCCATGGTCGACCGAGGACGTCCAAAGTGTCCAGGGACGTCGCCCATGGACGTCCATGGTCGACCGACGTCGCCCACGTCGACGAACGACGCCCATGGTCGACCGCGGTCGTCCAAAATGGCCCGCGACGACGCCCACGGA
This sequence comes from Geranium rotundifolium, assembly GCA_963920655.1. Taxonomy (NCBI): domain Eukaryota; kingdom Viridiplantae; phylum Streptophyta; class Magnoliopsida; order Geraniales; family Geraniaceae; genus Geranium; species Geranium rotundifolium. The sequence continues at coordinate 11,520 of CAWUCU010000074.1, read as the reverse complement.
CGTACGTGGTCGACCATGGTCGACCATCACGTCGACGAACGACGCCCATGGTCGACCGAGGACGTCCAAAGTGTCCAGGGACGTCGCCCATGGACGTCCATGGTCGACCGACGTCGCCCACGTCGACGAACGACGCCCATGGTCGACCGCGGTCGTCCAAAATGGCCCGCGACGACGTCCGTGGTCGCCCATGGTCGACCATCACGTCGACGAACGACGCCCATGGTCGACCGAGGACGTCCAAAGTGTCCAGGGACGTCGCCCATGGACGTCCATGGTCGACCAACGTCGCCCACGTCGACGAACGACGCCCATGGTCGACCGCGGTCGTCGCAAAATGGCCCGCGACGACGCCCACGGACGTACGTGGTCGACCATGGTCGACCATCACGTCGACGAACGACGCCCATGGTCGACCGAGGACGTCCAAAGTGTCCAGGGACGTCGCCCATGGACGTCCATGGTCGACCGACGTCGCCCACGTCGACGAACGACGCCCATGGTCGACCGCGGTCGTCCAAAATGGCCCGCGACGACGCCCGTGGACGTACGTGGTCGACCATGGTCGACCATCACGTCGACGAACGACGCCCATGGTCGACCGAGGACGTCCAAAGTGTCCAGGGACGTCGCCCATGGACGTCCATGGTCGACCGACGTCGCCCACGTCGACGAACGACGCCCATGGTCGACCGCGGTCGTCCAAAATGGCCCGCGACGACGCCCACGGACGTACGTGGTCGACCATGGTCGACCATCACGTCGACGAACGACGCCCATGGTCGACCGAGGACGTCCAAAGTGTCCAGGGACGTCGCCCATGGACGTCCATGGTCGACCGACGTCGCCCACGTCGACGAACGACGCCCATGGTCGACCGCGGTAGTCCAAAATGGCCCGCGACGACGCCCGTGGACGTACGTGGTCGCCCATGGTCGACCATCACGTCGACGAACGACGCCCATGGTCGACCGAGGACGTCCAAAGTGTCCAGGGACGTCGCCCATGGACGTCCATGGTCGACCGACGTCGCCCACGTCGACGAACGACGCCCATGGTCGACCGCGGTCGTCCAAAATGGCCCGCGACGACGCCCACTGACGTACGTGGTCGACCATGGTCGACCATCACGTCGACGAACGACGCCCATGGTCGACCGAGGACGTCCAAAGTGTCCAGGGACGTCGCCCATGGACGTCCATGGTCGACCAACGTCGCCCACGTCGACGAACGACGCCCATGGTCGACCGCGGTCGTCCAAAATGGCCCGCGACGACGTCCGTGGTCGCCCATGGTCGACCATCACGTCGACGAACGACGCCCATGGTCGACCGAGGACGTCCAAAGTGTCCAGGGACGTCGCCCATGGACGTCCATGGTCGACCAACGTCGCCCACGTCGACGAACGACGCCCATGGTCGACCGCGGTCGTCCAAAATGGCCCGCGACGACGTCCGTGGTCGCCCATGGTCGACCATCACGTCGACGAACGACGCCCATGGTCGACCGAGGACGTCCAA
>CAWUCU010000073.1:2500-5000 GCA_963920655.1 Geranium rotundifolium | reverse complement strand
GGTCGACCATGGGCGTCGTTCGTCGACGTGATGGTCGACCATGGTCGACCACGTACGTCCACGGGCGTCGTCGCGGGCCATTTTGGACGACCGCGGTCGACCATGGGCGTCGTTCGTCGACGTGGGCGACGTTGGTCGACCATGGACGTCCATGGGCGACGTCCCTGGACACTTTGGACGTGCTCGGTCGACCATGGGCGTCGCTCGTCGACGTGATGGTCGACCATGGTCGACCACGTACGTCCACGGGCGTCGTCGCGGGCCATTTTGGACGACCGCGGTCGACCATGGGCGTCGTTCGTCAACTTGGGCGACGTTGGTCGACCATGGACGTCCATGGGCGACGTCCCTGGACACTTTGGACGTCCTCGGTCGACCATGGGCGTCGTTCGTCGACGTGATGGTCGACCACGTACGTCCACGGGCGTCGTTGCGGGCCATTTTGGACGACCGCGGTCGACCATGGGCGTCGTTCGTCGACGTGGGCGACGTCGGTCGACCATGGACGTCCATGGGCGACGTCCCTGGACACTTTGGACGTCCTCGGTCGACCATGGGCGTCGTTGGTCGACGTCATGGGCGACCATGGGCGACCACGGACGTCCGTGGGCGACCGCGGGCGACCATGGGCGACCACGACTGGCTGTTTCGGTTTCGTCATCGTTTGTCGCCTTAACGATCTCCGATTGAGCTGAAATTTTGAGGGGAGCTGCAACTATACAATTCCATGCTTGTTGCAAATTTTCAGATTAAAATAATTTTTTTCTGAATTTTCTGATTTTTTTTACATTAAAAAATGTAAAAAATAAAAATAAATAATCGGGATGTCGGAAAATTATGAAATTTGGTTTGGGCATACCTTGGCACCAGCCAAGCAAGCCTGCAAAAAATCGTGGCCAACGGATAACCCTAGCTTCAAAAAAGGCCATTATGTCTGCTCAAACATTTGATGTTTCCTGGTGCCAGTGGGGGTTTCTCACTTAAGGCTCTATAGGGGGGGAGGGTATGCTGAAACCCAAAATGGCCCGCGGACGCTGTACGGGCGACCACGGGTGCACGCTGCGGTAGGTTGGGTCACATACCAAGTCGGTTTAGCGAGAATGCATGGAAACTCTAACCCCCCCGTGCGCCGTTGCTCCACCACCACCGCCTGCGGCGGTCGCCACCGTCGCCGGCGGCGGAGCTCCGGCGAAGGGGAAAAAATAGCAAAACCGTCTATTTTTTCCCCTCAGTGTCCCTCGGAAGACGGTTGGAGCCTTTTTTGTACTGGGAAATGGTTTGGTTGGCAATGTTGGGTTGACGGCAAGGATGTTGGTGGGTGATTTGACGCTGCCGAGTGCCGGAACAGGACAGGAATATATTTCTTCCACGACCTCGTTTCCGAGCCAGTGGTGGCGTTGGAGATCTTGACAGTGGAGCCAAGAGAGGGTTGGATGTCGGTGAGGACGTTGTTTTAGTGATTTGATGCTGCCGAGTGCCGGAACAGGACAGGAATATATTTCTTCCACGACCTCGTTTCCGAGCCAGTGGTGGCGTTGGAGATCTTGGCAACTGAATCAAAAAGAGTTTTTGCCAACCAAAACGTGCCCGTGTACACTAAAGGCTCAAGCAGGTGAGCATGTATTTTCTGGATAACCGAAAGACATGCGGCAACATCCCATTTGATTGCCCTTCGGGTTGTCGTTTGTGGATGGTCTCGTGGGGAGGGGCGACAGAAGAGTTGGTTGAGTCCCAAAATGTCCCGTCGACCCATTTTGGGCGACATGGGCGCTTGGGCTGCACGGGAAAAGCCCTCCCGCCCGTGCGCGTCGGAGCTCCACCACCGCCAATGGTGTAGCTCTGGCAAAGTGGAAAAAATATGGGACCGTCTATTTTTTCCACTAAAATGTCCCGCGGAAGACGGTTCGAGCCTTTTTTGTACTGGGCAATGGTTTGGTTGGCAATGTTGGGTTGACGGCGAGGATGTTGGTGGGTGATTTGACGCTGCCGAGTGCCGGAACAGGACAGGAATATATTTCTTCCACGACCTCGTTTCCGAGCCAGTGGTGGCGTTGGAGATCTTGACAATGGAGCCAAGAGAGGGTTGGATGTCGGTGAGGACGTTGTTTTAGTGATTTGATGCTGCCGAGTGCCGGAACAGGACAGGAATATATTTCTTCCACGACCTCGTTTCCGAGCCAGTGGTGGCGTTGGAGATCTTGGCAACTGAATCAAAAAGAGTTTTTGCCAACCAAAACGTGCCCGTGTACACTAAAGGCTCAAGCAGGTGTGCATGTGATTGGGTATTGATGATGGCAAGTCGTTGAGTCTCAACAGACAGAGTCGGCGCTCGGCTGAACGAGTGCCTTTGATGGAATCCAAAGGTCGTGGCAGTAAGAAGTACTTGTTAGTAGTTTGTGCTGGAGATATGGTGTCGGTTCAGGTAGGTTAGGGAGTATTGCACCCCCGCAGCCCGCAATCCAAATGCGCACACTCTCACTAGCACGGCAAACGCAGTACA
>CAWUCU010000070.1:15000-20000 GCA_963920655.1 Geranium rotundifolium | reverse complement strand
AAACCCTAAACCCTAAACCCTAAACCCTAAACCCTAAACCCTAAACCCTAAACCCTAAACCCTAAACCCTAAACCCTAAACCCTAAACCCTAAACCCTAAACCCTAAACCCTAAACCCTAAACCCTAAACCCTAAACCCTAAACCCTAAACCCTAAACCCTAAACCCTAAACCCTAAACCCTAAACCCTAAACCCTAAACCCTAAACCCTAAACCCTAAACCCTAAACCCTAAACCCTAAACCCTAAACCCTAAACCCTAAACCCTAAACCCTAAACCCTAAACCCTAAACCCTAAACCCTAAACCCTAAACCCTAAACCCTAAACCCTAAACCCTAAACCCTAAACCCTAAACCCTAAACCCTAAACCCTAAACCCTAAACCCTAAACCCTAAACCCTAAACCCTAAACCCTAAACCCTAAACCCTAAACCCTAAACCCTAAACCCTAAACCCTAAACCCTAAACCCTAAACCCTAAACCCTAAACCCTAAACCCTAAACCCTAAACCCTAAACCCTAAACCCTAAACCCTAAACCCTAAACCCTAAACCCTAAACCCTAAACCCTAAACCCTAAACCCTAAACCCTAAACCCTAAACCCTAAACCCTAAACCCTAAACCCTAAACCCTAAACCCTAAACCCTAAACCCTAAACCCTAAACCCTAAACCCTAAACCCTAAACCCTAAACCCTAAACCCTAAACCCTAAACCCTAAACCCTAAACCCTAAACCCTAAACCCTAAACCCTAAACCCTAAACCCTAAACCCTAAACCCTAAACCCTAAACCCTAAACCCTAAACCCTAAACCCTAAACCCTAAACCCTAAACCCTAAACCCTAAACCCTAAACCCTAAACCCTAAACCCTAAACCCTAAACCCTAAACCCTAAACCCTAAACCCTAAACCCTAAACCCTAAACCCTAAACCCTAAACCCTAAACCCTAAACCCTAAACCCTAAACCCTAAACCCTAAACCCTAAACCCTAAACCCTAAACCCTAAACCCTAAACCCTAAACCCTAAACCCTAAACCCTAAACCCTAAACCCTAAACCCTAAACCCTAAACCCTAAACCCTAAACCCTAAACCCTAAACCCTAAACCCTAAACCCTAAACCCTAAACCCTAAACCCTAAACCCTAAACCCTAAACCCTAAACCCTAAACCCTAAACCCTAAACCCTAAACCCTAAACCCTAAACCCTAAACCCTAAACCCTAAACCCTAAACCCTAAACCCTAAACCCTAAACCCTAAACCCTAAACCCTAAACCCTAAACCCTAAACCCTAAACCCTAAACCCTAAACCCTAAACCCTAAACCCTAAACCCTAAACCCTAAACCCTAAACCCTAAACCCTAAACCCTAAACCCTAAACCCTAAACCCTAAACCCTAAACCCTAAACCCTAAACCCTAAACCCTAAACCCTAAACCCTAAACCCTAAACCCTAAACCCTAAACCCTAAACCCTAAACCCTAAACCCTAAACCCTAAACCCTAAACCCTAAACCCTAAACCCTAAACCCTAAACCCTAAACCCTAAACCCTAAACCCTAAACCCTAAACCCTAAACCCTAAACCCTAAACCCTAAACCCTAAACCCTAAACCCTAAACCCTAAACCCTAAACCCTAAACCCTAAACCCTAAACCCTAAACCCTAAACCCTAAACCCTAAACCCTAAACCCTAAACCCTAAACCCTAAACCCTAAACCCTAAACCCTAAACCCTAAACCCTAAACCCTAAACCCTAAACCCTAAACCCTAAACCCTAAACCCTAAACCCTAAACCCTAAACCCTAAACCCTAAACCCTAAACCCTAAACCCTAAACCCTAAACCCTAAACCCTAAACCCTAAACCCTAAACCCTAAACCCTAAACCCTAAACCCTAAACCCTAAACCCTAAACCCTAAACCCTAAACCCTAAACCCTAAACCCTAAACCCTAAACCCTAAACCCTAAACCCTAAACCCTAAACCCTAAACCCTAAACCCTAAACCCTAAACCCTAAACCCTAAACCCTAAACCCTAAACCCTAAACCCTAAACCCTAAACCCTAAACCCTAAACCCTAAACCCTAAACCCTAAACCCTAAACCCTAAACCCTAAACCCTAAACCCTAAACCCTAAACCCTAAACCCTAAACCCTAAACCCTAAACCCTAAACCCTAAACCCTAAACCCTAAACCCTAAACCCTAAACCCTAAACCCTAAACCCTAAACCCTAAACCCTAAACCCTAAACCCTAAACCCTAAACCCTAAACCCTAAACCCTAAACCCTAAACCCTAAACCCTAAACCCTAAACCCTAAACCCTAAACCCTAAACCCTAAACCCTAAACCCTAAACCCTAAACCCTAAACCCTAAACCCTAAACCCTAAACCCTAAACCCTAAACCCTAAACCCTAAACCCTAAACCCTAAACCCTAAACCCTAAACCCTAAACCCTAAACCCTAAACCCTAAACCCTAAACCCTAAACCCTAAACCCTAAACCCTAAACCCTAAACCCTAAACCCTAAACCCTAAACCCTAAACCCTAAACCCTAAACCCTAAACCCTAAACCCTAAACCCTAAACCCTAAACCCTAAACCCTAAACCCTAAACCCTAAACCCTAAACCCTAAACCCTAAACCCTAAACCCTAAACCCTAAACCCTAAACCCTAAACCCTAAACCCTAAACCCTAAACCCTAAACCCTAAACCCTAAACCCTAAACCCTAAACCCTAAACCCTAAACCCTAAACCCTAAACCCTAAACCCTAAACCCTAAACCCTAAACCCTAAACCCTAAACCCTAAACCCTAAACCCTAAACCCTAAACCCTAAACCCTAAACCCTAAACCCTAAACCCTAAACCCTAAACCCTAAACCCTAAACCCTAAACCCTAAACCCTAAACCCTAAACCCTAAACCCTAAACCCTAAACCCTAAACCCTAAACCCTAAACCCTAAACCCTAAACCCTAAACCCTAAACCCTAAACCCTAAACCCTAAACCCTAAACCCTAAACCCTAAACCCTAAACCCTAAACCCTAAACCCTAAACCCTAAACCCTAAACCCTAAACCCTAAACCCTAAACCCTAAACCCTAAACCCTAAACCCTAAACCCTAAACCCTAAACCCTAAACCCTAAACCCTAAACCCTAAACCCTAAACCCTAAACCCTAAACCCTAAACCCTAAACCCTAAACCCTAAACCCTAAACCCTAAACCCTAAACCCTAAACCCTAAACCCTAAACCCTAAACCCTAAACCCTAAACCCTAAACCCTAAACCCTAAACCCTAAACCCTAAACCCTAAACCCTAAACCCTAAACCCTAAACCCTAAACCCTAAACCCTAAACCCTAAACCCTAAACCCTAAACCCTAAACCCTAAACCCTAAACCCTAAACCCTAAACCCTAAACCCTAAACCCTAAACCCTAAACCCTAAACCCTAAACCCTAAACCCTAAACCCTAAACCCTAAACCCTAAACCCTAAACCCTAAACCCTAAACCCTAAACCCTAAACCCTAAACCCTAAACCCTAAACCCTAAACCCTAAACCCTAAACCCTAAACCCTAAACCCTAAACCCTAAACCCTAAACCCTAAACCCTAAACCCTAAACCCTAAACCCTAAACCCTAAACCCTAAACCCTAAACCCTAAACCCTAAACCCTAAACCCTAAACCCTAAACCCTAAACCCTAAACCCTAAACCCTAAACCCTAAACCCTAAACCCTAAACCCTAAACCCTAAACCCTAAACCCTAAACCCTAAACCCTAAACCCTAAACCCTAAACCCTAAACCCTAAACCCTAAACCCTAAACCCTAAACCCTAAACCCTAAACCCTAAACCCTAAACCCTAAACCCTAAACCCTAAACCCTAAACCCTAAACCCTAAACCCTAAACCCTAAACCCTAAACCCTAAACCCTAAACCCTAAACCCTAAACCCTAAACCCTAAACCCTAAACCCTAAACCCTAAACCCTAAACCCTAAACCCTAAACCCTAAACCCTAAACCCTAAACCCTAAACCCTAAACCCTAAACCCTAAACCCTAAACCCTAAACCCTAAACCCTAAACCCTAAACCCTAAACCCTAAACCCTAAACCCTAAACCCTAAACCCTAAACCCTAAACCCTAAACCCTAAACCCTAAACCCTAAACCCTAAACCCTAAACCCTAAACCCTAAACCCTAAACCCTAAACCCTAAACCCTAAACCCTAAACCCTAAACCCTAAACCCTAAACCCTAAACCCTAAACCCTAAACCCTAAACCCTAAACCCTAAACCCTAAACCCTAAACCCTAAACCCTAAACCCTAAACCCTAAACCCTAAACCCTAAACCCTAAACCCTAAACCCTAAACCCTAAACCCTAAACCCTAAACCCTAAACCCTAAACCCTAAACCCTAAACCCTAAACCCTAAACCCTAAACCCTAAACCCTAAACCCTAAACCCTAAACCCTAAACCCTAAACCCTAAACCCTAAACCCTAAACCCTAAACCCTAAACCCTAAACCCTAAACCCTAAACCCTAAACCCTAAACCCTAAACCCTAAACCCTAAACCCTAAACCCTAAACCCTAAACCCTAAACCCTAAACCCTAAACCCTAAACCCTAAACCCTAAACCCTAAACCCTAAACCCTAAACCCTAAACCCTAAACCCTAAACCCTAAACCCTAAACCCTAAACCCTAAACCCTAAACCCTAAACCCTAAACCCTAAACCCTAAACCCTAAACCCTAAACCCTAAACCCTAAACCCTAAACCCTAAACCCTAAACCCTAAACCCTAAACCCTAAACCCTAAACCCTAAACCCTAAACCCTAAACCCTAAACCCTAAACCCTAAACCCTAAACCCTAAACCCTAAACCCTAAACCCTAAACCCTAAACCCTAAACCCTAAACCCTAAACCCTAAACCCTAAACCCTAAACCCTAAACCCTAAACCCTAAACCCTAAACCCTAAACCCTAAACCCTAAACCCTAAACCCTAA
>CAWUCU010000070.1:5000-7500 GCA_963920655.1 Geranium rotundifolium | reverse complement strand
AATATATTCCTGTCCTGTTCCGGCACTCGGCAGCGTCAAATCACCCACCAACATCCTCGCCGTCAACCCAACATTGCCAACCAAACCATTTGCCCAGTACAAGAAAGGCTCGAACCGTCTTCCGCGGGACATTTTAGTGGAAAAAATAGACGGTCCCATATTTTTTCCACTTTGCCAGAGCTACACCATTGGCGGTGGTGGAGCTCCGACGCGCACGGGCGGGAGGGCTTTTCCCGTGCAGCCCAAGCGCCCGTGTCGCCCAAAAGGGGTCGACGGGACATTTTGGGACTAAACCAACTCTTCTGTCGCCCTCCCCACGAGACCATCCACAAACGACAACCCGAGGGGCAATCAAATGGGATGTTGCCGCATGTCTTTCGGTTATCCAGAAAATACATGCTCACCTGCTTGAGCCTTTAGTGTACACGGGCACGTTTTGGTTGGCAAAAACTCTTTTTGATTCAGTTGCCAAGATCTCCAACGCCACCACTGGCTCGGAAACGAGGTCGTGGAAGAAATATATTCCTGTCCTGTTCCGGCACTCGGCAGCATCAAATCACTAAAACAACGTCCTCACCGACATCCAACCCTCTCTTGGCTCCACTGTCAGGATCTCCAACGCCACCACTGGCTCGGAAACGAGGTCGTGGAAGAAATATATTCCTGTCCTGTTCCGGCACTCGGCAGCGTCAAATCACCCACCAACATCCTTGCCGTCAACCCAACATTGCCAACCAAACCATTTCCCAGTACAAAAAAGGCTCCAACCGTCTTCCGAGGGACACTGAGGGGAAAAAATAGACGGTTTTGCTATTTTTTCCCCTTCGCCGGAGCTCCGCCGCCGGCGACGGTGGCGACCGCCGCAGGCGGTGGTGGTGGAGCAACGGCGCACGGGGGGGGTTAGAGTTTCCATGCATTCTCGCTAAACCGACTTGGTATGTGACCCAACCTACCGCAGCGTGCACCCGTGGTCGCCCGTACAGCGTCCGCGGGCCATTTTGGGTTTCAGCATACCCTCCCCCCCCTATAGAGCCTTAAGTGAGAAACCCCCACTGGCACCAGGAAACATCAAATGTTTGAGCAGACATAATGGCCTTTTTTGAAGCTAGGGTTATCCGTTGGCCACCATTTTTTGCAGGCTTGCTTGGCTGGTGCCAAGGTATGCCCAAACCAAATTTCATAATTTTCCGACATCCCGATTATTTATTTTTATTTTTTACATTTTTTAATGTAAAAAAAATCAGAAAATTCAGAAAAAAATTATTTTAATCTGAAATTTTGCAACAAGCATGGAATTGTATAGTTGCAGCTCCCCTCAAAATTTCAGCTCAATCAGAGATCGTTAAGGCGACAAACGATGACGAAACCGAAACAGCCAGTCGTGGTCGCCCATGGTCGCCCGCGGTCGACCACGGACGTCCGTGGTCGCCCATGACGTCGACCAACGACGCCCATGGTCGACCGAGGACGTCCAAAGTGTCCAGGGACGTCGCCCATGGACGTCCATGGTCGACCAACGTCGCCCACGTCGACGAACGACGCCCATGGTCGACCGCGGTCGTCCAAAATGGCCCGCGACGACGCCCGTGGACGTACGTGGTCGACCATGGTCGACCATCACGTCGACGAACGACGCCCATGGTCGACCGAGGACGTCCAAAGTGTCCAGGGACGTCGCCCATGGACGTCCATGGTCGACCGACGTCGCCCACGTCGACGAACGACGCCCATGGTCGACCGCGGTCGTCCAAAATGGCCCGCGACGACGCCCACGGACGTACGTGGTCGACCATGGTCGACCATCACGTCGACGAACGACGCCCATGGTCGACCGAGGACGTCCAAAGTGTCCAGGGACGTCGCCCATGGACGTCCATGGTCGACCGACGTCGCCCACGTCGACGAACGACGCCCATGGTCGACCGCGGTCGTCCAAAATGGCCCGCGACGACGCCCACGGACGTACGTGGTCGACCATGGTCGACCATCACGTCGACGAACGACGCCCATGGTCGACCGAGGACGTCCAAAGTGTCCAGGGACGTCGCCCATGGACGTCCATGGTCGACCGACGTCGCCCACGTCGACGAACGACGCCCATGGTCGACCGCGGTCGTCCAAAATGGCCCGCGACGACGTCCGTGGTCGCCCATGGTCGACCATCACGTCGACGAACGACGCCCATGGTCGACCGAGGACGTCCAAAGTGTCCAGGGACGTCGCCCATGGACGTCCATGGTCGACCAACGTCGCCCACGTCGACGAACGACGCCCATGGTCGACCGCGGTCGTCCAAAATGGCCCGCGACGACGCCCACGGACGTACGTGGTCGACCATGGTCGACCATCACGTCGACGAACGACGCCCATGGTCGACCGAGGACGTCCAAAGTGTCCAGGGACGTCGCCCATGGACGTCCATGGTCGACCGACGTCGCCCACGTCGACGAACGACGCCCATGGTCGACCGCGGTCGTCCAAAATGGCCCGCGACGACGCC
>CAWUCU010000068.1:27500-30000 GCA_963920655.1 Geranium rotundifolium | reverse complement strand
ACAAACGACAACCCGAGGGGCAATCAAATGGGATGTTGCCGCATGTCTTTCGGTTATCCAGAAAATACATGCTCACCTGCTTGAGCCTTTAGTGTACACGGGCACGTTTTGGTTGGCAAAAACTCTTTTTGATTCAGTTGCCAAGATCTCCAACGCCACCACTGGCTCGGAAACGAGGTCGTGGAAGAAATATATTCCTGTCCTGTTCCGGCACTCGGCAGCATCAAATCACTAAAACAACGTCCTCACCGACATCCAACCCTCTCTTGGCTCCACTGTCAGGATCTCCAACGCCACCACTGGCTCGGAAACGAGGTCGTGGAAGAAATATATTCCTGTCCTGTTCCGGCACTCGGCAGCGTCAAATCACCCACCAACATCCTTGCCGTCAACCCAACATTGCCAACCAAACCATTTCCCAGTACAAAAAAGGCTCCAACCGTCTTCCGAGGGACACTGAGGGGAAAAAATAGACGGTTTTGCTATTTTTTCCCCTTCGCCGGAGCTCCGCCGCCGGCGACGGTGGCGACCGCCGCAGGCGGTGGTGGTGGAGCAACGGCGCACGGGGGGGTTAGAGTTTCCATGCATTCTCGCTAAACCGACTTGGTATGTGACCCAACCTACCGCAGCGTGCACCCGTGGTCGCCCGTACAGCGTCCGCGGGCCATTTTGGGTTTCAGCATACCCTCCCCCCCTATAGAGCCTTAAGTGAGAAACCCCCACTGGCACCAGGAAACATCAAATGTTTGAGCAGACATAATGGCCTTTTTTGAAGCTAGGGTTATCCGTTGGCCACCATTTTTTGCAGGCTTGCTTGGCTGGTGCCAAGGTATGCCCAAACCAAATTTCATAATTTTCCGACATCCCGATTATTTATTTTTATTTTTTACATTTTTTAATGTAAAAAAAATCAGAAAATTCAGAAAAAAATTATTTTAATCTGAAATTTTGCAACAAGCATGGAATTGTATAGTTGCAGCTCCCCTCAAAATTTCAGCTCAATCAGAGATCGTTAAGGCGACAAACGATGACGAAACCGAAACAGCCAGTCGTGGTCGCCCATGGTCGCCCGCGGTCGACCACGGACGTCCGTGGTCGCCCATGACGTCGACCAACGACGCCCATGGTCGACCGAGGACGTCCAAAGTGTCCAGGGACGTCGCCCATGGACGTCCATGGTCGACCAACGTCGCCCACGTCGACGAACGACGCCCATGGTCGACCGCGGTCGTCCAAAATGGCCCGCGACGACGCCCGTGGACGTACGTGGTCGACCATGGTCGACCATCACGTCGACGAACGACGCCCATGGTCGACCGAGGACGTCCAAAGTGTCCAGGGACGTCGCCCATGGACGTCCATGGTCGACCGACGTCGCCCACGTCGACGAACGACGCCCATGGTCGACCGCGGTCGTCCAAAATGGCCCGCGACGACGCCCACGGACGTACGTGGTCGACCATGGTCGACCATCACGTCGACGAACGACGCCCATGGTCGACCGAGGACGTCCAAAGTGTCCAGGGACGTCGCCCATGGACGTCCATGGTCGACCGACGTCGCCCACGTCGACGAACGACGCCCATGGTCGACCGCGGTCGTCCAAAATGGCCCGCGACGACGCCCACGGACGTACGTGGTCGACCATGGTCGACCATCACGTCGACGAACGACGCCCATGGTCGACCGAGGACGTCCAAAGTGTCCAGGGACGTCGCCCATGGACGTCCATGGTCGACCGACGTCGCCCACGTCGACGAACGACGCCCATGGTCGACCGCGGTCGTCCAAAATGGCCCGCGACGACGTCCGTGGTCGCCCATGGTCGACCATCACGTCGACGAACGACGCCCATGGTCGACCGAGGACGTCCAAAGTGTCCAGGGACGTCGCCCATGGACGTCCATGGTCGACCAACGTCGCCCACGTCGACGAACGACGCCCATGGTCGACCGCGGTCGTCCAAAATGGCCCGCGACGACGCCCACGGACGTACGTGGTCGACCATGGTCGACCATCACGTCGACGAACGACGCCCATGGTCGACCGAGGACGTCCAAAGTGTCCAGGGACGTCGCCCATGGACGTCCATGGTCGACCGACGTCGCCCACGTCGACGAACGACGCCCATGGTCGACCGCGGTCGTCCAAAATGGCCCGCGACGACGCCCGTGGACGTACGTGGTCGACCATGGTCGACCATCACGTCGACGAACGACGCCCATGGTCGACCGAGGACGTCCAAAGTGTCCAGGGACGTCGCCCACGTCGACGAACGACGCCCATGGTCGACCGCGGTAGTCCAAAATGGCCCGCGACGACGCCCGTGGACGTACGTGGTCGCCCATGGTCGACCATCACGTCGACGAACGACGCCCATGGTCGACCGAGGACGTCCAAAGTGTCCAGGGACGTCGCCCATGGACGTCCATGGTCGACCGACGTCGCCCACGTCGACGAACGACGCCCATGGTCGACCGCGGTCGTCCAAAATGGCCCG
>CAWUCU010000068.1:15000-17500 GCA_963920655.1 Geranium rotundifolium | reverse complement strand
GCCAAGGTATGCCCAAACCAAATTTCATAATTTTCCGACATCCCGATTATTTATTTTTATTTTTTACATTTTTTAATGTAAAAAAAATCAGAAAATTCAGAAAAAAATTATTTTAATCTGAAATTTTGCAACAAGCATGGAATTGTATAGTTGCAGCTCCCCTCAAAATTTCAGCTCAATCAGAGATCGTTAAGGCGACAAACGATGACGAAACCGAAACAGCCAGTCGTGGTCGCCCATGGTCGCCCGCGGTCGACCACGGACGTCCGTGGTCGCCCATGACGTCGACCAACGACGCCCATGGTCGACCGAGGACGTCCAAAGTGTCCAGGGACGTCGCCCATGGACGTCCATGGTCGACCAACGTCGCCCACGTCGACGAACGACGCCCATGGTCGACCGCGGTCGTCCAAAATGGCCCGCGACGACGCCCGTGGACGTACGTGGTCGACCATGGTCGACCATCACGTCGACGAACGACGCCCATGGTCGACCGAGGACGTCCAAAGTGTCCAGGGACGTCGCCCATGGACGTCCATGGTCGACCGACGTCGCCCACGTCGACGAACGACGCCCATGGTCGACCGCGGTCGTCCAAAATGGCCCGCGACGACGCCCACGGACGTACGTGGTCGACCATGGTCGACCATCACGTCGACGAACGACGCCCATGGTCGACCGAGGACGTCCAAAGTGTCCAGGGACGTCGCCCATGGACGTCCATGGTCGACCGACGTCGCCCACGTCGACGAACGACGCCCATGGTCGACCGCGGTCGTCCAAAATGGCCCGCGACGACGCCCACGGACGTACGTGGTCGACCATGGTCGACCATCACGTCGACGAACGACGCCCATGGTCGACCGAGGACGTCCAAAGTGTCCAGGGACGTCGCCCATGGACGTCCATGGTCGACCGACGTCGCCCACGTCGACGAACGACGCCCATGGTCGACCGCGGTCGTCCAAAATGGCCCGCGACGACGTCCGTGGTCGCCCATGGTCGACCATCACGTCGACGAACGACGCCCATGGTCGACCGAGGACGTCCAAAGTGTCCAGGGACGTCGCCCATGGACGTCCATGGTCGACCAACGTCGCCCACGTCGACGAACGACGCCCATGGTCGACCGCGGTCGTCCAAAATGGCCCGCGACGACGCCCACGGACGTACGTGGTCGACCATGGTCGACCATCACGTCGACGAACGACGCCCATGGTCGACCGAGGACGTCCAAAGTGTCCAGGGACGTCGCCCATGGACGTCCATGGTCGACCGACGTCGCCCACGTCGACGAACGACGCCCATGGTCGACCGCGGTCGTCCAAAATGGCCCGCGACGACGCCCGTGGACGTACGTGGTCGACCATGGTCGACCATCACGTCGACGAACGACGCCCATGGTCGACCGAGGACGTCCAAAGTGTCCAGGGACGTCGCCCATGGACGTCCATGGTCGACCGACGTCGCCCACGTCGACGAACGACGCCCATGGTCGACCGCGGTCGTCCAAAATGGCCCGCGACGACGCCCACGGACGTACGTGGTCGACCATGGTCGACCATCACGTCGACGAACGACGCCCATGGTCGACCGAGGACGTCCAAAGTGTCCAGGGACGTCGCCCATGGACGTCCATGGTCGACCGACGTCGCCCACGTCGACGAACGACGCCCATGGTCGACCGCGGTAGTCCAAAATGGCCCGCGACGACGCCCGTGGACGTACGTGGTCGCCCATGGTCGACCATCACGTCGACGAACGACGCCCATGGTCGACCGAGGACGTCCAAAGTGTCCAGGGACGTCGCCCATGGACGTCCATGGTCGACCGACGTCGCCCACGTCGACGAACGACGCCCATGGTCGACCGCGGTCGTCCAAAATGGCCCGCGACGACGCCCACTGACGTACGTGGTCGACCATGGTCGACCATCACGTCGACGAACGACGCCCATGGTCGACCGAGGACGTCCAAAGTGTCCAGGGACGTCGCCCATGGACGTCCATGGTCGACCAACGTCGCCCACGTCGACGAACGACGCCCATGGTCGACCGCGGTCGTCCAAAATGGCCCGCGACGACGTCCGTGGTCGCCCATGGTCGACTATCACGTCGACGAACGACGCCCATGGTCGACCGAGGACGTCCAAAGTGTCCAGGGACGTCGCCCATGGACGTCCATGGTCGACCAACGTCGCCCACGTCGACGAACGACGCCCATGGTCGACCGCGGTCGTCCAAAATGGCCCGCGACGACGTCCGTGGTCGCCCATGGTCGACCATCACGTCGACGAACGACGCCCATGGTCGACCGAGGACGTCCAAAGTGTCCAGGGACGTCGCCCATGGACGTCCATGGTCGACCAACGTCGCCCACGTCGACGAACGACGCCCATGGTCGACCGCGGTCGTCCAAAATGGCCCGCGACGACGTCCGTGGTCGCCCATGGTCGACCATCACGTCGACGAACGACGCCCATGGTCGACCGAGGACGTCC
>CAWUCU010000067.1:7500-10000 GCA_963920655.1 Geranium rotundifolium | reverse complement strand
GCTCGGTCGACCATGGGCGTCGTTCGTCGACGTGATGGTCGACCACGGTCGACTACGTACGTCCACGGGCGTCGTCGCGGGCCATTTTGGACAACCGCGGTCGACCATGGGCGTCGTTCGTCGACGTGGGCGACGTTGGTCGACCATGGACGTCCATGGGCGACGTCCCTGGACACTTTGGACGTGCTCGGTCGACCATGGGCGTCGTTCGTCGACGTGATGGTCGACCACGGTCGACCACGTACGTCCACGGGCGTCGTCGCGGGCCATTTTGGACGACCGCGGTCGACCATGGGCGTCGTTCGTCGACGTGGGCGACGTTGGTCGACCATGGACGTCCATGGGCGACGTCCCTGGACACTTTGGACGTGCTCGGTCGACCATGGGCGTCGTTCGTCGACGTGATGGTCGACCATGGTCGACCACGTACGTCCACGGGCGTCGTCGCGGGCCATTTTGGACGACCGCGGTCGACCATGGGCGTCGTTCGTCGACGTGGGCGACGTTGGTCGACCATGGACGTCCATGGGCGACGTCCCTGGACACTTTGGACGTGCTCGGTCGACCATGGGCGTCGCTCGTCGACGTGATGGTCGACCATGGTCGACCACGTACGTCCACGGGCGTCGTCGCGGGCCATTTTGGACGACCGCGGTCGACCATGGGCGTCGTTCGTCAACTTGGGCGACGTTGGTCGACCATGGACGTCCATGGGCGACGTCCCTGGACACTTTGGACGTCCTCGGTCGACCATGGGCGTCGTTCGTCGACGTGATGGTCGACCACGTACGTCCACGGGCGTCGTTGCGGGCCATTTTGGACGACCGCGGTCGACCATGGGCGTCGTTCGTCGACGTGGGCGACGTCGGTCGACCATGGACGTCCATGGGCGACGTCCCTGGACACTTTGGACGTCCTCGGTCGACCATGGGCGTCGTTGGTCGACGTCATGGGCGACCATGGGCGACCACGGACGTCCGTGGGCGACCGCGGGCGACCATGGGCGACCACGACTGGCTGTTTCGGTTTCGTCATCGTTTGTCGCCTTAACGATCTCCGATTGAGCTGAAATTTTGAGGGGAGCTGCAACTATACAATTCCATGCTTGTTGCAAATTTTCAGATTAAAATAATTTTTTTCTGAATTTTCTGATTTTTTTTACATTAAAAAATGTAAAAAATAAAAATAAATAATCGGGATGTCGGAAAATTATGAAATTTGGTTTGGGCATACCTTGGCACCAGCCAAGCAAGCCTGCAAAAAATCGTGGCCAACGGATAACCCTAGCTTCAAAAAAGGCCATTATGTCTGCTCAAACATTTGATGTTTCCTGGTGCCAGTGGGGGTTTCTCACTTAAGGCTCTATAGGGGGGGAGGGTATGCTGAAACCCAAAATGGTCCGCGGACGCTGTACGGGCGACCACGGGTGCACGCTGCGGTAGGTTGGGTCACATACCAAGTCGGTTTAGCGAGAATGCATGGAAACTCTAACCCCCCCGTGCGCCGTTGCTCCACCACCACCGCCTGCGGCGGTCGCCACCGTCGCCGGCGGCGGAGCTCCGGCGAAGGGGAAAAAATAGCAAAACCGTCTATTTTTTCCCCTCAGTGTCCCTCGGAAGACGGTTGGAGCCTTTTTTGTACTGGGAAATGGTTTGGTTGGCAATGTTGGGTTGACGGCAAGGATGTTGGTGGGTGATTTGACGCTGCCGAGTGCCGGAACAGGACAGGAATATATTTCTTCCACGACCTCGTTTCCGAGCCAGTGGTGGCGTTGGAGATCTTGACAGTGGAGCCAAGAGAGGGTTGGATGTCGGTGAGGACGTTGTTTTAGTGATTTGATGCTGCCGAGTGCCGGAACAGGACAGGAATATATTTCTTCCACGACCTCGTTTCCGAGCCAGTGGTGGCGTTGGAGATCTTGGCAACTGAATCAAAAAGAGTTTTTGCCAACCAAAACGTGCCCGTGTACACTAAAGGCTCAAGCAGGTGAGCATGTATTTTCTGGATAACCGAAAGACATGCGGCAACATCCCATTTGATTGCCCTTCGGGTTGTCGTTTGTGGATGGTCTCGTGGGGAGGGGCGACAGAAGAGTTGGTTGAGTCCCAAAATGTCCCGTCGACCCATTTTGGGCGACATGGGCGCTTGGGCTGCACGGGAAAAGCCCTCCCGCCCGTGCGCGTCGGAGCTCCACCACCGCCAATGGTGTAGCTCTGGCAAAGTGGAAAAAATATGGGACCGTCTATTTTTTCCACTAAAATGTCCCGCGGAAGACGGTTCGAGCCTTTTTTGTACTGGGCAATGGTTTGGTTGGCAATGTTGGGTTGACGGCGAGGATGTTGGTGGGTGATTTGACGCTGCCGAGTGCCGGAACAGGACAGGAATATATTTCTTCCACGACCTCGTTTCCGAGCCAGTGGTGGCGTTGGAGATCTTGACAATGGAGCCAAGAGAGGGTTGGATGTCGGTGAGGACGTTGTTTTAGTGATTTGATGCTGCC
>CAWUCU010000066.1:27500-30000 GCA_963920655.1 Geranium rotundifolium | reverse complement strand
AGTGGAAAAAATAGACGGTCCCATATTTTTTCCACTTTGCCAGAGCTACACCATTGGCGGTGGTGGAGCTCCGACGCGCACGGGCGGGAGGGCTTTTCCCGTGCAGCCCAAGCGCCCATGTCGCCCAAAATGGGTCGACGGGACATTTTGGGACTCAACCAACTCTTCTGTCGCCCCTCCCCACGAGACCATCCACAAACGACAACCCGAAGGGCAATCAAATGGGATGTTGCCGCATGTCTTTCGGTTATCCAGAAAATACATGCTCACCTGCTTGAGCCTTTAGTGTACACGGGCACGTTTTGGTTGGCAAAAACTCTTTTTGATTCAGTTGCCAAGATCTCCAACGCCACCACTGGCTCGGAAACGAGGTCGTGGAAGAAATATATTCCTGTCCTGTTCCGGCACTCGGCAGCATCAAATCACTAAAACAACGTCCTCACCGACATCCAACCCTCTCTTGGCTCCACTGTCAAGATCTCCAACGCCACCACTGGCTCGGAAACGAGGTCGTGGAAGAAATATATTCCTGTCCTGTTCCGGCACTCGGCAGCGTCAAATCACCCACCAACATCCTTGCCGTCAACCCAACATTGCCAACCAAACCATTTCCCAGTACAAAAAAGGCTCCAACCGTCTTCCGAGGGACACTGAGGGGAAAAAATAGACGGTTTTGCTATTTTTTCCCCTTCGCCGGAGCTCCGCCGCCGGCGACGGTGGCGACCGCCGCAGGCGGTGGTGGTGGAGCAACGGCGCACGGGGGGGTTAGAGTTTCCATGCATTCTCGCTAAACCGACTTGGTATGTGACCCAACCTACCGCAGCGTGCACCCGTGGTCGCCCGTACAGCGTCCGCGGGCCATTTTGGGTTTCAGCATACCCTCCCCCCCTATAGAGCCTTAAGTGAGAAACCCCCACTGGCACCAGGAAACATCAAATGTTTGAGCAGACATAATGGCCTTTTTTGAAGCTAGGGTTATCCGTTGGCCACGATTTTTTGCAGGCTTGCTTGGCTGGTGCCAAGGTATGCCCAAACCAAATTTCATAATTTTCCGACATCCCGATTATTTATTTTTATTTTTTACATTTTTTAATGTAAAAAAAATCAGAAAATTCAGAAAAAAATTATTTTAATCTGAAAATTTGCAACAAGCATGGAATTGTATAGTTGCAGCTCCCCTCAAAATTTCAGCTCAATCGGAGATCGTTAAGGCGACAAACGATGACGAAACCGAAACAGCCAGTCGTGGTCGCCCATGGTCGCCCGCGGTCGCCCACGGACGTCCGTGGTCGCCCATGGTCGCCCATGACGTCGACCAACGACGCCCATGGTCGACCGAGGACGTCCAAAGTGTCCAGGGACGTCGCCCATGGACGTCCATGGTCGACCGACGTCGCCCACGTCGACGAACGACGCCCATGGTCGACCGCGGTCGTCCAAAATGGCCCGCAACGACGCCCGTGGACGTACGTGGTCGACCATCACGTCGACGAACGACGCCCATGGTCGACCGAGGACGTCCAAAGTGTCCAGGGACGTCGCCCATGGACGTCCATGGTCGACCAACGTCGCCCAAGTTGACGAACGACGCCCATGGTCGACCGCGGTCGTCCAAAATGGCCCGCGACGACGCCCACGGACGTACGTGGTCGACCATGGTCGACCATCACGTCGACGAACGACGCCCATGGTCGACCGAGGACGTCCAAAGTGTCCAGGGACGTCGCCCATGGACGTCCATGGTCGACCGACGTCGCCCACGTCGACGAACGACGCCCATGGTCGACCGCGGTCGTCCAAAATGGCCCGCGACGACGCCCACGGACGTACGTGGTCGACCATGGTCGACCATCACGTCGACGAACGACGCCCATGGTCGACCGAGGACGTCCAAAGTGTCCAGGGACGTCGCCCATGGACGTCCATGGTCGACCGACGTCGCCCACGTCGACGAACGACGCCCATGGTCGACCGCGGTCGTCCAAAATGGCCCGCGACGACGTCCGTGGTCGCCCATGGTCGACCATCACGTCGACGAACGACGCCCATGGTCGACCGAGGACGTCCAAAGTGTCCAGGGACGTCGCCCATGGACGTCCATGGTCGACCAACGTCGCCCACGTCGACGAACGACGCCCATGGTCGACCGCGGTCGTCCAAAATGGCCCGCGACGACGCCCACGGACGTACGTGGTCGACCATGGTCGACCATCACGTCGACGAACGACGCCCATGGTCGACCGAGGACGTCCAAAGTGTCCAGGGACGTCGCCCATGGACGTCCATGGTCGACCGACGTCGCCCACGTCGACGAACGACGCCCATGGTCGACCGCGGTCGTCCAAAATGGCCCGCGACGACGCCCGTGGACGTACGTGGTCGACCATGGTCGACCATCACGTCGACGAACGACGCCCATGGTCGACCGAGGACGTCCAAAGTGTCCAGGGACGTCGCCCATGGACGTCCATGGTCGACCGACGTCGCCCACGTCGACGAA
>CAWUCU010000066.1:15000-17500 GCA_963920655.1 Geranium rotundifolium | reverse complement strand
CCCAGTACAAAAAAGGCTCCAACCGTCTTCCGAGGGACACTGAGGGGAAAAAATAGACGGTTTTGCTATTTTTTCCCCTTCGCCGGAGCTCCGCCGCCGGCGACGGTGGTGACCGCCGCAGGCGGTGGTTGGTGGAGCAACGGCGCACGGGGGGGTTAGAGTTTCCATGCATTCTCGCTAAACCGACTTGGTATGTGACCCAACCTACCGCAGCGTGCACCCGTGGTCGCCCGTACAGCGTCCGCGGGCCATTTTGGGTTTCAGCATACCCTCCCCCCCTATAGAGCCTTAAGTGAGAAACCCCCCACTGGCACCAGGAAACATCAAATGTTTGAGCAGACATAATGCCTTTTTTGAAGCTAGGGTTATCCGTTGGCCACCATTTTTTGCAGGCTTGCTTGGCTGGTGCCAAGGTATGCCCAACCAAATTCATAATTTTCCGACATCCCCGATTATTTATTTTATTTTTTACATTTTTTAATGTAAAAAAAAATCAGAAAATTCAGAAAAAAATTATTTTAATCTGAAATTTTGCAACAAGCATGGAATTGTATAGTTGCAGCTCCCCTCAAAATTTCAGCTCAATCAGAGATCGTTAAGGCGACAACGATGACGAAACCGAAACAGCCAGTCGTGGTCGCCCATGGTCGCCCCGCGGTCGACCACGGACGTCCGTGGTCGCCCATGACGTCGACCAACGACGCCCATGGTCGACCGAGGACGTCCAAAGTGTCCAGGGACGTCGCCCATGGACGTCCATGGTCGACCAACGTCGCCCACGTCGACGAACGACGCCCATGGTCGACCGCGGTCGTCCAAAATGGCCCGCGACGACGCCCGTGGACGTACGTGGTCGACCATGGTCGACCATCACGTCGACGAACGACGCCCATGGTCGACCGAGGACGTCCAAAGTGTCCAGGGACGTCGCCCATGGACGTCCATGGTCGACCGACGTCGCCCACGTCGACGAACGACGCCCATGGTCGACCGCGGTCGTCCAAAATGGCCCGCGACGACGCCCACGGACGTACGTGGTCGACCATGGTCGACCATCACGTCGACGAACGACGCCCATGGTCGACCGAGGACGTCCAAAGTGTCCAGGGACGTCGCCCATGGACGTCCATGGTCGACCGAACGTCGCCCACGTCGACGAACGACGCCCATGGTCGACCGCGGTCGTCCAAAATGGCCCGCGACGACGCCCACGGACGTACGTGGTCGACCATGGTCGACCATCACGTCGACGAACGACGCCCATGGTCGACCGAGGACGTCCAAAGTGTCCAGGGACGTCGCCCATGGACGTCCATGGTCGACCGACGTCGCCCACGTCGACGAACGACGCCCATGGTCGACCGCGGTCGTCCAAAATGGCCCGCGACGACGTCCGTGGTCGCCCATGGTCGACCATCACGTCGACGAACGACGCCCATGGTCGACCGAGGACGTCCAAAGTGTCCAGGGACGTCGCCCATGGGACGTCCATGGTCGACCAACGTCGCCCACGTCGACGAACGGACGCCCATGGTCGACCGCGGTCGTCCAAAATGGCCCGCGACGACGCCCACGGACGTACGTGGTCGACCATGGTCGACCATCACGTCGACGAACGACGCCCATGGTCGACCGAGGACGTCCAAAGTGTCCAGGGACGTCGCCCATGGACGTCCATGGTCGACCGACGTCGCCCACGTCGACGAACGACGCCCATGGTCGACCGCGGTCGTCCAAAATGGCCCGCGACGACGCCCGTGGACGTACGTGGTCGACCATGGTCGACCATCACGTCGACGAACGACGCCCATGGTCGACCGAGGACGTCCAAAGTGTCCAGGGACGTCGCCCATGGACGTCCATGGTCGACCGACGTCGCCCACGTCGACGAACGACGCCCATGGTCGACCGCGGTCGTCCAAAATGGCCCGCGACGACGCCCACGGACGTACGTGGTCGACCATGGTCGACCATCACGTCGACGAAACGACGCCCATGGTCGACCGAGGACGTCCAAAGTGTCCAGGGACGTCGCCCATGGACGTCCATGGTCGAACCGACGTCGCCCACGTCGACGAACGACGCCCATGGTCGACCGCGGTAGTAAATGGCCCCGCGACGACGCCCGTGGACGTACGTGGTCGCCCATGGTCGACCATCACGTCGACGAACGACGCCCATGGTCGACCGAGGACGTCCAAAGTGTCCAGGGACGTCGCCCATGGACGTCCATGGTCGACCGACGTCGCCCACGTCGACGAACGACGCCCATGGTCGACCGCGGTCGTCCAAAATGGCCCGCGACGACGCCCACTGACGTACGTGGTCGACCATGGTCGACCATCACGTCGACGAACGACGCCCATGGTCGACCGAGGACGTCCAAAAGTGTCCAGGGACGTCGCCCATGGACGTCCATGGTCGACCAACGTCGCCCACGTCGACGAACGACGCCCATGGTCGACCGCGGTCGTCCAAAATGGCCCGCGACGACGTCCGT
>CAWUCU010000065.1:17500-19214 GCA_963920655.1 Geranium rotundifolium | reverse complement strand
ACAAAGGCGGTATGCCACTTGGGCCTTACATTGCCTCCGACGGGTCCCGAGTTCACGGTTTCGGCGTCATGGTTTTGCCGTGCTAGAGTGGGTGGCGCGTTTGGATTGCGGGCTGCGGGGGTGCAATACTCCCTAACCTACCTGAACCGACACCGTGGCTCCTGCACAAACTACTAACTCGACTTCCTACTAACACGACCTCTGGATTCCATCAAAGGCACTCGTTCAGCCGAGCGCCGACTCTGCCCGTTGAGACTCAACTATCCTCTGCCTTACATTGCCTCCGACGGGTCCACGCCACGGGTTCGGTGTACTGCGTTTGCCGTGCTAGTGAGAGTGTGCGCATTTGGATTGCGGGCTGCGGGGGTGCAATACTCCCTAACCTACCTGAACCGACACCATATCTCCAGCACAAACTACTAACAAGTACTTCTTACTGCCACGACCTTTGGATTCCATCAAAGGCACTCGTTCAGCCGAGCGCCGACTCTGTCTGTTGAGACTCAACGACTTGCCATCATCAATACCCAATCACATGCACACCTGCTTGAGCCTTTAGTGTACACGGGCACGTTTTGGTTGGCAAAAACTCTTTTTGATTCAGTTGCCAAGATCTCCAACGCCACCACTGGCTCGGAAACGAGGTCGTGGAAGAAATATATTCCTGTCCTGTTCCGGCACTCGGCAGCATCAAATCACTAAAACAACGTCCTCACCGACATCCAACCCTCTCTTGGCTCCATTGTCAAGATCTCCAACGCCACCACTGGCTCGGAAACGAGGTCGTGGAAGAAATATATTCCTGTCCTGTTCCGGCACTCGGCAGCGTCAAATCACCCACCAACATCCTCGCCGTCAACCCAACATTGCCAACCAAACCATTGCCCAGTACAAAAAAGGCTCGAACCGTCTTCCGCGGGACATTTTAGTGGAAAAAATAGACGGTCCCATATTTTTTCCACTTTGCCAGAGCTACACCATTGGCGGTGGTGGAGCTCCGACGCGCACGGGCGGGAGGGCTTTTCCCGTGCAGCCCAAGCGCCCATGTCGCCCAAAATGGGTCGACGGGACATTTTGGGACTCAACCAACTCTTCTGTCGCCCCTCCCCACGAGACCATCCACAAACGACAACCCGAAGGGCAATCAAATGGGATGTTGCCGCATGTCTTTCGGTTATCCAGAAAATACATGCTCACCTGCTTGAGCCTTTAGTGTACACGGGCACGTTTTGGTTGGCAAAAACTCTTTTTGATTCAGTTGCCAAGATCTCCAACGCCACCACTGGCTCGGAAACGAGGTCGTGGAAGAAATATATTCCTGTCCTGTTCCGGCACTCGGCAGCATCAAATCACTAAAACAACGTCCTCACCGACATCCAACCCTCTCTTGGCTCCACTGTCAAGATCTCCAACGCCACCACTGGCTCGGAAACGAGGTCGTGGAAGAAATATATTCCTGTCCTGTTCCGGCACTCGGCAGCGTCAAATCACCCACCAACATCCTTGCCGTCAACCCAACATTGCCAACCAAACCATTTCCCAGTACAAAAAAGGCTCCAACCGTCTTCCGAGGGACACTGAGGGGAAAAAATAGACGGTTTTGCTATTTTTTCCCCTTCGCCGGAGCTCCGCCGCCGGCGACGGTGGCGACCGCCGCAGGCGGTGGTGGTGGAGCAACGGCGCACGGGGGGGTTAGAGTTTCCATGCATTCTCG
>CAWUCU010000065.1:5000-7500 GCA_963920655.1 Geranium rotundifolium | reverse complement strand
TACAAAAAAGGCTCGAACCGTCTTCCGCGGGACATTTTAGTGGAAAAAATAGACGGTCCCATATTTTTTCCACTTTGCCAGAGCTACACCATTGGCGGTGGTGGAGCTCCGACGCGCACGGGCGGGAGGGCTTTTCCCGTGCAGCCCAAGCGCCCATGTCGCCCAAAATGGGTCGACGGGACATTTTGGGACTCAACCAACTCTTCTGTCGCCCCTCCCCACGAGACCATCCACAAACGACAACCCGAAGGGCAATCAAATGGGATGTTGCCGCATGTCTTTCGGTTATCCAGAAAATACATGCTCACCTGCTTGAGCCTTTAGTGTACACGGGCACGTTTTGGTTGGCAAAAACTCTTTTTGATTCAGTTGCCAAGATCTCCAACGCCACCACTGGCTCAGAAACGAGGTCGTGGAAGAAATATATTCCTGTCCTGTTCCGGCACTCGGCAGCATCAAATCACTAAAACAACGTCCTCACCGACATCCAACCCTCTCTTGGCTCCACTGTCAAGATCTCCAACGCCACCACTGGCTCGGAAACGAGGTCGTGGAAGAAATATATTCCTGTCCTGTTCCGGCACTCGGCAGCGTCAAATCACCCACCAACATCCTTGCCGTCAACCCAACATTGCCAACCAAACCATTTCCCAGTACAAAAAAGGCTCCAACCGTCTTCCGAGGGACACTGAGGGGAAAAAATAGACGGTTTTGCTATTTTTTCCCCTTCGCCGGAGCTCCGCCGCCGGCGACGGTGGCGACCGCCGCAGGCGGTGGTGGTGGAGCAACGGCGCACGGGGGGGTTAGAGTTTCCATGCATTCTCGCTAAACCGACTTGGTATGTGACCCAACCTACCGCAGCGTGCACCCGTGGTCGCCCGTACAGCGTCCGCGGGCCATTTTGGGTTTCAGCATACCCTCCCCCCCTATAGAGCCTTAAGTGAGAAACCCCCACTGGCACCAGGAAACATCAAATGTTTGAGCAGACATAATGGCCTTTTTTGAAGCTAGGGTTATCCGTTGGCCACGATTTTTTGCAGGCTTGCTTGGCTGGTGCCAAGGTATGCCCAAACCAAATTTCATAATTTTCCGACATCCCGATTATTTATTTTTATTTTTTACATTTTTTAATGTAAAAAAAATCAGAAAATTCAGAAAAAAATTATTTTAATCTGAAAATTTGCAACAAGCATGGAATTGTATAGTTGCAGCTCCCCTCAAAATTTCAGCTCAATCGGAGATCGTTAAGGCGACAAACGATGACGAAACCGAAACAGCCAGTCGTGGTCGCCCATGGTCGCCCGCGGTCGCCCACGGACGTCCGTGGTCGCCCATGGTCGCCCATGACGTCGACCAACGACGCCCATGGTCGACCGAGGACGTCCAAAGTGTCCAGGGACGTCGCCCATGGACGTCCATGGTCGACCGACGTCGCCCACGTCGACGAACGACGCCCATGGTCGACCGCGGTCGTCCAAAATGGCCCGCAACGACGCCCGTGGACGTACGTGGTCGACCATCACGTCGACGAACGACGCCCATGGTCGACCGAGGACGTCCAAAGTGTCCAGGGACGTCGCCCATGGACGTCCATGGTCGACCAACGTCGCCCAAGTTGACGAACGACGCCCATGGTCGACCGCGGTCGTCCAAAATGGCCCGCGACGACGCCCGTGGACGTACGTGGTCGACCATGGTCGACCATCACGTCGACGAGCGACGCCCATGGTCGACCGAGCACGTCCAAAGTGTCCAGGGACGTCGCCCATGGACGTCCATGGTCGACCAACGTCGCCCACGTCGACGAACGACGCCCATGGTCGACCGCGGTCGTCCAAAATGGCCCGCGACGACGCCCGTGGACGTACGTGGTCGACCATGGTCGACCATCACGTCGACGAACGACGCCCATGGTCGACCGAGCACGTCCAAAGTGTCCAGGGACGTCGCCCATGGACGTCCATGGTCGACCAACGTCGCCCACGTCGACGAACGACGCCCATGGTCGACCGCGGTCGTCCAAAATGGCCCGCGACGACGCCCGTGGACGTACGTGGTCGACCGTGGTCGACCATCACGTCGACGAACGACGCCCATGGTCGACCGAGCACGTCCAAAGTGTCCAGGGACGTCGCCCATGGACGTCCATGGTCGACCAACGTCGCCCACGTCGACGAACGACGCCCATGGTCGACCGCGGTTGTCCAAAATGGCCCGCGACGACGCCCGTGGACGTACGTAGTCGACCGTGGTCGACCATCACGTCGACGAACGACGCCCATGGTCGACCGAGCACGTCCAAAGTGTCCAAGGACGTCGCCCATGGACGTCCATGGTCGACCGACGTCGCCCACGTCGACGAACGACGCCCATGGTCGACCGCGGTCGTCCAAAATGGCCCGCGACGACGCCCGTGGACGTACGTGGTCGGCCATGGTCGACCATCACGTCGACGAACGACGCCGATGGTCGTCCAAAGTGTCCAGGGACGTCGCCCATG
>CAWUCU010000064.1:2500-5000 GCA_963920655.1 Geranium rotundifolium | reverse complement strand
CTCCAACCGTCTTCCGAGGGACACTGAGGGGAAAAAATAGACGGTTTTGCTATTTTTTCCCCTTCGCCGGAGCTCCGCCGCCGGCGACGGTGGCGACCGCCGCAGGCGGTGGTGGTGGAGCAACGGCGCACGGGGGGGTTAGAGTTTCCATGCATTCTCGCTAAACCGACTTGGTATGTGACCCAACCTACCGCAGCGTGCACCCGTGGTCGCCCGTACAGCGTCCGCGGGCCATTTTGGGTTTCAGCATACCCTCCCCCCCTATAGAGCCTTAAGTGAGAAACCCCCACTGGCACCAGGAAACATCAAATGTTTGAGCAGACATAATGGCCTTTTTTGAAGCTAGGGTTATCCGTTGGCCACCATTTTTTGCAGGCTTGCTTGGCTGGTGCCAAGGTATGCCCAAACCAAATTTCATAATTTTCCGACATCCCGATTATTTATTTTTATTTTTTACATTTTTTAATGTAAAAAAAATCAGAAAATTCAGAAAAAAATTATTTTAATCTGAAATTTTGCAACAAGCATGGAATTGTATAGTTGCAGCTCCCCTCAAAATTTCAGCTCAATCAGAGATCGTTAAGGCGACAAACGATGACGAAACCGAAACAGCCAGTCGTGGTCGCCCATGGTCGCCCGCGGTCGACCACGGACGTCCGTGGTCGCCCATGACGTCGACCAACGACGCCCATGGTCGACCGAGGACGTCCAAAGTGTCCAGGGACGTCGCCCATGGACGTCCATGGTCGACCAACGTCGCCCACGTCGACGAACGACGCCCATGGTCGACGCGCGGTCGTCCAAAATGGCCCGCGACGACGCCCGTGGACGTACGTGGTCGACCATGGTCGACCATCACGTCGACGAACGACGCCCATGGTCGACCGAGGACGTCCAAAGTGTCCAGGGACGTCGCCCATGGACGTCCATGGTCGACCGACGTCGCCCACGTCGACGAACGACGCCCATGGTCGACCGCGGTCGTCCAAAATGGCCCGCGACGACGCCCACGGACGTACGTGGTCGACCATGGTCGACCATCACGTCGACGAACGACGCCCATGGTCGACCGAGGACGTCCAAAGTGTCCAGGGACGTCGCCCATGGACGTCCATGGTCGACCGACGTCGCCCACGTCGACGAACGACGCCCATGGTCGACCGCGGTCGTCCAAAATGGCCCGCGACGACGCCCACGGACGTACGTGGTCGACCATGGTCGACCATCACGTCGACGAACGACGCCCATGGTCGACCGAGGACGTCCAAAGTGTCCAGGGACGTCGCCCATGGACGTCCATGGTCGACCGACGTCGCCCACGTCGACGAACGACGCCCATGGTCGACCGCGGTCGTCCAAAATGGCCCGCGACGACGTCCGTGGTCGCCCATGGTCGACCATCACGTCGACGAACGACGCCCATGGTCGACCGAGGACGTCCAAAGTGTCCAGGGACGTCGCCCATGGACGTCCATGGTCGACCAACGTCGCCCACGTCGACGAACGACGCCCATGGTCGACCGCGGTCGTCCAAAATGGCCCGCGACGACGCCCACGGACGTACGTGGTCGACCATGGTCGACCATCACGTCGACGAACGACGCCCATGGTCGACCGAGGACGTCCAAAGTGTCCAGGGACGTCGCCCATGGACGTCCATGGTCGACCGACGTCGCCCACGTCGACGAACGACGCCCATGGTCGACCGCGGTCGTCCAAAATGGCCCGCGACGACGCCCGTGGACGTACGTGGTCGACCATGGTCGACCATCACGTCGACGAACGACGCCCATGGTCGACCGAGGACGTCCAAAGTGTCCAGGGACGTCGCCCATGGACGTCCATGGTCGACCGACGTCGCCCACGTCGACGAACGACGCCCATGGTCGACCGCGGTCGTCCAAAATGGCCCGCGACGACGCCCACGGACGTACGTGGTCGACCATGGTCGACCATCACGTCGACGAACGACGCCCATGGTCGACCGAGGACGTCCAAAGTGTCCAGGGACGTCGCCCATGGACGTCCATGGTCGACCGACGTCGCCCACGTCGACGAACGACGCCCATGGTCGACCGCGGTAGTCCAAAATGGCCCGCGACGACGCCCGTGGACGTACGTGGTCGCCCATGGTCGACCATCACGTCGACGAACGACGCCCATGGTCGACCGAGGACGTCCAAAGTGTCCAGGGACGTCGCCCATGGACGTCCATGGTCGACCGACGTCGCCCACGTCGACGAACGACGCCCATGGTCGACCGCGGTCGTCCAAAATGGCCCGCGACGACGCCCACTGACGTACGTGGTCGACCATGGTCGACCATCACGTCGACGAACGACGCCCATGGTCGACCGAGGACGTCCAAAGTGTCCAGGGACGTCGCCCATGGACGTCCATGGTCGACCAACGTCGCCCACGTCGACGAACGACGCCCATGGTCGACCGCGGTCGTCCAAAATGGCCCGCGACGACGTCCGTGGTCGCCCATGGTCGACCA
>CAWUCU010000063.1:7500-10000 GCA_963920655.1 Geranium rotundifolium | reverse complement strand
CGACGTTGGTCGACCATGGACGTCCATGGGCGACGTCCCTGGACACTTTGGACGTGCTCGGTCGACCATGGGCGTCGTTCGTCGACGTGATGGTCGACCACGGTCGACCACGTACGTCCACGGGCGTCGTCGCGGGCCATTTTGGACGACCGCGGTCGACCATGGGCGTCGTTCGTCGACGTGGGCGACGTTGGTCGACCATGGACGTCCATGGGCGACGTCCCTGGACACTTTGGACGTGCTCGGTCGACCATGGGCGTCGTTCGTCGACGTGATGGTCGACCATGGTCGACCACGTACGTCCACGGGCGTCGTCGCGGGCCATTTTGGACGACCGCGGTCGACCATGGGCGTCGTTCGTCGACGTGGGCGACGTTGGTCGACCATGGACGTCCATGGGCGACGTCCCTGGACACTTTGGACGTGCTCGGTCGACCATGGGCGTCGCTCGTCGACGTGATGGTCGACCATGGTCGACCACGTACGTCCACGGGCGTCGTCGCGGGCCATTTTGGACGACCGCGGTCGACCATGGGCGTCGTTCGTCAACTTGGGCGACGTTGGTCGACCATGGACGTCCATGGGCGACGTCCCTGGACACTTTGGACGTCCTCGGTCGACCATGGGCGTCGTTCGTCGACGTGATGGTCGACCACGTACGTCCACGGGCGTCGTTGCGGGCCATTTTGGACGACCGCGGTCGACCATGGGCGTCGTTCGTCGACGTGGGCGACGTCGGTCGACCATGGACGTCCATGGGCGACGTCCCTGGACACTTTGGACGTCCTCGGTCGACCATGGGCGTCGTTGGTCGACGTCATGGGCGACCATGGGCGACCACGGACGTCCGTGGGCGACCGCGGGCGACCATGGGCGACCACGACTGGCTGTTTCGGTTTCGTCATCGTTTGTCGCCTTAACGATCTCCGATTGAGCTGAAATTTTGAGGGGAGCTGCAACTATACAATTCCATGCTTGTTGCAAATTTTCAGATTAAAATAATTTTTTTCTGAATTTTCTGATTTTTTTTACATTAAAAAATGTAAAAAATAAAAATAAATAATCGGGATGTCGGAAAATTATGAAATTTGGTTTGGGCATACCTTGGCACCAGCCAAGCAAGCCTGCAAAAAATCGTGGCCAACGGATAACCCTAGCTTCAAAAAAGGCCATTATGTCTGCTCAAACATTTGATGTTTCCTGGTGCCAGTGGGGGTTTCTCACTTAAGGCTCTATAGGGGGGGAGGGTATGCTGAAACCCAAAATGGCCCGCGGACGCTGTACGGGCGACCACGGGTGCACGCTGCGGTAGGTTGGGTCACATACCAAGTCGGTTTAGCGAGAATGCATGGAAACTCTAACCCCCCCGTGCGCCGTTGCTCCACCACCACCGCCTGCGGCGGTCGCCACCGTCGCCGGCGGCGGAGCTCCGGCGAAGGGGAAAAAATAGCAAAACCGTCTATTTTTTCCCCTCAGTGTCCCTCGGAAGACGGTTGGAGCCTTTTTTGTACTGGGAAATGGTTTGGTTGGCAATGTTGGGTTGACGGCAAGGATGTTGGTGGGTGATTTGACGCTGCCGAGTGCCGGAACAGGACAGGAATATATTTCTTCCACGACCTCGTTTCCGAGCCAGTGGTGGCGTTGGAGATCTTGACAGTGGAGCCAAGAGAGGGTTGGATGTCGGTGAGGACGTTGTTTTAGTGATTTGATGCTGCCGAGTGCCGGAACAGGACAGGAATATATTTCTTCCACGACCTCGTTTCCGAGCCAGTGGTGGCGTTGGAGATCTTGGCAACTGAATCAAAAAGAGTTTTTGCCAACCAAAACGTGCCCGTGTACACTAAAGGCTCAAGCAGGTGAGCATGTATTTTCTGGATAACCGAAAGACATGCGGCAACATCCCATTTGATTGCCCTTCGGGTTGTCGTTTGTGGATGGTCTCGTGGGGAGGGGCGACAGAAGAGTTGGTTGAGTCCCAAAATGTCCCGTCGACCCATTTTGGGCGACATGGGCGCTTGGGCTGCACGGGAAAAGCCCTCCCGCCCGTGCGCGTCGGAGCTCCACCACCGCCAATGGTGTAGCTCTGGCAAAGTGGAAAAAATATGGGACCGTCTATTTTTTCCACTAAAATGTCCCGCGGAAGACGGTTCGAGCCTTTTTTGTACTGGGCAATGGTTTGGTTGGCAATGTTGGGTTGACGGCGAGGATGTTGGTGGGTGATTTGACGCTGCCGAGTGCCGGAACAGGACAGGAATATATTTCTTCCACGACCTCGTTTCCGAGCCAGTGGTGGCGTTGGAGATCTTGACAATGGAGCCAAGAGAGGGTTGGATGTCGGTGAGGACGTTGTTTTAGTGATTTGATGCTGCCGAGTGCCGGAACAGGACAGGAATATATTTCTTCCACGACCTCGTTTCCGAGCCAGTGGTGGCGTTGGAGATCTTGGCAACTGAATCAAAAAGAGTTTTTGCCAACCAAAACGTGCCCGTGTACACTAAAG
>CAWUCU010000062.1:20000-23648 GCA_963920655.1 Geranium rotundifolium | reverse complement strand
TGGCTCCTGCACAAACTACTAACTCGACTTCCTACTAACACGACCTCTGGATTCCATCAAAGGCACTCGTTCAGCCGAGCGCCGACTCTGCCCGTTGAGACTCAACTATCCTCTGCCTTACATTGCCTCCGACGGGTCCACGCCACGGGTTCGGTGTACTGCGTTTGCCGTGCTAGTGAGAGTGTGCGCATTTGGATTGCGGGCTGCGGGGGTGCAATACTCCCTAACCTACCTGAACCGACACCATATCTCCAGCACAAACTACTAACAAGTACTTCTTACTACCACGACCTTTGGATTCCATCAAAGGCACTCGTTCAGCCGAGCGCCGACTCTGTCTGTTGAGACTCAACGACTTGCCATCATCAATACCCAATCACATGCACACCTGCTTGAGCCTTTAGTGTACACGGGCACGTTTTGGTTGGCAAAAACTCTTTTTGATTCAGTTGCCAAGATCTCCAACGCCACCACTGGCTCGGAAACGAGGTCGTGGAAGAAATATATTCCTGTCCTGTTCCGGCACTCGACAGCATCAAATCACTAAAACAACGTCCTCACCGACATCCAACCCTCTCTTGGCTCCATTGTCAAGATCTCCAACGCCGCCACTGGCTCGGAAACGAGGTCGTGGAAGAAATATATTCCTGTCCTGTTCCGGCACTCGGCAGCGTCAAATCACCCACCAACATCCTCGCCGTCAACCCAACATTGCCAACCAAACCATTGCCCAGTACAAGAAAGGCTCGAACCGTCTTCCGCGGGACATTTTAGTGGAAAAAATAGACGGTCCCATATTTTTTCCACTTTGCCAGAGCTACACCATTGGCGGTGGTGGAGCTCCGACGCGCACGGGCGGGAGGGCTTTTCCCGTGCAGCCCAAGCGCCCGTGTCGCCCAAAAGGGGTCGACGGGACATTTTGGGACTAAACCAACTCTTCTGTCGCCCCTCCCCACGAGACCATCCACAAACGACAACCCGAGGGGCAATCAAATGGGATGTTGCCGCATGTCTTTCGGTTATCCAGAAAATACATGCTCACCTGCTTGAGCCTTTAGTGTACACGGGCACGTTTTGGTTGGCAAAAACTCTTTTGATTCAGTTGCCAAGATCTCCAACGCCACCACTGGCTCGGAAACGAGGTCGTGGAAGAAATATATTCCTGTCCTGTTCCGGCACTCGGCAGCATCAAATCACTAAAACAACGTCCTCACCGACATCCAACCCTCTCTTGGCTCCACTGTCAGGATCTCCAACGCCACCACTGGCTCGGAAACGAGGTCGTGGAAGAAATATATTCCTGTCCTGTTCCGGCACTCGGCAGCGTCAAATCACCCACCAACATCCTTGCCGTCAACCCAACATTGCCAACCAAACCATTTCCCAGTACAAAAAAGGCTCCAACCGTCTTCCGAGGGACACTGAGGGGAAAAAATAGACGGTTTTGCTATTTTTTCCCCTTCGCCGGAGCTCCGCCGCCGGCGACGGTGGCGACCGCCGCAGGCGGTGGTGGTGGAGCAACGGCGCACGGGGGGGTTAGAGTTTCCATGCATTCTCGCTAAACCGACTTGGTATGTGACCCAACCTACCGCAGCGTGCACCCGTGGTCGCCCGTACAGCGTCCGCGGGCCATTTTGGGTTTCAGCATACCCTCCCCCCCTATAGAGCCTTAAGTGAGAAACCCCCACTGGCACCAGGAAACATCAAATGTTTGAGCAGACATAATGGCCTTTTTTGAAGCTAGGGTTATCCGTTGGCCACCATTTTTTGCAGGCTTGCTTGGCTGGTGCCAAGGTATGCCCAAACCAAATTTCATAATTTTCCGACATCCCGATTATTTATTTTTATTTTTTACATTTTTTAATGTAAAAAAAATCAGAAAATTCAGAAAAAAATTATTTTAATCTGAAATTTTGCAACAAGCATGGAATTGTATAGTTGCAGCTCCCCTCAAAATTTCAGCTCAATCAGAGATCGTTAAGGCGACAAACGATGACGAAACCGAAACAGCCAGTCGTGGTCGCCCATGGTCGCCCGCGGTCGACCACGGACGTCCGTGGTCGCCCATGACGTCGACCAACGACGCCCATGGTCGACCGAGGACGTCCAAAGTGTCCAGGGACGTCGCCCATGGACGTCCATGGTCGACCAACGTCGCCCACGTCGACGAACGACGCCCATGGTCGACCGCGGTCGTCCAAAATGGCCCGCGACGACGCCCGTGGACGTACGTGGTCGACCATGGTCGACCATCACGTCGACGAACGACGCCCATGGTCGACCGAGGACGTCCAAAGTGTCCAGGGACGTCGCCCATGGACGTCCATGGTCGACCGACGTCGCCCACGTCGACGAACGACGCCCATGGTCGACCGCGGTCGTCCAAAATGGCCCGCGACGACGCCCACGGACGTACGT
Organism: Geranium rotundifolium; assembly: GCA_963920655.1. Lineage (NCBI taxonomy): Eukaryota > Viridiplantae > Streptophyta > Magnoliopsida > Geraniales > Geraniaceae > Geranium > Geranium rotundifolium. The sequence continues at coordinate 21,230 of CAWUCU010000062.1, read as the reverse complement.
GGTCGACCATGGTCGACCATCACGTCGACGAACGACGCCCATGGTCGACCGAGGACGTCCAAAGTGTCCAGGGACGTCGCCCATGGACGTCCATGGTCGACCGACGTCGCCCACGTCGACGAACGACGCCCATGGTCGACCGCGGTCGTCCAAAATGGCCCGCGACGACGCCCACGGACGTACGTGGTCGACCATGGTCGACCATCACGTCGACGAACGACGCCCATGGTCGACCGAGGACGTCCAAAGTGTCCAGGGACGTCGCCCATGGACGTCCATGGTCGACCGACGTCGCCCACGTCGACGAACGACGCCCATGGTCGACCGCGGTCGTCCAAAATGGCCCGCGACGACGTCCGTGGTCGCCCATGGTCGACCATCACGTCGACGAACGACGCCCATGGTCGACCGAGGACGTCCAAAGTGTCCAGGGACGTCGCCCATGGACGTCCATGGTCGACCAACGTCGCCCACGTCGACGAACGACGCCCATGGTCGACCGCGGTCGTCCAAAATGGCCCGCGACGACGCCCACGGACGTACGTGGTCGACCATGGTCGACCATCACGTCGACGAACGACGCCCATGGTCGACCGAGGACGTCCAAAGTGTCCAGGGACGTCGCCCATGGACGTCCATGGTCGACCGACGTCGCCCACGTCGACGAACGACGCCCATGGTCGACCGCGGTCGTCCAAAATGGCCCGCGACGACGCCCGTGGACGTACGTGGTCGACCATGGTCGACCATCACGTCGACGAACGACGCCCATGGTCGACCGAGGACGTCCAAAGTGTCCAGGGACGTCGCCCATGGACGTCCATGGTCGACCGACGTCGCCCACGTCGACGAACGACGCCCATGGTCGACCGCGGTCGTCCAAAATGGCCCGCGACGACGCCCACGGACGTACGTGGTCGACCATGGTCGACCATCACGTCGACGAACGACGCCCATGGTCGACCGAGGACGTCCAAAGTGTCCAGGGACGTCGCCCATGGACGTCCATGGTCGACCGACGTCGCCCACGTCGACGAACGACGCCCATGGTCGACCGCGGTAGTCCAAAATGGCCCGCGACGACGCCCGTGGACGTACGTGGTCGCCCATGGTCGACCATCACGTCGACGAACGACGCCCATGGTCGACCGAGGACGTCCAAAGTGTCCAGGGACGTCGCCCATGGACGTCCATGGTCGACCGACGTCGCCCACGTCGACGAACGACGCC
>CAWUCU010000062.1:7500-10000 GCA_963920655.1 Geranium rotundifolium | reverse complement strand
TGGCCACCATTTTTTGCAGGCTTGCTTGGCTGGTGCCAAGGTATGCCCAAACCAAATTTCATAATTTTCCGACATCCCGATTATTTATTTTTATTTTTTACATTTTTTAATGTAAAAAAAATCAGAAAATTCAGAAAAAAATTATTTTAATCTGAAATTTTGCAACAAGCATGGAATTGTATAGTTGCAGCTCCCCTCAAAATTTCAGCTCAATCAGAGATCGTTAAGGCGACAAACGATGACGAAACCGAAACAGCCAGTCGTGGTCGCCCATGGTCGCCCAGCGGTCGACCACGGACGTCCGTGGTCGCCCATGACGTCGACCAACGACGCCCATGGTCGACCGAGGACGTCCAAAGTGTCCAGGGACGTCGCCCATGGACGTCCATGGTCGACCAACGTCGCCCACGTCGACGAACGACGCCCATGGTCGACCGCGGTCGTCCAAAATGGCCCGCGACGACGCCCGTGGACGTACGTGGTCGACCATGGTCGACCATCACGTCGACGAACGACGCCCATGGTCGACCGAGGACGTCCAAAGTGTCCAGGGACGTCGCCCATGGACGTCCATGGTCGACCGACGTCGCCCACGTCGACGAACGACGCCCATGGTCGACCGCGGTCGTCCAAAATGGCCCGCGACGACGCCCACGGACGTACGTGGTCGACCATGGTCGACCATCACGTCGACGAACGACGCCCATGGTCGACCGAGGACGTCCAAAGTGTCCAGGGACGTCGCCCATGGACGTCCATGGTCGACCGACGTCGCCCACGTCGACGAACGACGCCCATGGTCGACCGCGGTCGTCCAAAATGGCCCGCGACGACGCCCACGGACGTACGTGGTCGACCATGGTCGACCATCACGTCGACGAACGACGCCCATGGTCGACCGAGGACGTCCAAAGTGTCCAGGGACGTCGCCCATGGACGTCCATGGTCGACCGACGTCGCCCACGTCGACGAACGACGCCCATGGTCGACCGCGGTCGTCCAAAATGGCCCGCGACGACGTCCGTGGTCGCCCATGGTCGACCATCACGTCGACGAACGACGCCCATGGTCGACCGAGGACGTCCAAAGTGTCCAGGGACGTCGCCCATGGACGTCCATGGTCGACCAACGTCGCCCACGTCGACGAACGACGCCCATGGTCGACCGCGGTCGTCCAAAATGGCCCGCGACGACGCCCACGGACGTACGTGGTCGACCATGGTCGACCATCACGTCGACGAACGACGCCCATGGTCGACCGAGGACGTCCAAAGTGTCCAGGGACGTCGCCCATGGACGTCCATGGTCGACCGACGTCGCCCACGTCGACGAACGACGCCCATGGTCGACCGCGGTCGTCCAAAATGGCCCGCGACGACGCCCGTGGACGTACGTGGTCGACCATGGTCGACCATCACGTCGACGAACGACGCCCATGGTCGACCGAGGACGTCCAAAGTGTCCAGGGACGTCGCCCATGGACGTCCATGGTCGACCGACGTCGCCCACGTCGACGAACGACGCCCATGGTCGACCGCGGTCGTCCAAAATGGCCCGCGACGACGCCCACGGACGTACGTGGTCGACCATGGTCGACCATCACGTCGACGAACGACGCCCATGGTCGACCGAGGACGTCCAAAGTGTCCAGGGACGTCGCCCATGGACGTCCATGGTCGACCGACGTCGCCCACGTCGACGAACGACGCCCATGGTCGACCGCGGTAGTCCAAAATGGCCCGCGACGACGCCCGTGGACGTACGTGGTCGCCCATGGTCGACCATCACGTCGACGAACGACGCCCATGGTCGACCGAGGACGTCCAAAGTGTCCAGGGACGTCGCCCATGGACGTCCATGGTCGACCGACGTCGCCCACGTCGACGAACGACGCCCATGGTCGACCGCGGTCGTCCAAAATGGCCCGCGACGACGCCCACTGACGTACGTGGTCGACCATGGTCGACCATCACGTCGACGAACGACGCCCATGGTCGACCGAGGACGTCCAAAGTGTCCAGGGACGTCGCCCATGGACGTCCATGGTCGACCAACGTCGCCCACGTCGACGAACGACGCCCATGGTCGACCGCGGTCGTCCAAAATGGCCCGCGACGACGTCCGTGGTCGCCCATGGTCGACCATCACGTCGACGAACGACGCCCATGGTCGACCGAGGACGTCCAAAGTGTCCAGGGACGTCGCCCATGGACGTCCATGGTCGACCAACGTCGCCCACGTCGACGAACGACGCCCATGGTCGACCGCGGTCGTCCAAAATGGCCCGCGACGACGTCCGTGGTCGCCCATGGTCGACCATCACGTCGACGAACGACGCCCATGGTCGACCGAGGACGTCCAAAGTGTCCAGGGACGTCGCCCATGGACGTCCATGGTCGACCAACGTCGCCCACGTCGACGAACGACGCCCATGGTCGACCGCGGTCGTCCAAAATGGCCCGCGACGACGTCCGTGGTCGCCCATGGTCGACCATCACGT
>CAWUCU010000061.1:10000-12500 GCA_963920655.1 Geranium rotundifolium | reverse complement strand
GTCGACCATGGACGTCCATGGGCGACGTCCCTGGACACTTTGGACGTCCTCGGTCGACCATGGGCGTCGTTCGTCGACGTGATGGTCGACCATGGTCGACCACGTACGTCAGTGGGCGTCGTCGCGGGCCATTTTGGACGACCGCGGTCGACCATGGGCGTCGTTCGTCGACGTGGGCGACGTCGGTCGACCATGGACGTCCATGGGCGACGTCCCTGGACACTTTGGACGTCCTCGGTCGACCATGGGCGTCGTTCGTCGACGTGATGGTCGACCATGGGCGACCACGTACGTCCACGGGCGTCGTCGCGGGCCATTTTGGACTACCGCGGTCGACCATGGGCGTCGTTCGTCGACGTGGGCGACGTCGGTCGACCATGGACGTCCATGGGCGACGTCCCTGGACACTTTGGACGTCCTCGGTCGACCATGGGCGTCGTTCGTCGACGTGATGGTCGACCATGGTCGACCACGTACGTCCGTGGGCGTCGTCGCGGGCCATTTTGGACGACCGCGGTCGACCATGGGCGTCGTTCGTCGACGTGGGCGACGTCGGTCGACCATGGACGTCCATGGGCGACGTCCCTGGACACTTTGGACGTCCTCGGTCGACCATGGGCGTCGTTCGTCGACGTGATGGTCGACCATGGTCGACCACGTACGTCCACGGGCGTCGTCGCGGGCCATTTTGGACGACCGCGGTCGACCATGGGCGTCGTTCGTCGACGTGGGCGACGTCGGTCGACCATGGACGTCCATGGGCGACGTCCCTGGACACTTTGGACGTCCTCGGTCGACCATGGGCGTCGTTCGTCGACGTGATGGTCGACCATGGTCGACCACGTACGTCCGTGGGCGTCGTCGCGGGCCATTTTGGACGACCGCGGTCGACCATGGGCGTCGTTCGTCGACGTGGGCGACGTTGGTCGACCATGGACGTCCATGGGCGACGTCCCTGGACACTTTGGACGTCCTCGGTCGACCATGGGCGTCGTTCGTCGACGTGATGGTCGACCATGGGCGACCACGGACGTCGTCGCGGGCCATTTTGGACGACCGCGGTCGACCATGGGCGTCGTTCGTCGACGTGGGCGACGTCGGTCGACCATGGACGTCCATGGGCGACGTCCCTGGACACTTTGGACGTCCTCGGTCGACCATGGGCGTCGTTCGTCGACGTGATGGTCGACCATGGTCGACCACGTACGTCCGTGGGCGTCGTCGCGGGCCATTTTGGACGACCGCGGTCGACCATGGGCGTCGTTCGTCGACGTGGGCGACGTCGGTCGACCATGGACGTCCATGGGCGACGTCCCTGGACACTTTGGACGTCCTCGGTCGACCATGGGCGTCGTTCGTCGACGTGATGGTCGACCATGGTCGACCACGTACGTCCGTGGGCGTCGTCGCGGGCCATTTTGGACGACCGCGGTCGACCATGGGCGTCGTTCGTCGACGTGGGCGACGTCGGTCGACCATGGACGTCCATGGGCGACGTCCCTGGACACTTTGGACGTCCTCGGTCGACCATGGGCGTCGTTCGTCGACGTGATGGTCGACCATGGTCGACCACGTACGTCCACGGGCGTCGTCGCGGGCCATTTTGGACGACCGCGGTCGACCATGGGCGTCGTTCGTCGACGTGGGCGACGTTGGTCGACCATGGACGTCCATGGGCGACGTCCCTGGACACTTTGGACGTCCTCGGTCGACCATGGGCGTCGTTGGTCGACGTCATGGGCGACCACGGACGTCCGTGGTCGACCGCGGGCGACCATGGGCGACCACGACTGGCTGTTTCGGTTTCGTCATCGTTTGTCGCCTTAACGATCTCTGATTGAGCTGAAATTTTGAGGGGAGCTGCAACTATACAATTCCATGCTTGTTGCAAAATTTCAGATTAAAATAATTTTTTTCTGAATTTTCTGATTTTTTTTACATTAAAAAATGTAAAAAATAAAAATAAATAATCGGGATGTCGGAAAATTATGAAATTTGGTTTGGGCATACCTTGGCACCAGCCAAGCAAGCCTGCAAAAAATGGTGGCCAACGGATAACCCTAGCTTCAAAAAAGGCCATTATGTCTGCTCAAACATTTGATGTTTCCTGGTGCCAGTGGGGGTTTCTCACTTAAGGCTCTATAGGGGGGGAGGGTATGCTGAAACCCAAAATGGCCCGCGGACGCTGTACGGGCGACCACGGGTGCACGCTGCGGTAGGTTGGGTCACATACCAAGTCGGTTTAGCGAGAATGCATGGAAACTCTAACCCCCCCGTGCGCCGTTGCTCCACCACCACCGCCTGCGGCGGTCGCCACCGTCGCCGGCGGCGGAGCTCCGGCGAAGGGGAAAAAATAGCAAAACCGTCTATTTTTTCCCCTCAGTGTCCCTCGGAAGACGGTTGGAGCCTTTTTTGTACTGGGAAATGGTTTGGTTGGCAATGTTGGGTTGACGGCAAGGATGTTGGTGGGTGATTTGACGCTGCCGAGTGCCGGAACAGG
>CAWUCU010000060.1:0-32836 GCA_963920655.1 Geranium rotundifolium | reverse complement strand
ATCACTACATACTAGAGGAGGATTTGAAAGGAGAGAGAAAAAGTTGATCAAACATTTTCGAGGACATCGAGCGAAAAATCACCTTTTAACCATCGAAACCATAAAGAAGAGAAAGGAAAGGATTTTATGATTTTGGTCTAAATGTGTCGTCTCATGTCGTCTCGTGTCTCATGTCGACAAGGAAAGGCAAAAAAATGATTTGCAATCTAGACATTTTTCGTCCACCTTTTTCTAGTAGATTCAGTATGTCAAATTTTTTTCAGAGCTTCACTCCAGAGAGATTTAGTCGTAAAAACCCCCTGAAAACCTGTTTTTACAAATGATAACTTAACTAAACAAAAAACCAGATGAAATTGAGAATCCTGTTGCAAAATTGTAACATATTTTTATGTTGGAAAATGAAATGAAAATATCAACAAAACAAAACAAAACAGAAAAAATTTTTTTTTTACTCAACACACATTTTATTCTCTGCATGATAAATTACGCATATCCTCTCTTCACTCAACTCGCAGCTCGAGCAACAATTTATGCATATGAAAATCATTAGAGACATATTAGGCATGAAATGAATGAGAATGAACAAGTTGTGTAACAAAAACTGTGTTTCTCTCCTCGTTTCATTTTCAAATTTTGAATTTAGAATGAATGATGCGTCGAGTTACAGCCCGACGTAAACATCTGACAGTTTCACTCGATTTAACCATGGTTTATTTTGAAAAATACTCTACACAACCCTTAGTTTAGATAGAGAGCCTCAAACTAGCAGCAAAAAATGAAAGAATTATGCATTTTCCACTCAAGAATGATAAATGAATCAATTTTCTTCAGATATTTCAATTCAACAATCACCAATCACACGAAAAAAATGAGATTGATAGACAGGAAAATATTTTCTTCGAGTCAATATTTAAAAGACTGGCATTGAATATCACGATTATTGACAGCGAAAAATATTTTTCTTTCTCTGGAACTATTTTTTTCGGTGATTTCGACGACCTCAATATTGATTAACGTGCACGTTTCAATTGGACGGGCTCATTATGAATAAAAAATAGTGGGAGAGAGACCTCATAAAAATAAATTAACAATATTATACTCTCTCGTCTCATCGTATCGTATGTGTAGCTGCAATTTTCTCATATAATAAACGTGAGTCGAAAAAATGGAAAATAATTTCCATTAATAATGAAAATATTGAAAAATTTGTCGCATGGACTTCATTGAATTAACAAAAATAATGTATGCGCGAGAAGAAGAATTTATTCATGGAGAAATTTGGAATGTAATAATTTTCACTTTATGAACACATCGCACTACATGAATGAATGAGTGTAAACTGGACAGAATTTTTTAATTTGTCGACTTAACTGTTAAGTAGCCATAAATTTTTTCATTGATTTATTCACAATTCATTTTTTGCAGTTTTTTCTTGTTGCGACATGACATTAATTGAACAAAAATCGATTAAACTTGTTTAAAACAATTCAGTCGTCAATGTAAAATATGAAAATGCACATGTCAACCTTTTAACCAATCTTTTTGAGGTCAGAAAAGTTTAAATAAATTGAAAAAAAAAATTGAAGTTCTTTTGTTTTAAAAAATACATGTCAAGAAGTTTGTCGTGCGATATTTGTTGAGTTTGTCAAAAAAAACGACTGCGACATAAGAAGCAATAGACCGAGAGAAAAGTAGAGAGCTCATAAGGTAACAACACCTGGTGTCCGTGCTTCTTACTTTCGATATGCAACAAAAGCTTCAAATAATAAAAATTATAGACACAAACACAACTGGGGAGTGTAAGTAAGTAGAGTGTGTAAAAGGAAATACTGAAAAATGTGCAAGGACTCGCTCTGTATGGTTGAAATTGAGAAATAGCTAATTAAAAAATGAAATTTTCATTTCTCATTGCTACTTATGGTCGTAGTCGACATCTGTTAGAATTTGATCAGTAGAAAACCAAAAAAATAAAATTTGATCAGAAATTCATTTGTTTCCCATACATCACATCACGAGAAATATCTTCCGGCATTTCCGAAAACGAACGAACGTAAATTCGATGATGTGAAAACGTAACAATCAAATTTAATCATGACGAACGAGAAAAATTGTCAACTCGCTAACGTTATTGAAAGCGAAACGCAAAAATCAACCACAAAACATATTTTAATACATGGAAACGCCTTTTTGATGATTAATATGCAATGTTTTTCGTTCGATTTTTGAGCTTTGCAATGCATCGACATTTCTCTCTAGGAATTAAAAATATTAACACATGTTGTTTTCAATCAGAGAACATTCCTCATATGACTTCAGGCCATCGCCACAGCTCACAGTGAGAAATGAACTCTCACGCACATATATCAGAATAATATCAATCATAATTAACGATTGTTGATGAGGGTGACGTGTGTATATTTATTGGAGGTGTAATTTATGTCTGAAATATCAACATGGGAATTTTTTTCATCGAAATCAACTCGAAAATGTGCCGAAATCCCGTCCAATGTTCACGGTACCTCATTTGTCATTAAATCCATTATTAAGACCAAACACACAAAAAATCCTATCGTCGGGGACATTTTTCACACTCCGTCATTCGAAATGAAAATGATTCCGATTGCGATAAAAATTCTTATTGTTGAAATATAAAAAAAAATATGATATTTATCGTCATTACAACCTTTTTCATCTCTGAATCGCCCTTTTTCATCTCTGAGGTAGTACAACCCCTGTATACTTGGCTGCAGCCGCTGCTTCAACAGTTTGTAAAGTATAAAACCAGTTGCACATTCGCTTGCATTGCTTTTCGTCTCGAAAATTTTTATTGAAAGATGAAAATACAATTAAAACAGCTGCTTATTTACCTAAAGGTATTCGTTGCAATGTCTCAAGGCTTTTTAATTTTCGTGGGCCAGAGAAGCATTAAACCTACAATTGAGTGACATTCTGCACATTTCGAAATTTGATCTATCACAATGATGTGAGTCACACTTGAACAAGAGATGTAAATAATTTTTTTCCTTCCTTCAACATTCAGCAACCTTCAACATTAAGCTAGAAAATTAATTAACATCGTTTGGAGGATGGAAAAAAACATGAACAAAATTTACGATATTCTTCATGTTTAGCCACCAAATGTTAGGAGAAACGTCAACAGCATGAAATTCGAGACTAACAAGAGAGATATTTCCTGTGTTCAAAAGGTTCGGGTGTGAAGAGCAGTGTCCAAAAGTTCAAAGACCTAGGAAACGATCGACAGATGGGTCTTGGGATCTTTTTTTCGTCCGATTCCGTTTTTTAAACATTGTTTTTTTCGAAGGTCTCGCGTATAGCAACAGGGGAACCGGTATTCGTATTTATCATCACTAACAACAGCATTTATAGGACTTTAAGTCTAGCTCATTCACCTTCAGATGTTTCTTGTTTAGCCAAGCCAAGTCTAAATTACTTTTTCTATTAATTTACGTGGCGAATGTTTGTTTCGCATGATCAACACGAAGAAGTTTTCTTTTCATTTCTAAAAAAAAGCAAAAAATTTGTTGAATCGATTTTTCCTTCAAATAAAGAAAGAAGAAGTTTGGAAGGAGGTGAAAAAAACTTCTTCACACGATAAATTGTAATTAAAGGTAAAATTTGGAAGAACCTCGCGAGACTGACTGATAATTGCTGACTATTTTCTGGACTCACTGGTAATTAATAAATTTTTGTCTATCCGTCTACTTATCATGATATTGAAGTAACGTGAGAATCCAAATAAAAAGAGCTCTTCGCTTCTGTCAACAAGTTAATTTGACTTTGAAGACATTGTAAATTGATATTTCATATTCCAATAAGAAAATTTTCAAAGGTTTCTCATTCATCAACTCTTCAGTTGATAGAAAAACAAACAAAAAATGAAACAAAAAAGTAATCTTCAATAAAACATTATAGAAATGAGCAACACAATGAGTCGTCAACAACATTCGAGTGATTTCTCATGGAACTCAAAACAGATAACGGATAATAATGATCGGTAATTACAGGCTGATGAAGTCGTAATGAGACGAAATAGAGGGTAAATACAAAAAAACTCACTTTATAAATATTTTATTAAAGTGAAAGGAGCAATATGAATTCGACTGAGACATTTACTAAAAAACGAAAGACGATTAAATGCTCAAGGTGGATTGAATTATCACGAAGAAAATAGTTTACGTTGCACTACACACACATAGTGAATTGAAGAATAAATTTGCTATTCACTAAGGGTATATTTTATCTCTCTAAAGGGCATATAACGCTCTATCGACAGAGCATTTCAACTTAACCAATCTAAAACTTACAATGTAATGCTGTTCTTTAACATCACAACGGCCTCCCCATGAGGACATTGCTTCAATTAATTATTTCATTCGGTGATAAACGTCGTCTCTCCATGATGTCTACTAATAATTGTAATTTGCTTTGATTAGTCATACGTTTTAGTGGGTGTAGTCGATTCACTTAAAATGAACTCAATTTCATGCGAGTTTGGTCATTGTGATCGAAGTTTCAAGCTGAGTTGATATGTTGAACATGAGAGAGGAAGATTAAAGGTTGAATTGGCTCATTTATTCAAACATTTTGAACATTAGCTTTTGTCCTTTTAATTTAATAGGCATTGATAGTCGTGCTCAGCTAGGAGCCTTGTCAAAAATCAAGTTTAGTATAGTTTCAATATGAATCATTCATGTGATTCTGTTTGTAGGCTTGTGATGTTGATGAAAAATTCAAACGTTAGTTGTTTCGATGTTTATTCATGAAATTCTAGTTTAACAATTTATTTTTCTCCACTAACAGGAAATCAACTCAACCTTACAAATGCTTCACTTCATTCACATCGTATCGATAGTGACGATTTTTGTCGACTTTTTTGTTTTTCATGCGAGTGCGAGTCAAACCATACAAATTTTATCGAAAGGATTCAACTAATTCGTGCTTCCTAATAATGTATCAATTTCACGAATTTTAAAATTTAAATCGAACGCTCTCAGGAATTAAAAAAGTATCCTTCTTCCTCTTTTTTTCATCGACAGTTGCTTGTTACTTCCCGCTTCATTCACATTCCATTCTTCTTCAACGATTTTTTGTGATATCAATTTCAAATTTCCTCTTTTTTTTCATTGCACAAATGAGTAACGTATCGATGAGAGTGGAAAAATATTTTGTCTCTCATCAATTTAATTTGACCCGTGCCTTTGCTATGACCACCAAACTTGAATCTACTGAAACGGAAATTGTTGGCTTCAAATGATACTCTGGTCAATAAACTTGTGAAAATATTCAGAAATGAAATAAAGGCAATTGATTTGTTCGGAAAATTGGAAGTTTCATAAATCAGACTCAGAATGATTTTTTTCTGGACAATCTGGTATCATGGTGACCCGATGTCATTTATACTTTATGAAAAATTCTATGAAATCGCCCCTTCACATCCATTTTGTATGTGGAACACAAGCCAACTCGTTGTTTATTGTGTAAAAAGAAGAAAAAATCTCCTCGATTGATCCAACAGTTGGTGAAATTGAGATTTTTTTTCTCAATCAAACTCGTACGACAAAATAAATTTTATATTTTTTGCAATATCTGCAGAAATTTGCTGTCAAATCCTAACTCAAGAACTTTGAATCAAAGTGTCACACTTTATGAAATTTGATGAATGTGACAAAACTATTCAGAATCAATTTGTTGATCGATTTCGCTAATTAAAAAATAGAATCAACTGTAATAATTTAACTTTTTGCACATTTTCCGATTAGATTACTTTCTAACAAGTTTTATGTGAAGTTAAGATTTTTCGTCAATGTTAAAAAGAAACTTTCAGGAGGAGGAAAAACTTGTTGGTGGAAAAAAGTTTTCAAACAAAAGTCGTAAAAACCAAATGCTACTTGAAAACGCAAAATCTATCGAAAAAGAAAGAAAACTTTTTATAGATCGTTTTTTTTCTTTCTTTAGATTGTTTATCATGAGATATTTTTGATCAAATGATGAAGAAAAAAATGAACGAATTTTGATGATAATCGATATGGAATTTAATTTATTTTCATATTTCTAAAAGCCATTGAATCGTAAAAGTGAGTGAGAGAGAAATTTCCGAATTTTCTAACCGGATAGAAAAGCATCAAAAAATAGTTTGAAATGTTAATTAATGGAATAATTCAATATGCTTGCATTTTCTAAATGGATCTAAAGCAATAGGCTAGAATGACTCTCTCTGAAACCATTTCAAAATTATGATCTTTATACTCAAGGGAATGTCATATGCTGCTGCCTGCTTGTTTGTCCGTATCCAACCTATGCATAATAACTTGTAGAATAGAGAGTAAAAACATGACCAAACTTTTCTCTCATTCGTTCCACTATTTTCATTTATTTTTGAACATCACATCACATCCTCCCCCAATATATATGAATCCAATGAATTTCATTCTCTCTCTCAGTGCATTCTGATGTTGCAGCTTTTAATTGATGTTTAACTTGATATTTTCAACATTTTTATATATTTTTATTACAGGTTTTAGATAGAAGAAATACATTTCTGTTGAATTTCTAGGATATTTTGTGCAGACAGAGACCAAAAAATTCTTATTTATACACTTCATCCCAAGTAAGTTTCAATTCATAGACACCAATGTTTTGAATTGTCGCTAATGTTGCAAGTGTTAACGTCGAAAGTCGATTGTTGGTCAAATCAATTGCTTGAAGATTTAAATTAATTTTTGAACAGAACCATCAGGAATAGATCCAACCTGGTTGTCAGCCAAACTTAAACTTATCCAACCTTGGCATGTTTATCAAAAGATTTTCGGAAGTGATGAAATCTCATTAACTGTTCAAATTCAAGTTTGTTAGTCTTTGAAGATCATAGAAGACATCTTCAGGAAGTTCTTTGACTTTACAGAAATTTATGCCAAGTCGAGTAATACCAGAAAACTCTCGGAAATTTTCACGATTCAAAGAATTTTGAAGCAAAATGTCATTATTGTTATTTCCTTCAATAACATAACAATTTAATCTTGGAAAATTTCTTATTGATAAGACCTTCTTCAAAGTTAACAAGAATCTTGAATGTTTGACCCAGAATGTAAAAATCTTACATCTTCGTCTGCTTTTCCAGCTTCATGAATAAGTGTCATAGATTTCATAATTTGATTTGGCGAAGTGACGACAGCATTTACCAAGTACAACAATATCCATATCTATTATGATTTAAAAATTTTACATTAAAAAAATATATTTTTAGTTTTTTCATCTTACCCATGATTCACACATTGGACGTCAATTTTACTAGAAATCGCTGATGCCGAATGTTCCTGGAAAGATACAAAATAATTTATAGTTTGCTATGAAAAATTGATATAATCTAAGAAATAATTACTAAAAAGTCCAAGTGATGAAGAATATCAGAATAAAGTGCGTAACGTGAATCACTACATTTATCGGCAGTCGATGACGACACAATTCCACGTAAATAATATTTCCCAAGAGATTTTATGTAAAATCCGGATCCGCTATCACCTTTGCAAACTCCTGATCCTTCTTTCCCAGCACAAAATAAATTTTCAGATGAAAATGCCTCTCAAGCGTGAATCGTAAAGCAAAACATTCACTGTTTTTCTGAATCGGAAGGCTAACTTTCATCGGTACATTACTTGGAACTTCATTATCATCTTTCATTCCCCATCCAACAACAACTCCATCGATTATATTCATATCAGTTGACGGAATACAAACTGGTATTATGAACTCAGAAAAAGATCACGTCTCTCACTAACACAACGAGAGCAATATCAGCATTGAAAGACGTTTTATATGGATTCCATTCGTCGTGAAGTTTGATTTCTTCGACATTCATTGTAACTCGTCCAGGCTCAAAATGATGATCAAGATCATATGTTCCAAGGGATACTAACAAGTCTCTTGCATTAAGTTTCTCAGAACTTAACTTATTTTGTATGCAATGTGCAGCTAAGATGAAATTTTAACAAATGGAGATTAAAAAAAATTAAATTTTATCAAAAAACCATCACCTGTTAACAAACATTTATTTTGCTTATGAGAACTCCGCCACAATTGAATACATCATCTTTCGTCCTTTCCTTTTCAAAAGAGCTGCTTTCCTGAGGTTTTATTTAAAATTTCAATTATTAGTTAATTATTGTAATCTAAAATCAAACCATGGGAATTCTTGAGGATTTATTGTTTCTCCATTGAAAACTTGTCCTTGCATTCCATGTTGAGTTCCACACTCAAAAATTGTCCATAGACTGCGATGTTTTTAAAATCATCACCAAAATTAAGACGGAGATCAGTAATCGCCACCATCATGTTGGACATTTAATCACTGAAATTAAACTGAATTATAAATATAAAAATAAAGAAATTGCAAAGTAACGAAACGAAAAATACTGATATGGTGGAATTTCCAAAAGCGCTAATCTCTGAGAGAGATAGGGCTCGGATAGCCTTCATGAAACTTGTCAGGATTTTCAAATTAAAAAATCAGGATTTTGGAACAAAAAGCAGGATTTTTTACAAAATGATTATTTCATCAAAAAAAATTATGAAAAGGAACATTTTTAAAATTGTGGCTACTTCAGCGAGTTAAAATGAGTTTAAATTTTCAATTTTAGAAGGAATTTTGAGAATATTTTGATAATTTAAATGAGGAAATTAATTGGTTTTTAGAAATTTTATGACTGTTTTCAGTTTAAGGATAAAATTCCGAATTCGCAGGATTGCAGGATTAAGTTTGAAAATCAGGATTTTTCAAAAAAATCTGCGCGATTTTCAGTCGATCCGAGCCCTACACTGAGAGATTAAATTTCGTATGAATAATGAATTTTTTTTTAATTTTAAATATGGAGCATTATTTTATTTCATAACTAGATGTCTTTTCGCTTCGCCTCGCTCCACCTCCTGGTTTTTGATTCGGCTGCCGGATGCGCTGAAAGTGCTACGCACTTACGCGTCGGGGGGATATGACCATTTCGGATCGTGTTCAAATGACTTCCTATGCCTTTCTAAACAAAAAATAAAATATCAAAAATTTGACCCCGGGTGACCCCCACCCACTTTTTGGTGACCTCAGCTCACTTCGGATGTCATTTCGATCATATGTTCCAAGTTTCATCAAAATCCGTCAAGACATTCTCATTTTATAAAATTGCTGACTGGACATTCGTTCGTTCACTTGCAATTTGAATGAAAAAACCGTTGAAAATAATTTTATAGTAGAGATTTTATAGTGGAGATTGATATAGAAAAATAAGTGTGGCAAAATGAAAGGCTGATTGGATGTCACATGACGATTCATTAATTCATTCTAAAAAAACAGATGGTTATCGTAAATTTATGATTGTCTTTTGCTATTATTCAACTTCTGTTTACATGTTATAAAGTTTCCCATGCATTTTGAAAACTCTAATTTCAAAAATTTTATTCTGTTGGTAGGTGAAAGGAGAAGGAGGTAATTGTTGTTGTTAAGTGTATTTGAGTCTCGCTCGCGCAACAAATAACAAGGAAAATTTCGCATTCAGCAAATAGGTTGCGAATAAAACTCAACGATGGTAAGAGGGAAAATTTTCAAAATCACATTGAACAACATTTCGCGAGGTTTTATGTGCGAAAAATAACATATCTCTTATTTTTCACGACAAAAACTTTTCAAATAAAACTTGTTCAATGTTTCTTTCCCATTCTCTCATCGCCACCATCCCCATCCACCAAAATATGGAAGGCAATATTTCAAGGGAGAAAGTTTCGTCTCCTTTTCGTCGAGTTTTAGATTAGTTTTGCTTTATTTTGTTTCGTATTGTGTACACACACATGAGAATATTGTGAGAATGAGAAGAATATTGTGCAAAATTAACAATCGAAAGAAGTTGAAGAAAATTATTGCGGAAAAGAAACAATTCGAATTTCAATTCTGTTCAACATCACTGTTAAAATTTCATTAAACTAATATTGAACAACCCTCTCTCATTCAGTTCATTCAGCATACAGTAGCAGCCAACAAACATTAAAATAATTTTTCTTCAATATTGCACGGCTCAAGAGAATTTTCAATTTTGTATTTTCTGTTCTCTTCACTTGTTTGTCATTCCCACAATATAAAGTTGAAACAACGTGCAACAGTGAGAGAAATTTTTGTATGAGAAAAGTTAGTTGAAAATTTCAAACGACACTTCGAGAACCTGTAAACTGTACTTAACTCATAATTATACACGTTTACAAATGGCATTTTAAGAGGTTTTATTGATATTTCAAATATCTGATAAAGTTGAGAATAACAATTCTCATGTTTCCTACAGCAATTTTAGCTTTAAGTAGATTTAGAACGAATGAATAAAATAAAAAATAAACTTTATCAACAATTAATGAGAGTAAAAAAAAGATAGTCACGATTGTCAATTTGTGCATGCAATTTGTGATCAATAATGACTAAATTACAAAAGTAATTTGAAAATAATTCAAAGGACATCATCAGTAATTTTCTAAACAAATTGATCGTTTTGTTGAACTAGAATTGTTGCACGAAATTCATAAGAAATTTCCTTAAACTCACTGACTGAGCTCGTTGTTTGAACTTTAATTGAAGAGCAGTTCACGATTCGTGATGTTGGTTGTGTTGCTCGAAAACCTTCCATGTCAATCATGAAAGGAAACAAAAACAGAAGAACAATAATGCACACGATATTGAAAAAAATTTCGAGTGTGAGAAAAGTGCTCGTCGAACTTCATATACAAGTGCTATTCTCTCTTCCATGTTCGCACATGTGACTATTTTTTAATTATTATATCTCACGTAGCATCTGCTATTTCCTTATTTCATGTAGAACCCCCGCGCGAAACTCTTTTTTTCCAACTTTCTTGTTGAGAGACAATGAAGAGATGAAAAGAATCACTTTGACTGTTCTACATGTTGAACATGAGAACAAAAACATACAGTCACCTCATATACATCTTCAACAAACGCTATTCTCTGTTATATGTGCATGACAAAAGACGTGTACTTGAGAAAAGGATGCGCGTAAAATTCTCATTTCCGATGTCTTTTGTCTCTCATGCAACTTTGCGATATTGATGAACATACATCTTACTCATCCAATTCTCCTCTTTTCTCATGCACTGACACTTTTCACAAAAAAACTCTCTACTTTGATTTCCCATGTGAAGATGAGACATGTAGAGGGAAGATGACACTCTTTGAACGAAGAAAAAAACTAAAAGATGTAATCTTTCAAAAAGGTATTTAGAAAAATTGTGTAAAAATACAAATTTGCACTTCGTTTGATGCTTAAATGTGTCGCTGCCTTCTCTTCATAGAACAATGCACTTCAAAGGGAAATTTTTCGCGATGTGATGAAAATGATGAGATATTTTCACTCAAAAAAAAATGTCTTGTGTCAAAGTGATTGTAAGTTTTACGATATGAAAAGTGCAGTTTTGGTGTCCTCAATTCACACCAAAGCATCGACTTGAGCCGGAAGAGTGTCACACAAGGATTTTCTTTGTCATTAAAGAGAATTAAAGTCACTTTTAGAACTACACAATTTGATGATTTGAAAGTAAGTGATAAAACATAAACAAGAATAATTACTATTTTCGGTGGATTTTTTTTTGTTGTCATGATTAATCTGAGGTAAAATATCTCGACCACCTACACACACTTTATCGGTCGTGAAAGTAATAATGAAAGCTTAAAGAAATGGAAAGTAAAAGCTTCTTATGAATCACGAGCACATTAAATCCGAGAACAAGGAGGAAATAGTTTTAAAATAAATCACCATAATTAAAGGGAAAATATTAATGTTCGACTCTAAGTCTTAGGGTCAAATTATGCGAGTAATCAAGTTGCGTGTCAAGTAGTACCTTTGGTGGATTGTGTGTGAATGGAGAAGCAAATTAATAAAAATTTCTGACAATATTAATTTGTGACTATTCGAACAACAATTTTTCTTTTCAAGGTGAAGAAAAAGGAAAATTTCTTCTCAATTTAACTTGTTGATCTAGGACTTTTAATGTTTTAATTTTTAAGAACCTTTTTTTTAATCCTTTTCTCATCATAAATCTTGAAACATTTTTCTCGCAATAAAAGCCGTGCCGTGTAGCCGTTGAACAAGTGTCTTTTTTTTTGAACATCAGAATTTTGTGGTGAGATTTTTATTTTGCACATGCGCAAATGCATACAAACACTTGTAAGGATTTCTCAATGAACTGAAATCACAAGGAGTTGCGCAGAGGGTGAAAAATGTTGTATGGAAAAATCCTGACGCAGAAACGACGACCACTCTACCACTGTTTCCATTTTTCATAACATAGTTGACATGATATTTTTCTACTCTAAACTAAAAATCCAATTACAAATTCTGTGCTTTGTGCTTCCGGTTTTTTACTCAAAGTAACTTCTTTTTAACATAAAGAATCTGCGTTTTGAGGCTCAGAAAACTCTCTAATAATTGTGATTTTGTGTTTTTTCGGTGAAACATCTATCGGATTGGATGAAAAACATCCAGAAAAAGTGCAGAAAAGTTTATGTAATCTTCATATAGTGAAAACCTCTGTCAGATCCATTCTTATGTTCCCTTGATTGATCTTTGTGTGTAAGTAAAGTGAAAATCCATCATCATTCATTGAAAATTCAAGTGAAAAATCTCATTTCTATGAAAATTTTGTTGAGTTGACTAACAAGTTGCTGTGTGGGTGAGGAAGAAGTGAAAATACACTCACAAATCCTCGATAATTTTGCATCGCAACAGAATGAACTATTTTCCTCTCTTTTTCGTAGTCGTAAAAAGGAAAATAATTTTAACAAAAATAAATAGGAGAATGGCGGCCGGTTTTAAAACTCATTTTGACTTTGTGGAATTTAATGACATTAAATGTCGAGTTGAAGCGCGAGAGAGTTATTAAAAATCTCGTAAATTCATGTTTGTGGAAAAGTTTAAACTTAAAACCATCAAACAAATCGTTAAACAGTTTCTTCAAATAATTTTCCATTCATTTTAATGACATTCTCATTAGTTTTGCTCTCAACTCTCACTCAAGAGAATGGTATGAAATTATGTGAAAATTTAGCGAGTTGTTGAGAATGAGAGACGAAACTTTTACTTCCATGTAAAAACGGAAAAGTACCTGTGGCTTTTTATTCCATCATCATCATCATCCCTTTTTCCATCCCCCGCATTACGGATGTTGGTGTAAGAATTTTATTTCTTTCTCCTCTTCGTCGCTTCTCGTCGTCGTCGTTTTATGTTGTTTTTCTTTTTCATCTCTTCTTTTTTGGCATAAATATACACAAAATTTGTTTGAAGTTACAACGACTTGTTGCTCCTCGCTCTTTATTTTTCTCTCAATTTTCCTTTCTTACTACTCACGAGCACGACGACGGTGAAAAGGACTCAGTTTTTTTCTTCTTCTTTGTGATACTTTTTGAGCTCTCATTAACAAGAAGCAACAGCAACTATTTGAGTATATATAAGAGTGTAAACAAGCAGCTTTTGAGCTTGCTGCGGTGTATATGCGAATCATGCTCATGAATAAAGTAAATGAAATTGTGACGTTCATCGTATGTTGTTGGATACAAACTCGAGTATATTTGCAATGAAATAATAGAAAAGCAACAGCTTCGCTTCAATGAGCAAATAATGATATATTTCTATCACAATCGTCTCATTCTTGTTTTATTTGTCTGTTGACTGTTTCATTTTATTGTTCTTCATTACCATCTCTCATCATCTTTTCTCATCTACCAGCAGAAAATTTTGTATATTTACATTTTGTCTTGAATTCTTCAAATTTCCTTCCTTCCTAATAAAATTGTCATCGTCACAACGACAAGAGGAAACATATGAGAAGAAGGCACATATTTGTCTTGCTTAACAATTAAAGCAGAAATTTGTGTTAAATGTCAGAGTCGATCGATATTGTTCGTGATTTGACAGAACAAAATTGTGTTTTAACGAGAGAAGAACAGAATGAGAGAATTAAGTCGCTCATACTCGACGTCGCAAGAGACATAAAACTTGTTTTAATCCTCATTTTCATGTTTCATGAGATTGAAAGGCGGAAAAGTTGTGGGTGTAGGAGGAGTGAGAATGGAAGGTTTAATTTTGCGTAAATAAACAAAACAACAACCGACGATTGATGATGGAAATTTCTCAACTCACGAGGAAATTTAATTTATTCAACGAAAATGAGACGCAAAAAAACTTTTTATATTATCGCATTTTTTCTAAAACAAAGTTTTTTTTTCTATCTTTTCGCAGGTTAATTGTAAAAACAACGAAAGCAATACCGCCATCCTGTGAATAACTAAAAAAAAGAGATATTATATTATTGATTGTGTGCAAATATATAAGAAAAAATAATAATTTACAAAAAGAACTAAAGTCGTGAATAAATAACAACAAGTGTTTCTCTCATTTCAATGTTCCCATGAAAATTTTCAAATTCTCCATTTCATACACAACAACTCAACTCTCTTTCCTTTTACCCACCCCAACAACCAATAAACAAAATAGAACTGCAGCCGCAAATTTATGTTCAACGAATAAATAATTTAATATGTCATAGAATGGTTATAAATGCTTAACTCTCGATTGCATATGAAAAACAATGCAAAAAAACTATGAACTGAAAACTATTTCATCTGTCTTGTATGTGAAAATTGTGTTTGAGTGTACTGTGTTGTGTAATATCTTTCGGGAACAACGTAAAAGTGGCTACTAAATAAATGTACTCTTATTCTATCTTCACATCATATATATTAGAGTGTGTTAAAATTACATAGAGACTTAGGAAGTGAGAGACAAGCTATGCCACGTTGCTACATATTGAAAAAACATGTCAATCAATCGTACACGACATTAAAGGATTCAGTGTTTGGTAATAATGCAATATCGTATTGGCAACCGAAAACAACCAATGTTGCCTTGAAACGACGACACGATACACCAATCAGTCTTGCCGGAGCAAACTCACCAATTTGTTATAATAATACGATCGAGAATCGAAGTGGTAAGTAAAACTCAAGCTTGACTATCCTCCTATCTTGTGTTATACATAGAGAATGTGAATTAAAGCTGACAAACAACACCTTCACTTTACTTCACTCCACTCAACATCATCTAACAAACAACCAATTTCGAACATTCAATCAATCGTTTGTCAAGTGCTTGATTTTCTTTTTTTTTATATTTTTTTGCTGCTGTTGCTTGAAAAATTGTGAAAGGGATAAAGTAGAGAAATATTTTATAAATCCATGTTTAATTCATGTAATTAATGATTTCTCCATTGAAAGTTCATTTATAATCATTAAAATGTAATTTGCTAAGAATGACAATAACAGATTTCTACTTAAGTTGAGAGAATTTTTCAAAAATTTGCATACTAACTCTAAAATTGTCAATAATTTTCACGTTCGAAAATCTCAAACATGCAAATTTTCATAAATTTTCACATCTCTCAAATTCGATTGACATTTTTAGAAGAAATGTTCTAGAAACATGTGATTTTCTAAAAAAATGAATTTTTCATTAATATAAATTGTAGTGCAATTTTCGAAGAGAGAAAAAATTTTCATTGTGGAATGGTGGGAATGGGAGTAAGAATGTGTTTTCTAGCGTCGTTCAGTGGCAAAAGCGAACAGTCATAAATCTTTTTAGCAAGTGTTCCATTTCGACTACAGCAGGAGCGACTAGCAAAACGAGCACCAACGATTTTTTTCTAGATGTCACGAAATGATGTTAGCTAAGTTTAAAAGGCAACGAAAATTGTTGAGCCTGAACGTGTCAACACACTTTACCAAAAGAAGAACGAAAAGAAAAATCAATAAATGTCCTGAACTCTCTGTAGTTGGAAAATTTTCCAGCATTTTTTTCGTTTTCAAATTCTCCTCCATTCATCGACGTGTGTACGCAGAAAAATTTCTACATTTATTTAATTCCATTCACATAAATTCGCCATACTTTGCTTGCTCCTCTTATGTATGCTTAGAAAACAACGTAAAGAAGCCTCGAGATAAACAGACTGTTGCTCTCTCATCACCGTCGTACTCTCATGCATGATATCGTGAACTCGTGAAATGAAAAAAGTTTCACCTAAAAGAGAGGAAAACATATTGAGATCGAGATAAGTTGTTATTTTTCTTCTTTTATTTTTACTTTTACGGTAAACAGCCTTGAAACACAGGAAAAAAAGGGCAAAATGATTTTCTCATTCACTTTTGTTGCCGCCAATAAAGTATAAAAGTTGAAGGATCTGACTCATTCACATGGTATAGTGTAAATTGAACGATGTGTCAGAAGAAAAAAGTAAAAATGAATCATTTATTCATTCAATGTAGCTCGATTTTGTGTGAAAGCTAGAGGAGAGGTGAAATTTCTATCGCTTTCTGATGTTTTTACCGAAAATTGCACAGGTTGCAGGTTTTTACTTGATTTTATATTCACTCTCCGTCACCATTTGAACCTCAGAAAACTTAGAATTTTGTATGTATCCTTTTTATACGATCAATAAACTCTCAATTTCAATCCGACATTTGCTCTTTGATAAAATTTTCTTTGCTGAGACTTTTATTGAATCATTTCGATCTACAGAAATGTGAAATCCAGACGTAATTTAGTAATTAAATCAGTCAGCACTTGAGTGAGTGAATGAGACGTCGTTCGAATTCAATTTTTGAATCAAACACGTGTTAGATATATCAAAGAGTCAATTGTACGTTGGTCGACAAGGGAATAAGAGAAATTTATTCACAATGGACGAAAGTTGAATAACAGCGGTGTAGATTAATGATGAATTCTGCTCATTAAATAATATTGTAAGAAGTTGTAAAGGAGTGAGATTATGATGAAATTAATGAGTCAACTTGGAAAAAGTGAAGTGAAGTCAAAATTAACATTAACCGCAAGTTACATACTTCTTACATTGATCGATGAAATGCCATTCGACTCAGCAATGAGAAACACACACAAAATCGTGACATTCGTCTCTGTAAGTTTTTTGGATAAATAGCAACAGGAATGGCATTCACTCGAGCAGTCAGAACCTTGTTGATATTCGTTATCAAAAAAACGCGAACATACCTTAGAGTTGGTTGGAATTAATTTCATTTCCATGAACCCCTGTTGAGAAAGTCACACACATTATTCGTTCATTGCCGAAAGTCTCGCACTTGAACGAGAAGAATAAAATTATGAAAATTCAATCAAATTCAAAGCCGATTTAATGAGTGTGAGGGTCGCATAGTGAGTGACATTTTTTTATTTAATTTTCGGAACTCTCTAAAAATGCGTCGTACTAACTCTTAATTATTCTTTGTGGCAATTAGAGTTGTACATAAATCTAATTCTCATATTTTCATTACGAAGCAAAGTCGAGAGGAATTTTTTCCGTCGACGTTTTTGGAATTCAAAACCTTAAAGGTTGGAAATTCTTGTAACTCATTTCTCTTCTCCTTTTTTTCATTTTCTCTCTCTATTTACGTCAATAAAAAATATAACAAACGAAGTAAAAAAAAGAGTAACGTGCAACACGCAATATACAATGAATCTGAAAACAGAAAAAAAAACTTCACCCAAAATACAGCACCCGCACCCATTGAAATTTATCATATTTTCTGCTTGAAAATGATGATTGAAGCCGATGAACTAAAATCAGAGCATCACGATGAGCCCTTTCAGATATATGTTGAGTCATCATCATCATCAGCATATCTTCTCTCATTCTGAGTGTTGGAAAATTTCCATTAAAAACGAATCAACGAAATCCAATTTAATTAAAACCTCAAATGATAGTATCAAAAACTCAACAATTTGCCATAGCGCGGTGGTGCGCGTTACATTTCTGAAATTAAATTCAACAGAATAGTAATCTCACTTGTCTGCTCTGTGTAACACAATAATAATCAACAAGTTGAGGATTCCCTTGGAACTCGAAAGCTTCATTTTCCAAAAAAAAAAATAGATTCACACAATCGAAATCCAAAAAGCAGATCCGAGAAGAGTGTAAAAGACGCGCGAGATGGAAAATAGCGCAAAAAATTCTTCCCCTCATAGATTTCATGTTATTTTTTGTGCTGTTGAGCTTCCTTCGTTCCATAAACCAAGCCATAAAACGAAATTCAATTAAATTGTGTGGTGTTGAAGATATAACTAAAAAGTTTTTTTCTGGATTCAGGAGAATGGTTAATTAACATAAAGTCAATTAAAATAAGAGCGAAACAGATATTAGGTCCTTAAAAATAATTGCCTATAAGAATGTTGTAGATAAAATTAAAAATTAAAATTGAGAAAGTAATGAAATAAAAGTTGTTATTTTATATCCATTTTCTTCGAATTTTTTGATGAGAAAGATAGAGATTTTGATCGCTGGAAAATCGTTGAAGTAAACGTTGCAGAAACAATTAAAATGTTCGACGACTTTGTGTTTCTGTGTGTAGTTGTGTTTTGTTATAACGAATTTTAATCTGGATAGATGGAAAATTTAAATTCAAGACGCGTCTTAGTCAAACAATCTAATTAACATGCTTGGAATACAAAATGAAGCACTTTTCCGTGTAATTTTGAAGAAAGTTTTTGTTTGATGCCAATATCACTATGAAATCCGTGAAATTGCTTTTTACTTCCTCTCTTCTCTCCTCTTCGACATGAACTTGTGTATATAAATTTATAAATTTCAACATGAAATTCGTGTTAAGTATTTCAATATTCTCAAACCATTATGAAGCTCTTTTCGTCTATTAAAACATTTTCCATGCAACAACAAGTGATTGTCGAGTTGAAAATAATTTTTTATCAACTTCCAAACGCTGTTGTGTCCTCGTTCTCTCTTGCTGTCTTTTTTATTCTCCACATAATAAATTACAATCACTTTAAATTCTCAACAAAACAATTAATCACACTAATTAATACATTTCAAAGCACAACAGGGAGGAGAGAGACGAAACAAAAAGCTTTGATAATAAATCTCCCCTTCATGTCAAAACTCTGGCACGTTTTTGTTTTGCTTTTGCATTGTTTTCTATGTGCGGGGGTGTAAAGTAAGCTTGAGCTCCATGATATGCGAAAATCGAAGTAGAGAAGAATTATTTTCGTCAAAGATTTACATTTCAAAAAGGTAAAGAAAGTCAACATAATAAAGGTCAATGAATTTTACTCATCGATGTATGAACTTGAAATGGAAAAATTTTATCCATAAAAAAAATGAGGGAAGCACACAAAATGTACATTTTATTTATTTAGGATTTTCACAACATTTTTAATAAATGTTGAGTGCGTTAAAAAGGACAACGACGATGACAACGAGTGAAAAGCGAGTGCGAGCATGGAAATGAGGAAAAAAACTCACATTGTAATAAATTTGCGTATCATGACGTATAATAAAGTCATAATTCACAAACATGTCATTTATTTGTTTTTCTTCCTCACTTTTGCTTCGTCACACATTTATGCATTGTCGTAGAGCGTAATTTACTCTCAAAATTTCACATATATCCACACACCATTGAAACCAACCCCAAAGTTTTAGTCCCCAGCTCGTTCATAACAGCAACAGGCGTCTCTTCAATGAAAGTGAAACAATGTAACGAGCAACAGTGAAATGTAATTAACTTTTATTAAAACTTCCATTTCCATTTTCTCTCTCTCCCCATTATTTTTTTTGTTTTTTTACATTCTGCTGTTGAATATATACTTTCAACTTGTGATTCGTGTGTGCGTTAACGTTAAGATATGAAAGAAAAATGAAATAACTTTTTCTTCATGATAACAACTAAAAATGAGTATAAAAAGCGTTGAATTGAAGTTTTCAACAGTTTATTGATCAAATATATTTTCCATAAATGAAATTCTTATGAATTTTTGTAGGATCGATGAAAATGTAGTAAAAACTAAATTGAAACATTTTTCATGCTTCGAACGAAAATCGGAGAGAAATGAATCATTGACGTGTAAAATGAAAGTAATTTAAGCAGATTTTTGATATTTTTGTTGATAGACAAGCCCGCAATATGCAATCATTTTAACAATGGAGTGAATATAGTGAATGAAATGATTCCTTTGAGAGAACACAACAATCGAACATTGGAGCGAAGCACACGAGGCGAGATAATAAAACAGAAAAACGTAATATTTCATGATTAAATAGACTTTCCTTTTGTTTTTCTATCCATGACATGACTAAACCATATTTTTATTCACTCAATCAACAGTCGACTCTCTCTATCGTCGTGTTGCATGTTTTCATTTTTATTCGTGATTTTTCTGTGAGCTCTCAAAGAGGATTTTAATAATTCTCTCTTTCATAGTTTTCATGCTTATCAACAAAACCAAAAAGAGAAGAAGAAAATTCTTCAATATTCAACAACTAGCTGTGTGTTATGAAAACATCATAAATATTTTCCCATGTTTGCTTGTGAACCATTCGACAAAAGCTTCAACGATACACATAGTATTGATTTATCGTGATTTGTTTTGGTTTTCATGAGAGAATAATGAAACACATAGAGAATTAGAGAGATAATGATAAATTATAAAATTGATTCTCATTTGTGTGATAAGCAAAAAGGCAAACGAAAAATAAAATTGAAATTAAAATGTTTCCATTTCTCTTGCAAAACCGACCAACACACTTCAGTCATCAAAGTGCAGTGCCTCATTCGCCGCGACCGATGTTTCCAAATAAATTAAAATAAGCTCATTTAAAATGATTTCTCTCACTCACATTTGGTACACAGCGACTATAAAATTGTCCAATTCGTCGTCTGTTGCATTAACACGCTCTGGTTTTTCACAACTCAAATGGACGTATACAAAAAATTATATATAAGTAAAATGTGAAATTAAACATGAAAAATAAATGAATGTGGATATGGAAATGAGGTTGTGAATTATTGATTTCCAATTGCAGTTTCAATGCATGCATAACAGCAAAAAAAATCAATTTAACTCATTTTCCAATCAGAAATTTCACTTTTCTCTCCTCTGACACCCCCCGACTCATTCTCCGCAGTTGTTTGGTATATGTTTGTTCGTTTCATTCAATTCTGTATTATTCTGTGAAATCAAATTTGATTTGAGCAATTGAAAATTAAAAATTCATCGTCCTCAAATTGTTACCTTCGAAACAGATGAAGAGCAATGCTCTTGATTGAATCAGAATATGAAACTTCAATCCACATTATTTGTCTATCACATCGGATACATCTTACTCCCCATGAAACATTCATTTATATTCAATTTCATACGAAAACAGTAAAGTAGTGAAAATTGTAAATTCCCACTTTCCAACATACACATCCACTTCTCGTCGTTCACTTAATGACGATAAACAATTCAACTCCATCCTACCTTGAGACATCACATATACACAAAGACGATGAGAAGTAAGTGAAACTCAACTCACATGAACAGCACATAAAATGAGAGTGGAAAAAGAAAATTTGTGTGGATGGGAACTAACAACAGGTAGCATAATTAAGCTTCATGAGGAATCGTGTATCAAGAGTTGGGAAAAATAAAAACAAGAAAGAAAAAGAAGTAAATACATTTTCATTATATACACCAGTGGAGGATGAGAATCGACGTCGCGTATAGCAACACGTGATTTGATGAAAGCTCACGTAACTACACACTACTCTCGTCCCTTTTATACTCTCATACACATTAGTCGAGAGTAAGATTGGAACAGTAACACATCGCAAGAAGTGATCGTAAATTATTACGTCTCTTTGCCTTCTTTAATATTTCAACATTTTCCTGTTTTTTCAAGTAAGGAGATGAGGAAACACATTTCATGAGACGAAATTGATGTTTTGAAAGAGAAAAATTGCATAAAACATATTTATTGCGAACACTCCTTCGTTTCACTCTAAATGTCAATACAAACTGCGAAAGAAGTTTTAAAATTTGATAAACATTGAAAAAAGAAATATTTAAATTTCTTCTGAAATGGCTCAATAAAAAACTTTTTTTATTTCTCACAAGATTGAGCAATCCATAAAAATAACAATATATCAAAATATAGTCCATTAATTTCAAAAATGATGAGGATAAAGATTTTTGCTAGAATCTCCTCTTACGGAGTCTAGTTCTTGTAGAATAAGTTTGCATACATTAAACTTTAGTAAAATATTTAACAAACAAGCAATTGAGACATAGCTTCGAGGGCTATGTATGAAAGGCTAAATTCTTGTGACAAAGATGAAATTTTAATTGATATTGTTTGAGGCTAGAAAATCACATCAAATAGAATTTTCACTTTAATACTTTATGATGAGGTTGGTAGAGATGGAGAACTAGTTGATGATATATTGTTCAAGAGCCAAAGACTGTAATAAAACTTTCCCGAAAACAATCTTTATGAACATAAATTTGAAAACTTAACTTTGAGCGCCCGGTAGTTGTAATAAATTAATTTTTATTACTGAAATTTCTCGGCGTTTGAAGATTTCCTCCAGCATATTTGACATAAATCTTTGAGAGAGGGAGGAAATAAAGTTGTAAGGAATCAAAAAAAAAGTTGAAGGTTTACAAAAATAGCAGCATTAAAAAAGTTTTCAATTCGAAAGTGGAAGTGGAAAACAATATCACGATGTTGACTTTTACTAGAGTTGTTCTGTTCATTCACTCAATTATGAATAAGGAAAATTTTCTGTTTCGCACTCAAGTGAAATTGTGAATTGTTAAAAATTCAGATTTGAATAACTCTCTCTATGACAAAAAAAACTGAAAACTTTTTCTCTATTCATGCAACAAAATGTACAATGGATGGAAATGCAAATATTTTATAGTCTCTGAAACTATTTGTGAAAGCACTGAATAAACGATTCGATCATGAGAGAAATGTGAACAAGAACGAGAAAATATTTATGTAAAATATTGATAGTGAAAAAAAAATCTAAAAACGATTTTCACAATTTTTTTCGAATTTTCAATATTTATTCATTTTTATGACATTTTACAAATTGAATTTTCCTTACAATATTAATTCTTAGAAATATTTGTAATTAAAAATTGATAACAATTGCATTCAACAAAATTTAAAGGATTTTTTTTTTGTTGACAAAGTTCAGATTTATTATTTATATGATGATAATTAACAAACTTCAACACCAGAAATGAACCTTTCACAAAACCAACAAAAAATTGACCTAGCGTTAAATGAACATCGTCGAATGAAATTAATTAAACCAATAATTCATGTTTCTCTTTTGCTTTCAGACTTTTCACTTCCCATCATACCCACGACTCTCCACAATACCGTCGATAGTAGTAACGGCAGCAGCAGCAGCAGCAACAATCCAAAGCAATTTGTATTGAGTCAGCATCAAGGCAATAAATCATTTATGAGTTGTAATAACATGAATACGAGAAAAGCTGAACAGGTGGTGTTCTATACCCAACATTTAAAACCAGATCAATTGAGTAAGGAATATGGCAGTGGTGTGGAGAATCGAAAAAAAAATCACAGTCGAAAAAATAACGATGATGGAGAAGAAGTTTTTCGCGATCGAAGTGCTGAAGAGACTGAGGCAGCTCACGATTTATTGTCATTGTCTCAAAGTCTCCCGCCATTACAATCCTATCATATAACAGCTGTCACCGTTCTCCAGTCTGATTCGAATTCACATCCAAACCATCATGGATTGCAAACTAATGGATTGCAAGAAATTAAACCAGCGTCGTCGAATGTTTCCAAAGTTAATCGATTCCTTTCAACTTCGTCCTCATCAATTCATTCTTATGATTCACTAACGACCAATCACAACAACAACAACAATAATAGTTTTGAAATTTCATCTCAAAGTATTTCGCCATTAACACCCCCTACCTCGGAGCATTCATCTGATGCTGAAACAATTGGTTTATCATCGTCATCGTCATTGTGCGATGATAAATTGTCAAAGCCAAAGAAACATTCACTTCTAATGAACGCATTGAGTAAGAAAACACCGACAACATCAGCAGCAAAAATTTCACCAGCAGCTAAGCTTTATACTTATGATGAATTACTGTCGAGCGATGGTCGTTCAAAAAATAAAGAAAAAGTTCCTCTAAATCGGACTGCGGTTATGACGATAGTTGTGATGGTCGATCGACAATAATGACGTCCCTGTTGTCATCGTCGTCATCATCTTCGAGTAGTAGTGATGAGAAGAAATCAACGAGAAGTGACAAGTCATCGAAATATAAGTGTACGGAATGTGGGAAGGAATATGCGACGTCGAGTAATCTCTCACGTCATTAACAAACTCACCGAAGTCTCGATTCACAATCAGCAAAAAAGTGTAGCACTTGCGGTAAAGCTTACGTTTCAATGCCTGCTCTCGCCATGCATCTTCTGACTCATAAGCTTACACATTCTTGCGGTGTTTGTGGGAAAAAGTTCTCTCGACCATGGCTACTGCAAGGACATTTGCGATCGCACACTGGCGAGAAACCTTACCGTTGTGGTCATTGTGGAAAAGCGTTTGCCGACAGAAGCAACTTGAGGGCACACATGCAAACTCACTCACTCGACAAGAATTACGAGTGCAGCAGATGTCACAAGTTTTTCGCTCTCAAATCCTATTTGAATAAACATTTGGAGTCTGCTTGCTTCAAAGATGATCCAAACATAAAATACCGCAGTGACGATGAAGATGACGATGAGGATATTATTGTGACGTAATTATATTTCGACGAAAACCTTTAAATTCTATGTACAATATTATGAATGTAGTGTAACATTTGCACCAAAAAAAATGTATGAAAAGGGTTGAGAAAATTTAATAGAAATTTCAACTCGAGATTTACTTCTCTTCATCTCACACCAAAAAACTAATCTCTCTTTGTCTTTGATGATGATCGTTTATGGTAGATTCTAGTGTCTTCTCTTGAAAAGTTAACTAGAAAGTGGAGAGAAATGACATGAACATAACTTTTAATATCTAATATATCTAGAGAGAGACGAGAATATCATGTGATGATGAGAAAGATAAACTCACATATAAACTTGACGATATTAAGTAGTGGAAAGAAAATCCAATCTATTGCTATATGCTTAGAACTTTTTAAGCTATTAAGTAATCACTGAAACTGAAAATTAATCTCTAGTCAAAATTTTCTCATGATACATTGACTTTTCTCTGTTCGAGAGAAAAGTTTTTTATATAGAAAATTGAAAATTCACACACTTTTAGACCTCTATAGATTTTCTTGACTCAACAAACACTCGAAAAATAAAGCTCCAAGAAGTCAACCAAAAAAACCCAGTAGAAAGTAATAATCGAGACCATTTTAAGCAATAATGAAACGTTTTATATAAAGAAGTAGAATCTTTTTAGTGAATAATGGAACAAGATTCAAAATTTATGCAAAGAAAAATTATTTTTACTTTTGAAAAAATGATGAATAAAATTTATCAAACTTGCAACGAAAAGTGAAAAAAAGTGAGATGAAATGAAAATATTTTTTATAAAGATAAAAAAGATGAAAAAAACGCAAGGCGCGATGAAAAAGTTCTTTATTCAGATATTTGGCTTATTCAAATGAAAATGGAGAAATTGTGAGTAGTTTTGGAAAGAAGAAAAAAAAGTTAATTAAAAAAGCTTCGAATAATATTTTTTAGAGATGAAGAAAATCCTTCTAAACTAGACTTTAGTAGAGTGAATATAAATTCCAATGAAAATCAAATTTTGCATGCCATTACTAAAAACTTCTATCTTCTCGAATCTCAAATTATCAAAAAACCCGATAAACTTTCGATTTTACGAAAAATCTTCAACTCTTGTCTTTCTCTCTCTCTCTCAACAGTTTTTCATTATTTAAACTCATTTTCATATTAAAATTAAATTGTCTCTCATTTTCACATTCATTTAAACATTTTCAAGCTCAATAACGACAAATTTAAAACCAATGATGACATTGCTAAAGTGGAGGACAACGAGAGAACGAGACATTTTATATTTTATACACGAGAGAGTAATGTTATAATAATAGCATGATGATGATGATCAAAAATATTTCGGAAACGGATCAATGTGAAATGTGAAAGTATGAAGCAATAACAATTAGTGAGAAACCGAGCATAATTTGATCATAAAATGTATCGTGGGATAAAAAGAGAGGAAGAGCCAAATGGAATGGGATGGAATTAATGGATTTTTTGCATTTCCACTCTCAACTCAAGCACCCATCCAAAGCAATTCTAATAATTAATTATCATAGTTTCATTTCCATGTCAATGATTAGTTCTTAATAATCTCCTCATTTTTTTATACATTTGAAATTTTTGAGAAAAGATGTGGAATTCTTGCAATATTGATGAAATATACACAACAGATGAAAAAAGAAATATATTCGAGGATTTAAGGAAAATGCCATTAAAAAGAAGAAAAAAGCAAAATTATGAAATAAAAATTCAAACGCTTCACAATGAAAAAAAATCTCTTATGTTTTTAGAGTATAAAGAGGATTTTTGAAAATTTTAAAAAACTTTGATAGTAAGTAGTTTGGTAGAAAGGACAACATATCATGTAAGACAATATTTTTGATTCAGAAAATAAACAAATTTATTATTCGCTCTAGTGTAATGAGTAAAATGTATGAAAATCAAAAGGTATCAAATGACCATGCAATGATGATAATTATATTATAAATGACGAATGATGAGACAATTATGGAATTTAATTTTTTCGACTTCTCACACACTTTACTCAACTCTCCAAAGAAAATAAATTAGAAAACTCTTAGAAAATCTACATAGAAATGATTAAAATCTCTCAATCTACAAGATGATGATGATGATGGAAACAATAAAAGTGAAAAATTATTCAAGAAATCTGATTTCAATGCTTCTCTCTTATGATGAAATGATGAATATGAATTAGTTTTTCGAGTAAATTGTAAAATCAATAGAAAAAATTTACATTTAATTTTGAACATTTGATTGTACCCAAAGATCTAGTCGATAGAAATTTAAATTTTGTCAACTCTTTAATGAGTCTTGAAAAGTCACTAGATGAAAATTGATAAAATATAGAACCTGTATCATCATGTGGTAATGAGTAGGGCGAACTTGATGAGCAGAAAAAAAATTAGCCTCAAAGCAATATTGCATTATTTTGAAGATATAATAAAGTGAAAGGAATCTTTTAAGGATCAGAAAATATTTTCTCTTTTTATTCATTTCAGTTCGCCGTCTACAAGTCGTCAATGATGAATTTTGCAAGCTGAAAAGAATTAAAAGTCCCTTTTATTCTCTCTCAACATTCAATAGTGAATGACTTTACAATTTCTCAGAAAATATAAAAAATATGTTTCTTTCAGCTTCGATTATGAAAAGGAGAATGAAAAAACCTTGACAAGACGCCGCCATTCTAAAACTATGCGTTGAGCCATATTTAATGCTTCTATTGTATTCGAGTTCTGCTCCAATGGATCCACAATATTTCAATTCAAAGTTTTCACTTTTAATTTTCATCCGACTCATCGTTGAAAAAAAAACTAATAATTTGACTTACAAAATGGATTCAGCCTCAACTTCTTCTGCACAATCGAGTGAACAAGAATATAAGAAGAAATTTTTTCCCCACGTCAACGATTTGATTGTTGAGAAAATAAAAATCAATTTATTATCATAACAATGACGTTTTGAAAAATATTTACAGAAGAATTTTAATGACATCGTAGAAATTTTTATCCATTCACATTTCACAAACGTCTAATTTTGTTTTATTTAAATTTTTTTCTCTCTCTCTCTCTGCTGTGAGTGAGTGAGAAAGAAGGAGGGGTAAAATGATGGAAATTGTGTGGTGGTGTGAGGGAATGAAGACAACAACATGACATTTCTCTCAGAGAGTATTTTAGGGCCACATAATTTCCGACACGAGTGGACAATCGACAAAGGCTTCACAGATCTAAACTTGTCCTCATCGTCGAGCTAAGAGAGAGAGAGAGAGAGTGTCCAATTTGATTTAGATCCTCTCGTAAACACTAAGCAACAAATTTCCGATACATAATTTATTAACAAAATTCTCATGTATTTTAATGCGGCACATGCAAGGGCGAGAGATAGGAAGATTTCGTGTATTGAAAGATTTTTTTTTTTCAAAGCAAAACTACAATAACAACAACAAATATTGTGTTGCGATTTCAAAAGGAAAGTCAAACATGTTGAGAGGAAATATATTTTTCTTTTTCGCTATTTTGCTTCTTTTGATTGGGTGTGAGAGAAAGATTTAGTTCCACACATTTACACAATAAATCATTTGGTGATAATTCTCATTCTTTATCAATAAAAAAAAGGGCGATTTCACGTACAATTCTTCTGTTGTGTGTAGAAAATGTTGAACAAGATTTTCTTCATGATATTATTGTGTTGCTTCAAATTATCAAAATAAATCAAAGTTTTTCCTTTTGTTGCAACTTTTCATGTTTCTTTTCATCCCCAAAAATTTTCCTCATTTTATGTTTTCTATGGAAATTGCACATGAATGAGGCTCAGCGTATCTCACATGTGTTGCTTTATATGTTTTTTAGAGCATAGACATAAAACATCCCTTCAAGGGAATTTTAATCATACAAGAGATAGAGAAATTGAATATTTGAATATTTAATAAATTAATTTCAAAACATTCCTAAAAATGACCCAACATTTTTTAAAGTTGTTGTTGATGCTTTAAGTGATTTATCCTTCACTTAGACTTTTACAAGTTACAAAATTCTCAAACGCAATACAATTTTCTCAATTTTCCACTTGTTGTATCATATCGCCGCACAATCTCTCTTTGCTTTGAGTGAAATAGAAGTTCAAATAACAGCTTTTTTGTTAGCCCCTTAGCCCATTCAATATACATTATGTTCAGTAACATCTGGAAGTTTTCTCAACAGCAACAAAATACAAATAGAAATTTAAAGCATCTCGAGAGAGAGATTTTTTTTCAAAAATACTAAATGATGAAATTAGAAACTAATGCAAGTGGTTTTTAATTGGGTCGTCATCGATATTCCTCATTGAATGTATTTTTAATCGATTGAAAAACATTAAAACACACTCGTTGAGAGAAAATGGCGCTGGTATGAAAAAAAAACCTGTTGATATTAGAGTAAAAGTCGCAACAGCTTAGAAGATGTGAAAATTTCTTCAACCTAAATTTAAAATTCAATTTGACAAGAGGTCGTCTAAGACGACACGATGAGAAAAGTTGAAGCATATTTTTTGATGGCTCTATGGCAATGGCACTGTCTACCCATCTGTTGATACATCAATCTTTCATCGCGCGAAAATTGTTATATATTTTCTCGAGGGAGTGAGTAAAAGTGAATGAGATAAGATGGAAAGCATTTTCCTCTTCATTAGTGTCAAACTTTTGACGTTGATTCCATTAATGATGATTTTTTAAGGCACTTTTCTTCCTTCATTTTCGAGACATTCACATACAGCTACTTTGTATAAACTCATTATGTGAACGAAAAAATGCTCGTTTAAGAAGAAAAAATCATTTCACCGTTAAAATGTGTGATATGGAAAACTTGTTCACACATCACACAGCTAAGAAGTAGAAAAAAACCCATCATCATCATTAAAAGAAGTGAAATGAGATAGATTTTTTCTTGTGCAACTGGCAACTCCCTTCGACAATTTAACATGAAACATTGGAGTATTCGAGTAGCAGAGATATTAAGACGCTGAAAACATGAAAAAGGGAGAAACTTACTTTAACATGAACATGAGGATGAAACATTATCGTCGTCGTTGTCGCGAAAAATCTTCTTCGTCAAGCATGAATAAGGAACGAGAATGTTTTCAAGTTTAAATTAATGTCATGAATTTAAAGAATTTTTATTAGAATTATATATCTGTATAATGAACACTTTTCTCATTTCATTTTTCTCTCAACCACTCAACTCTTCTGTTGAATTTCTCATTTTTCCTTCGTCGCTCTCGTTGAGATTATGTATCACTCATCAAGAAAACCAAGAAGATTGCTGTTTTGCAACAACTCACATAATCTTCATTATATTTCATCGTTTACAGTTCCTTCCTCTCATTCGAGGTTGGTTTTTTTATCAACACTGAGAATATTATCGTTGAGCATTACGCAAACAAATAAACAACAAACTTCGCTTCAAAATTAATACGTTCTTTTCATTCTTTTTATATATATTCATCCTTCAACCCCTCACATGTATAAAGAAAACATAATATTCAAGTGTAAAATTCTCATTCTCGCGTTCTCATGGTTTGAGACTATGAAAGACATCGAAAGAGCGCGTCGAGGTTGGGTGAAGTGAATGAAAACGATGTCGCGAAAATATTTCACGCTTTGCTCATTTTTCATTTTCCACTTCTTTTTCATTAAAATAACTTTTTCCTCTCTACTTTACGTCACTAGAAGCGATGTGAAGCGGGAAATGTTAAACTAAAAGGGCGTAAAAAAGTGTTTTAATAAATTTAAATATTTCTTCTCAAGCACTTAACTTTCTTAGAGTGAAAAAGATTCAAAAACGAGAAAATCTGAAAAATGAAAAATTTTCCTACTTTGTTTCTTCAATATACACATCAGCAACAGAGAGAGAGTTGAATGAAGAAGACAATTAGCTGTGAAGAATGCTTGTTGAATATGCCTTTGGAAATCAACACATAGTGAAAATGTCACGAAACATTTTCTCCTCACTCCTTTGAAATGTTCAACGTTCAGCAAAAAAAAAGTCTAAAGAAAATCAATAATTGTTGACAATTGGATTCGAAATCGCTCATTTTCTCATTTTCATTTCTCGTTTTTATGTTTTCATTAGTCCAACGTCAAAATGGGAGGGAAATTAAGCAAGTGCTTTTTAGCCTTTGATTTTGATAAGAATCAAAATGAACTAGCACTAAATTTAACCACACAACTTTCGGATAAATAATAAGCAAATGACACGACAAGAAAATTACATTGCGGAGGTAGAAAAATTTATTAAAAAATATCAATGGAAAAGTTTGTTAAAAAATGTCATTTTGGAATCGAAATAAGATAATCATTATGAAGGGACATGAGCCGCGTTTCAAGAGAGAGAAAACAAATAAAACTTTTTGACACCGGGAGAGAAAAAAAAAGTTTTTTCTTCGTTTCGACTTTTTTTTGCGACTAATCAAAATGAAAACTTTTGCCTCTTCCTTGTTTGCCGTATCTAAAGGTAGAAAAGACGTGTCTTGAAAAAAGTGAATTACGCAGCACTTTTCCAAAGGTTGAAATCAACTTCTAAAAAGCTTCTCTCACTCTCCAGAGAGATAACAACAGGCGAAAGGAGGAAAATTTGAAAATTATCTTAAGAAAACGTTTCAAGACGAGAATGTCACAATTTGTTACACAACTCTATGGCATGAAATATAATTTCAATGAGATAACAATACGGTTAAAAGGGTTTTTCGTTCCTTCTTTTGAGATTACAGAATCATATCTTAAATCTGAAAGGTTCAACCATCGAGACTTTTGAGACACCTCAAAAAATCTCAAACTAATTTTTATTTTTCGCCGCCGTCGTTGTTCGTTGTCGTGAGTCCTCAAGGCTAAAAGTAATTAAGCATATCAAAAACTCTGTCGACTTTACAACGAAAATGAAAAGGTATCATGAAACTTTTTACAACTGATAAAATTCTAAACATATCAACAGGAGATTCCCTTAAGGGTTGATAAAGATGTGGAATGAGTGAATGAAATGCGAAAAAAGGAAGGAAATCTACTCACACATCAAACGACAAGAAAAACGCAACAGTGAACGAAGCTGTTGGAAGCATCAAGAAGTAGCAATATTTTATCAACATGTTACACGGTTGATGTTGAAGTGTTTCATAAATTTCTACACCTACTCACCGAGAAAAATTGTGAATTTAGATACGCGCCCTTGCCTACGTTAACACTTTATCATTCTCAGATGTTGCTGTTGCTGATGTTGGAGATGTTGGAGAGATGTCGATAAATATTTAAGTATATACTCGTTTAGAAGCAAAATCAATAATATTCCAAAATCGCAATCTACAATCGATGATGATTTTTTTCCTTTTTTCATTGCTGCCAATGCTGTGATGTAGATGAAGATGGGGAGGAGGGTAGAATTGAAGTTAGAGATGTAGAGATGGAGGGAGTTTGAACATTTCAAGTCAATTGCGAAAGCAAATGCAATAAATTTTGGATTTGCTACATGGCTTAAAAGATTCGGCGGCGAGATAAAATTTATTGGTGAAATATCTTGCTATTCCTTTTGCCTCGAAACTCAGATACACTCTCGATCGCTTATGAATGGAAATGCGCAATTTAAATTTATAGAAGCTTTCATAATGCAAATTAAAATATTATAATCAGGAAAAATTAGTCAGAATATCATATCGCGCGACGATGGGAGCTGTTGTATATGTAGATGGAAAACTCATGTGTTCTCATGCATCTACAATAAATTAAATTAAATTAAATATTATTTTACAAATGGCAATGAGACTGAAAATATGAGATATAAATTCTTTTTCAATGTTGAAATCGATATTGAAATAATTAGACAATTTTTTCATTGACTTTAATATTTCTATGAACACACAAATTTCCTGTTAAAATTCGTCGGCATTCATACGAACTTTTACATAGAACATTCCATTTGCTGTTAAAATGTTGTCATCTTTGCTGTTGTAGACTTTGATCGCATATTTATAGTCACCATTTGGAACCATCAATCCCATAGATTCCAAAATTTTGATATGATCTTGAATGATTTTCTCATCAAATTGCGGAAGTTCAAGTCGATCGTTTATTACGAATGACTAAAATAATTTGGCAAATTAAAAAATTCATATT
>CAWUCU010000059.1:0-33999 GCA_963920655.1 Geranium rotundifolium | reverse complement strand
CTTCTGTCTCAAATAGGATAATTGAGTTTAAGTTGACTATTGGGCGTGTGAAGGTACGGAATTGAAATTGTCACTTGAATCTGAATGTGAAATGTGTCGATAGCTGCAGTGGAAATCCCATGAGATATGCATAGAGTCGTAAATGAAGATGTCAGGTAATCGAAGTTGAAGCAAAAACTCAGACATGCAAATTGTCGTTTGAACGACTCGAATCTCTCTCATAAGAGCATTTCATTTCCAATAAGACCAAGTGGAGCCATAGAGATAGAAGACAAGAGACAACTTATTCAGTCATTTTATTATTCTGTTGTCGCCTGTCAATATATATTCTGCAGCTGAGACTTTATTTCAACCATTATTAAATAGGAAAAGTGAGAGAAGAATGGCAAAAGTTTCCGCTCAGGTCAAAATGGCAAAAATAAAGTTTTCAATCTTAATTTTTCTGGTTTTTATCATAACTTATTGTTGTTGTGAGTCGAATCTGAAATGTGATCAAGAAATCAATGAAAAAGTCGAAGAATGTGACTTCGAAGACGTTGAAGAAGAAAAAATACAGGAAAATATGGATTTCAATGGAATTCGTAATCTTCAAAGTCACATCCGGATGCAAGAAGAAAAAATTGCCGAGCTTGAGTCAAAAATCAAAACCATTCAGGAAGAAATTGGCAATTTTCTTGGCGTCGCTAAAATTCTAGGAAAGTCATCGAAACTATTTTGGGAGTCGCTCGAATTTCGATTTCGAGTTGTTCCATGTTTAAGGACGAAAATATGTTTTAGTGTACCTGCTTCATTCTGCTAATTGAAATAAGGTAACTTTATCATAGTATTGAGAACGACATGAAATTGGCGAGATAGAATCTGCAGGTAAAATAATTAAATCAATGTTTCCTATTTATATCCCTTGACGTCGACTAAAGCTGCATCAGTTTTAATCTCAATCTCAACGAATTAACAACACAGCAACAAGTCAAATTTAAAGTGAAAATGAGTTTAGTTAGCAGAAAAATCTTCTTGACGCTTCTCTTGACGATGTCAGTATCATGTCGTCATATCGTTGATGTGCAGAACGACGGGATAACATTCAACGAACCTGAAAGTGATGATGACGTTCTTTTTATACGGGATGAAATATCTAGAATTGTTAGCGACGAAGACGACAACGAGACATTACCAGTCGTAGAATTTTATGATGAAAATAAAACTCAAGAGGAGGAAAACGAAGCAACAAAAGTAAATTTGAATCTTAAATTCAAACCTCGAGTCGATGACATCACAGAATTCAATAATGCGTTCGAAAGAGAATTAAAAAGAAAAGAACTTTTGATGAAAAGATATCAAGAACAATCCAGAAAAATTGCCAAAATTCAACATGAAGTTCGTCTCCAAGAAGAAAACGAGATCAAGAAAAAATATCAAAAACCAAATGAAGTTGTCAACAATACTGGAGATGGTTTTTGGTCTGTCATTTGTAAAATTGGAAGATCATTCATTGAAAGATTCTTCGGATTTTTTGGAATAAAAGTATAAATAAATTATTTTTCATCTCACCTCAAAAACTCGTGATCCTTTTCAAACGTATAACTCTCGTCGAATTTCCCAATTTCATTTAAAGTCGCATCCTCATCGGTCTCATGCTGGTTTGAGGCATTATTTGACACTCGACTCACGTCTTTTTTGTATTTTCGCCGGAAATCACTCAGCGACATGAGTGTCTTGCTGGGTTTTTCTGTCGAGCTATCTGAGTCAGGATCTGACAAAATTCCTTGTCCTTTTCGTCCTCTAAATTTCTCATTCGATTCATCGCTGTTTGATTTAATGCCTGATGAGGATGTCGCCGAGTCGCCACTATCTCTGTCACGCCTCTGCTTTAAGTTTGGACTTCCGTTGGCGTTAACATTGTTGGTTGTTGTAGGCATTTGAAACTCAGTTGGAATGTTGAAGGGTTCTGGATCGACACTCGAAAGCCAAGGGTTGGTTTTAATGCGGCAACGTTGCCTTGGGCTCGGAGCTGAGTTATTGCAAAAAACACACAAGAACGGAAAAGTCACGAAGAAAAAGAGGAATTTTAATTAAATTTGCAGACAAAAAATTACACGAACTCACTTCTAAACTGTGGAGATGCCATGAGAATATTTTTTCGCAACACTGGGCTCATGCCGGGACTTGGCATCGCATTACAATTGCCTTTCATACCTGTTGAGGCAGTTGCGGAAGGTGATTTTCCTTTGAGTACATCGATTAACTGACCCTGGGGAGCGTTCATAGTTGAAATGCTTCTGGTACAGTCGAACGACTCTGTTCTCTTGTGGGAAAATTGTTGCTAGCGATGTGAGAATGAGAAGGAAGGGGAAAATGAACATAAAATTGCTGTTGAATGGAATGTATGTGCGAGATAAATGTGACATTAACGGCTCGAAAGCTTTTTTATACTCTATCGATGGGTGAGAAATGTGAAGGGAAGATTTTTTATTTAACTTAAAGTGATAAAATGACTTTCTCTGCTTCCATGTGTTTTTATTGACACCCGCAACTCTGTCATACGTGTAAGAGTCGTGACTTTTAGCTAACGACTTTCAATTGCACTCAATGAATGATTGACAACAATTGCTTTTATCTTGAAGAAAGGTGTTAACACGCTTTTACCATTACTCTCACTTGTACGTTGTTCTCAAAAGTGTCATTAAATTCAATTTTCATCGCTCTAAGCCTCGCGATTCTCAGGAGAAGAAAGTTCTTCAATCTTAACCAAAAATTTCTTAAATTCCAATCTTAAAGTGTATGAATATTTAAAGAGCACTCGACAGAGAGAATGTTGACAATGAAAATTCATAGAGAAAAGCTTATGAGAATTCTTCTCATCTGTTCTGTTTCTTGATCAAACTAAAGAAAAAAAACAACTCAAATATTTTTTGTCGTCTCTCAG
This sequence comes from Geranium rotundifolium, assembly GCA_963920655.1. NCBI lineage: Eukaryota > Viridiplantae > Streptophyta > Magnoliopsida > Geraniales > Geraniaceae > Geranium > Geranium rotundifolium. Next base: position 31,076 of record CAWUCU010000059.1, on the reverse strand, counting down.
ACAAGCTTTTGAGTTTAATCCAATCGGAAAGTTTTTGTTGTTTCATTCAAGTCTCAACTGCTTCAATACCATAAAAAACAAACGTCTTGAAGCATCGTTAATCAAATTCTCAATATCAATTCTATGGGAAATTCTTCCCAACAAATAATTGAAATCGAAAAGTTTTCATTTTCTTTCGCTTCTTTACCTCATCGTTCTTCTCCTCGATGCGATTCAATCCTGACTTGAATCGGTTGTTGGGATCGATTGTGGTGTTTCCCTTTGGGAAATAATGTATGCCAGTTCTTATGTTGATGTAATACTCAGGCGAATATGATGCTCCACCTTTAGTGGGAAAAAAAGAGTAAGAATAAAAAACGATTCTCAGCTTTTGTTGGTGTCTGCATAAGTTTTCTCATGAAATTGAATTCTGAATTGCTTGCTAGGCTCATAGGAATCGTAGAAATTGGTAGACTTTTGGAGTGAGAAAAATGTTTGGCATCGTGGAAAAAGGCGAGATAAGAGAGAAAACAGCAGCAACATATATTCAATTACGGAATAGAATAAATAAATTTATGGAAGGTTTTTTTTGCCTTCTTTTCTCCTCTCTTTCTCGATGCTGCTGCCGCTTTCAAAATAATCGAGCATGTGAGTGAAGTTTTTGGCGAATTCGAACGACTTAAAAGCTTGTTCTGACACAACAAATTCAATAAAATAAATTTAAAAATGTTGGAAAATAGGCTTTGCTAATAAATTTTCGTTCTTCAATATTTTTTCGAGATTGAAAATCATGAACGACTTTAGAAAAATGTTCGTCGAGGGGAAAATTTTGAGAAAAATATCGGAAATTTTTTGTATCTCTCTCACACACTCAATTCGTTTTGATTATTAATTTTCCAGATGCTTTTTTGCAACTCTTGCCAGTCATCAGCAAATTCAGCAGAAAAAAAATAAAACAAAAACTCAATTTTCTTCATCTCATTCCGCTTTCTTGCTGATGATACTGATGATGTAAGTGAGAATTACTTTCTCCACTAGACTGATGATGAAAAATTGATTTGAGTCTGAGAAGATCTTTCTAAGTAAGAGAGACAGATAGAAGAGAAATCAAAAACATATAACAAATTTAGGAATGAAAAATTCCCTTTTCCGAAACGTGACCAAACTTTAATGTCAAAAACAAACTCAGTCTTCAGTTTCAAAAAAAAAATTCTGACATCGTCGTACAAGAGTTCTTCAACGATGAGAGAGTTTTATGAAAAATGAGATTTACGAGAGATTGCCTCAAACATCTTTCATCACTCACTATCTCTACTGTCTGCCTACTCTTAAGACCTGAGAATTTTTGTAAAAATATTTTCTTTTCCACTGAATTTACCTGGTGAATTGCCATCTGTCGAATAACCCGTCGAATATGCACTCTCAGGCGACGAGACATGATTGATGACAGAATATCCGAGTTTATTCGTGCCATGTTGTAGTTGTTGCTGTGTCATTGGAGGGATGAGTGAATAAGCTGAATTTGAAGATGTCGCTCCACTTACGAATCCTCCATTTCCACGATAAATTTTACCGTTCATTGACGAGGGTTGCAAGGTGCTGGAGTTGGTGGAGGATGCTGTTTTTGACGTCAGTCCACCCAGCGAGTTTCGATTCATGTTATTGATTTCATTATTTCGTTTAATTGAATTACCGTTCGCAACACTCGACGATTCACATTTATTATTGCTACTTTTACCTCCCTTTAGACTTAGTGCATCGAGGTGAATGGTTGAAGTAGTTGAGCAGAAATCATCACTCGAATTGCCATTGTAACGATCAATAGTAGAAGGTGATGAGGATGTTGCATTTGCTGTCGAACTTTTCGATGAGAAGAATCGATATTTGCTCATGTATTTGTTGATGGGCTGAATTTTGCCATATTTGCTTTCGTTTGGTTGCTTTTGCTGTTGTTGTTGCGTCGTCTGCTGCTGCTGTCTCGCCGATGAAGTTGTTAAGAATAAATTGTTGTTCGATTCACACTGGCCTTTGATCACTGCGGAATTCACCGACGATGATGACGAGCTTATCAGATATTTGGGCTTCTCGTCTAACAACTCGTTCGATGAACTTGTCGCGGTTGAGTAGCAGAGCGGCGGGGGATGAAGTGTATTATTGTAATGAATTGAATTATTGTTTATGCTGGTTGTGGATTTGCTCGTCACAATGATTTGAGGATTCGACTGCATCATGCTTTGGTCGATTTCTTTCATTTGGTAATAAGTGGTTGGTGCTGTGGTGAGATAATTATTTGGTGGTCTGATGCTATTGCTATTATTATTACTGGATTTATTATTGGAGTTGTATTTTGAATTGTTGTTGGCACTTAAGGAGCTTTCCTTAAACGACGAAGATTTTATGACGTTGCTCGGCTTCAAAAATGGATAATTGTCTATTTTCGTCGAGCCTCCTGGAATCTCTTGACTTGGTGATTGCCATCCTCTTCGGCCATTCTAAATCATCAAATAGAGAAGATGAAAAAAAAGGCAAACAATTTATTATTGTCGTTCGTGAAAATGTTCCTCAGTGAGTTGCTACGGCTTAATACATGCTTCATTGGCAAAAGTGAATGCATCATCATCAAAGACTCAATTTGTGTTATATTGCTATGTGTCCAGAGCTATCAACTTGTGTCGTAAAAAAACTAACCAGTTGGTTGGCGGGTCTTGAAGTATAAAGGAGTAAAAAGATAGTGAAAAGATGTCGATAAATCAGCAAATGATAATGATCGTCTCGTTATCAGAAGGGAAATGTGTCATAAAACAATCCACTTTTCTCTTTTCATAGGATCATTCATTTTCACTGATTATACTCCTCATTTCTCATTGAATTGATGACGATAGCGAAGGACAAACACAACACACTAAAACACAATCATCCATTTAATTTTACCAAACGAAGCACAATTTTCCATTTCAGCTTATCACTTTTATTTTCAGTATTTATCCTTTTTTTGTGTCAATGGGATAAGAAAATTTATTTCTTTCATTCCCTTTTTTGTTTTGGTCGTCCGAAAAATACTCACATGATTTTGTATGGGCGATACTTCACTTCGTCGTGCTGGACTCGAAATACTCGTTTCATTCTGATACACAGGTCCTTTGTAATCATTTGAAGTGCTTTGCGATACCAAATTGCTGTGTAAAGAGAAGAAGAAAAAGGACGAAAATGAAACTTCTATTCGACTAAAGACTAAAGACAAATGAATGCGTGCGGAATAGTTGAGAGCTGTCGATGGAATGAAGTCGATGTCGGAGTTGAGAAGAAAAATCTGTTTGGCGCAGTAAATTGACGATGCTGTTGTGTGTGAACGAAGATTGAAGAAAAAGAAGAGAAAAGAATTTTCCTACTCACAGAAGAGAGTAGAAACGTTAGAGGGGAGGAAAGTAGAGGAAAAGCAAAAGAAAAAGTTTCCTCGATTTCCCAAAGTGTAAGCGAATATAATGAAAATGGAATCTTATTTACCCGCAGATTTTTAGGATGAGAGGAAAGAAGCAACAGAAACTAAATAGAAATGATATCGAAAGGTGGAGGGTGTCATGGGGGGTTTCGAGTTTCGAGTTGCGAATGAATGGAATGCTTTTTAATTTTACCAAGCTAACGAAAAGATTTTGAGTCGCTAAACAAAACAGAGAAAAAAAAGTTTTTGAATTTATTGAAAGAGTTTTTCACATTCATTTCACCATCTCCCCATCGAATAGTTGATAAGACCTCTTCACTCCTCTTTTCTTGTTGAAACGCACAATTTAATCTAGATTTCAATCGAGAGAGTTTTTTTCTCTATCTTCAACGCCACTGGCGAAATTTTTCTTCAAATTCAACTTGAAGTACCCCAACGCGTTGTGAAAAGAACAAAAAAAAGTTCTTGAAATATTTTGTTTATTCAGTTTCATTTCAATCCCACATAGTCGAGTGGAGAGTCGGAAAAAACAGAAAAAATACACCCGAAAATTTCACAACCGCTTTCCTCATCGTTAGTTCATTCTCTCATTCTCTTTTTCTTCAACTCGCATAGATTAGATTATTGTTATTTTTATTATTTTTATTATGAGCGAAGGAAAACAACATAAAAAATCATACAAAATTTTGAGTCTATTTTGCCTGTCGTCTTGCGAGTGAGTCTTCATTTTCCGACTTTTGTCGGCTCTGTGAATCTTTTGTTCGTAGGAAATTTTTCGTATTTTTTGTCTCATTTAAGACACGAAAGAGATTTCCTCTCTCCTTTTTATTGTCATCCTCAGGATGAGGCTTATGGTCCCATTGTTGAAGTGAAAAAGATGGAAAAAATGAGTCGAGAGTTGTTGAGTTTGCCTACATAACATTGCATGCCTTTATCATCAACAAAATATCAAACGACGAAAGCTCTAATCTCTAATTTTCGACTCGGCAGACGTAAAAAAAACTCCAAACTCGACTCTCGTGTCTTTTTTGACTAGCACATGTCATGGAAAATTAAATATTTTACACAAGGGGAAAATAATTGAGCAGATGAGCTTATCGTGGGTAATTGTCGAGTGAAAAAAAGCTCCAACGATGACTTTATTTGCTGGGAAAAATGAAATGTGCGTCGCTCTCTCATCTCTCATCGCCTCACGCGATGGAAATTTCAGTTTTATTGTGTGTCTTGTGTTCTCCCATCCTTCGTCTTAATTAAGAAGATGACAATGGAACAAAATATGAGGGGGAAAAGGGTCCAAAGTCCCCAGCCAACACATCATGGCCATGGCCTGAACATTCATTCGTCCAAGATGATAATGATTGGTACAAACGGCAAAAAAATACACAGAGAATACGAAAATAGCAAATTGGACAATTTTTTTCGTGCTATAAAATACTTTTTTACTCGTTTTTTTTCGTCCATCTCTTGTTGATGTCGTTATCTCTGTTATCTCGATCTAACAATAAATTAGTGAATTGGATTACATTTTTAATTAAAGAATAGAATAGAGAAAGAGGCAAAAGAAGAGAAAAGTGATTTGATGACACAAACACGAACGAAAGGGGTGGAAAAGTTGAGAGCAAACTTTCTCATTTAAAAATCGCATATTTTTACATTTTTAACTGTCAAAGTTTTTGAAAGGAAGGCAAAGAGGGAAGTTTTTTTTTTTCATCCTTTTCGGCCTCGGGAAGCAAATTTTAAAGAATCGTGGGATTCTTATGTGGGAGTGACGAATACGATCGATGGGATTTTTTAATAAAACTTCCAGAGTATGATTTAAAATAGTTGTGAAAAGGTGTCAGAGTTGGAGGAAGAAAAAGGAAGGCTTATTTCTTGTTTCATGTCAAAAAAAACCTTTTTTTATCGATTCAGCATGCTGCGAACGGTTTTGCAGTTCAAAGAGCAAAAGCCTCTCATGAATAAATTTCACGTTTCGAAACATTTTTTTGATTTTTATCTTCACTTTCACGAATATCGGAGGATTTCCCTCGACAAATTTTATCTCGCAACTTTTTCAAATCCTTCGTCTTGTGAGTTTGAGTTCGAATGTCTGTTTTACACATCTGGAATGTGTGCAATGTCGAGTTAATGTCGTTGTCGTATTGATTCTCATGAAAATGGTTTTAAATTTAAGTTCTGGAGTTGAAAATTGACCGAGCTCGGAACCCTTTTTATTTCAAATGTTTCCTTTCTTTTCATTCACAAACTGAATCAGGAGTTGGTTGCGTGAATGTGAGTGTGCCTTCTCTCTCATGTGTGTGACCAACCCATCAATGTTCAAGGAATTCCAACTCTCTCTACAATTTTTCCGCCCAACTAACTGTCACATCGAATAAGTGAAACTTTTTACGTTTTATTTCGCCCTTTTTATTCTCGTTTTACGTTGCCCATAGCAGCTTTCCCCTCAGCAACATTCTTTCATGCTTTTCCAATAGAGAAATTCAAGCAAGAGCATCGAGAGGCAGAAATAAAATTTCGAAAAATATTTTTGCCATTTTCCAACACAAAATAAACATAAAACCTTAAAAGTTGTGCTTTTCTTATTTTTTCTGTAGCACTTAAATGTATGAATTGTGAATGGAGAGTGAACTTTGTGACATGGGAAAAGGAATTTTTCGCCGAGATTTCGTTTCCCTCGTTGTTCGAGACAGAAATGATAAGAAGCTTCTTGTTAATTTGATATTTTTACTGGTCGTTTTACTCAACATTGAGACTCTTATTCTGCTTTGAATATTGTCACTGAAAATGTTGTGATTTGAATCCCTTGCAAAATGACACGACAAAGTTTCATTCCCTCGTTTTTATTTTTCAATCTTGTTTCATTCTTGAAAACTCATATTTTGGTATTTTTTATTCACGAAATCCGACAAGAATATTTTATTTATTCAACAGCAATTTTCTAAGTCTTTTATATGGATTTTTATGACGTCGAGCCGAGAGAATGTGAAAATTGTGAAAACTTGGAAAAATTCACGACTAACCAAACATCCCAAATTATATATGAAAAGGAACATCTTTTTCTCACATTTTTCGGATAGAATTTCATGAGAAACTCGTTATGTGGTTGTTGAAAATGTTCAATGAAGGGTATCTCGAATGATGAGATGTAATCTATCGATCGTTACAAACCAAATTCATGATTAATTTGTTTCAAATTTATACAATAAATTCTCCCTTTCTATTTATAAATTCTCTCTCGGGTAAAAAAAGTTTTCAGATTTAATCTTTACTCATGCATGAGAAAGTCTGGAAAATATGCAAATTTTTTCCCATCTACCATGTGAGCTTTAGTTTTACGAATTATTTTAACACGAATGCTCAGCTTAATGAGCTTTTTTATGTTCATTTCACAATCTTCCTACTTTCTACCTTAATCTCTTCATTGTCATCTTCTTGGTTACGATTAAAAGCTCTTTCCTGTGCAACTTTTCCCACAACTCGGTTTCATTAAAACTTTCCCTCTACCTCTTCTAAGTGTAAGAAATCCACATTCCACAGTAAAAAAGAGAAACGAGGTAAAAGTAGTTTTTCTTGATTAAATTTCTCACTTTCGTACGTTCACATATTTTTCATAATTTTCCTCGAGAAATTTCCATTCTCATGATCATCATCATCTGAATTTATTCAAACTCTAATTGTATGAGATAACAAGAGAGGAGAGAAGAAGATTTTCCACAACACAAGCTTCACGTTTCATGTAAGAGTTTTCCAAAATTTTCTTCTTCCGTTATCCACCGATGATGCTGATGTTCTCTCTCCTATTTTCTGTTTAGTCCTCGAGGATATTTAGGGAAATTTTTATTTCCATGTAAATTACAATCATCATGATTTGAATAAATTTCCGCCTTGTTGAATTGAACGAGACGACGAGAGGAAAATGGAAAGTAAAAAAAAATATTTTCTATCTATATTTTGTGTCATGATTTCAGATACTGATTTTTGCCGACGAAATTTCTTGAAATAATAAAAACGTAATTAAAATGGAATTAACGACTGTCAAAAAAATAATTTCCCAATGGGAGTGAGAATTTCGAGGAGGGAGAAAAATGGAAATTAGATAGAACGATAGAAACTTTTCGCAGCATGAAAATTCTTCTTTTTCTCTTCTTTTTTACCACCATCGTGTCGTGTTGATGTTTTGATAAGAGAGTGAACAACAGTGCGGCGGTGAAGAAATCAACTAATTTCATTTGGATGTGAGAATTTTTTCACCCCTCACAACACACTTGAAATTCTTCAAGAGTGCTCATCGCAGATATGAATGAAGCTACTGAGCGAATGATACATTTGAATTTTAAATGTTGAGGTCGTTTCGAAATGATCGAAAAAATCCCCTTGGGGCTTGAAAATTATTTAAATTTTCCACAAGCGCGCTTCTTATTTGATACTCTTGGATGCTTTGATCCGAACCGACAACCAGTTCGACTCATCATCACATATTATGCAAATCACGTTGGTTTTATGTGTCTAGTCATCATTGGCAGTTTCTCGTATATGAGTTGAGTGTGAATAGAGTCAACTCTCTCTACTCATCGCTCTACTCATGAGGAACAATTCTGAACGATTTTAGTTTTTTTTCTGATTAAAAGGAAAATGACAACAAAAACTTTTTCTATGATGATGAGATGTGAAGGAGCAATAGCGTCAAGCCTAAGGGAATTGATACGAAACTCACGTTCGTTTATCTTTTCCTTGTTCCTTTGAACTCATCTACAAAGAATGGAAACATGCAATTTCTTTTTACATGAGATGGAGCGATTTTTGTGATGATAAGAATTTCTTTCGACGATTTTTCATACGAAAATATTTCATGTAATAATTCTCCAGCCTCCCCTTTCTCCAATTCCCTGCTAAAAAGTATCGAAAAACTTTCTTGTTTTTGTTGATACGAGATACAATTTTCTGTATCTTATGAAATCTCGTTTCTTCTAACTTTGTCTTCACATTCGCCGTGAAATCAGCCGAGAAAAAGCTATTTCGATGGAAAACAAGCATATTATGCGAAAAAGAAGAAGAAAAATTATGTTTGATATCGATAAAATGATAAGTTTTTCTTCTGTCGTAAACTCGATGTAAAACTCTATGCTTGAATGGAACGAAAAAGTTTTAATCTGCTCATTTTTAACATGTTTGATGTTTATTTAAGCGCGAAGAATCTGTAAAAAGAGGAATTGAAAATTGAAAATAAATTTTAATGTTCGAGTCTTTTTCGTTTTGCCTATCTCACTCCTGTGTTGAGAGTAAACAAAATTTCTACAATCCTATCTCTCAGACGATCTCATTTTTAACCTCATCTACGATGTCTTGACGAGAAAGAGAAATTGTTTTTCCAAATTAAACTTTTCTCATTACAACAGACACCTCAGGCATCTCTCATTCCGTCAATTTCATCTCTCAAAGTTTGTTGAAATTGCAAATTCCATTGAATAAAACTGATACTTTCGAGAACCATCATCAACGCAATAATCATTTCACTGAATAGTCTCCCATTTATCGATCCACAATGAATGCCCCAAAATTTTTATTTTTCATTCTTTTGCTTCATTTTACTCGTCATGAGCCCGTCACTTTAGTGGTAAATTTATTGAATTTGTCTGGCAAAAATTGGATTTAATTTTATGATCCTTTTAGAATAAAAAATTGCTATGTTTCATCTAGTTTTACCACGTTTTATTTCGTGCTAATCGCTTTAACTAAGCTGCGGAAATCATTGTAGGATTTTTCAGAAGAAATAGTCTCTGTGAGCTATAGAGAGAAGATAATTGAATTTTTGTCTTCGTAAATTATTCAAGTGAAACGTCTGCTATAGATCTCTTTATCTTTTACGAACCACAATTATATTTGAATTTCAGATGTGTTATAATAATGTGGCGAAGCAGAAAAGCTCATCGTTCATTACGCAAAATTGAGTGCTGAGATTTCTTTGTTCTAACTTTTTCCTTCTTACAACATCATTAGCCATAAAGCATCAGTAAGCAAATAATACAACGAAAGGAGGTCACACTCTATAAGAAAATTAATTATCACTCAAGGTTAATGAAATTTCTCTCGATTCCCTCTTCTTTATCTTCTTCGACACCATAAGACACGATAAGACTAAATTTTCGTTAGCTTTTTGTCTAATCCTCCCCAATACTTGCTATTTGAGATGAGGGTGTTGACTTTAACTTATTTGTGTATGTTGAACGATAAGAGGAATTGTATCGAAGAACCCAATTAAGGTTAGGAAAATCAACAAAATGAAAAAGCGTCATTACATCATCATCATTAACGCTGAAAAGTGGAAAAACAAAAAGAGCGACAAAGTGACTTCAATTTAATCTATAAAACGACCTGAAAACGTTCGTAGCTTTGATGGGCGTCATCAAGGTGAATTACTCTTGATGACATTTCATGTCGCAACTCACAACTCACGACAAATAGCGAAAAACGATGATGAGACTTCGAAGTAGCTTCAGGCACGTGACATAAGGGAGAAAAAGGTGAATAAAATGTGAAATCGTTGAAATGGGCACGGAAAAAGTTCAAATGTTAACTCAATTATCACTTCAAAAAAAAAGATGAGCATTCACAATTGTTAAATTGTTATTCTAAAGAGGATCTCTGATTTTTTTTCATTTCATTATTAAAATACGCTTTCATTTTTGGTTCGCTTTTGGCATGAACAAGGAAAAAAAGTAGTTTTTCAGTTTTTATCCAGGATTTATGTATTATCGTTTCTGTCAACGGCAGAATGTGAAAATGAGAAATGAAAATTAAAAATCAATATTTTGTGGAAATTAATTTTAGCCTTAAAGCTTTCATTGCCAGATTTCACAGGACAATAATTGAAGGCAACGTTGCGTTAATATTTACTGATCATGACACTGAGTATTGTGTATCGTTGAATACGCAACACAAACCGATACAATCGAGTGAGCAAATAATCAATTCGATATCCACTTCTCGCCTTGCCACAAACACACCAGAGCAGGCAGCCCCCAAATCAATCTATCTATCACATTTTATTTGCTTTTAATTTCTATTTACGTGCATAAATAATTTTCCAATTTGATTCTTGTCTCCTGTCTCTCAATTCATGTCACAACAGAAACGGATGAAGTTATTCCGGTCGGTCCGAGTTCAACCCCAAAACAACCCCTATTCGTCTATTGAAGGAAATAAGAGCTTGACAACAGTCAAAAAAAATTGCACATAGTATAAATTAAATTAATTGCCGTCCATAAAAAAGGGAGAGAAGTGTATCCCCAATGGGAGAAGAGCTTTTCTGTTATTCAAGCCTATCTCCCTTGGTGAATCGAATCGTCGTTGTATCAAATATCTCTCCTGTTTTGATATTTCACTCGAGAATTGTCAGTGAATCTTCTCATGAACTCACTCAATAGGAATGAGACACGAACACATTTTTTCCTCCATTTCGAAGTCTTTAGGATTTCTCGGCAATTTTTCAGCATTCTCAATCATTAATTACGAATTCGAAGCATGTTTTCTCACTGTTATTTTTCCTTTTTGTTTTTATTTGTGCGCCTTTTTTCATTCCAAGAATACTCGAAGGAAAATACTTGCGGATCCTACAAGCACACACTTCGACAGTTTTTGGTTATTGTTGTTTTTGTTGTTTGAACGGCAACACAATGGATTGTGAGTGAAGTGACGATGATGGGAAATGAAAACGAGATTCTTCCTGATAAAAGAATTTCATCAATGAAAAATGATACGTCGAGGGAGCTTCTCCCTCTTTTGTGTATCCAAAGCAAATATTTTGCAGTCTCCAACGTTTTGTTTATTGCCTTGACAAATCAACTCGTCAATCTCGATTTTTCTCGCTACAGATAGGCACGCATATTTGGCAAATAAACATGAGAAGTCCATTTTGTGTTTGAGCAGGCAGAATTGTTTTTCTTCATCTTGTTCGTCCATTTATCGTCGACATCACAGCTACATGATTCACACAACAGCAAAAACAGAATGACAAGCTAGACAGAATGAAAATTTCTACTTTACCCATTTCCATTTTTATTCTTGTTGGATTTTTTTCGATTGGGTCGTACGATGTCTATCCATTTTTGAAATTTCGCTCCGAACATTGCAGCCGAAAAATTTATGTCAGGTATTCGATGTCTCTTCTCACTTTTCGACTCTCGCACTGAGATTAATTAATCAACTTTTTATGAGTGTTTGTCTCTTGTTTCTTACGCGCTTGTTTCTAAGCGTAGCAGTCACTTGATTTACGATTATTAACTTTGTTCACTCTCACTAAATTGTTCTCACTTTTTTCTTTCTTATGTTATGTTCTATGTAATCTGTATAACAACATGGATTTTGGGAGTTCATCTCAATGACAAACAGTTTTATCAAATGTCAACAATTTTTTCACTTTTAGCACTCTTTTTTCACTTATGAATTTTTTAATAAGCTCAGAACTCTCGTTTACTCATGTTTTTAGTCAGATCTGATTTCAAATTCATATTAAACTATGTTCACTCTCGTTTCACACTCGTTTTTTGGCTCTGGTTGAATGGCTTGTCATATTGCACAATTCTATGAAACTTTCCTGGCACTCTGCAGCGTATGTTGAATGTGCAAATCCAAGAACATCGTCTCGCTTCTCGAATCCTCGCCTTGACAGTCTTCCTATTTCTGTCGAAATCACCCACTCTTCTCTTCTCACTCAAATCTCATCCAGCTGAATATTAAAGTGAGTTTAAGAGGAAGAGGCAGGATGAGGGGATGCAAAATAACAACAATTTTGACTTTTCGTTGCTTCCTTCTTCCGCCACCAGCTCACATGAGAATTGTTGTAGTTGAAAATCTCTGAAAGACACAAAAATATTCGCTTAATATGAGAAATGTTCGGGGGAAAAATTTGTGCTTCAACTTTTTTTTTATTATTATAATGAAGTTTCAGTTCTTCTTCCGCCTCGTCTGTCTTTCTCCATTTTACACTTTTCGTACAACGTATTCGTACGTTGTTAGCCAACTTTTACTTATTCTTTTTCGTCTAACTCTGGCTTTGAAATGCTTCAACTTACTACAAGCAGCGCGCCACTAACAACTAACAACATCGTCATCGCATGTGTTAGATACTTAAGCAGACAAGAGGATAACAAGAGCCAAGAGAGAAGTTAAAGTTGATAAATTTTCGCATCTGCTGAGCATTGTGAAAAAGTTTTCTGCTTAACTTTCCACTTAAGAAACTTTAATTTGACTTGGAGTTGAAATCAGGAGGCATTGAGTGTGCAGAAAAACTTCATCAATGACTTTCTCTCATCAAATTATCTTAATGGTTTCCATGTTAATTTTCCTCTTTTTATTTGCTCGTTCCATCAATTTTCATTTTCGTTCTCCTTCCACATAGATTTTTTTGAAAAATATGAAAATATTCGAACCGAACCCAGACAAAGTAAATTTTTTATGAATTTATAATTTGGTCTCTCTGCTTCATACAATTTTTCTTCTTTTAAATGGCTTCCCTTTCAATGAATAAAGAATGAGTGGAATAAAAATAATATAAAAATACATAATGCATAAATGTTAGCGCCTGAAGGGGAGACGAAGCAAAGAGAGAGAGACCGAAAGCAATTCTCGATGTACAAAGTGAGCTTTTCAACATTTGAAAATTCCAACAAACCCAACTCTGTCTCGAATACTCGATGGGGGCTTTGTGAGAGTAGCGAGAATGTCATGGAGCAATAAAATGATTAATTTCAAATTTTTATGTTGCAAAACAGAGCTTGGAGTTATTAAAATTAATGCTGGCTTAATTATGAATAAAATTTATGATTGAGCACATAAATTAGGACTGAACAGCAGCCGTCGCCTTCGCAACATGAGACTATGGACTTTTTTCGGAAACTCTCTGTAATGATGATGAGATGAGAGGGGTCACTCTACTAACGATTTTTCTATTTAGCACCAAATCGTGTTAGAACTAACACACAATGTCCTCATTCTAAAAGTACATATAAAATATCGCTGATTCAGGATTTTTGCACGAATTTCTCTCTCTCATTCGTTCGTGAGTTATATAATCACTAGGGGCATTATTGAAATTTATTGAGATGAAACTACCTCTGATGACTACTCGTATGGATACTTTCATTTCTCTCTTTCTACTCGTTATTTGGCAGCTACTGCAATCTGCATTTTTATAGCGTCATAAATATCTTGAAAGTCTTCCTCTATCATCCGAAATGAGAAAAAGAATGAGAAGATGAGGAAAGACTGAAGAAATGTGTCTTAAAGGCATTTCTTTTGAGGATTAGTTGAACATGAGGACGATGCTAACATCACATCGCTCACTCACTCAAGAGACAAGATTTATGAGATCGAATTCTTTATAAACTTTTATGGCTCTTTAAACGTTGTCGATGTTCAAAGATAGAGACGCGATGCGATGGCTTCGATGAATTATTGAGGCAATGGTGGAGCATCGAAAGAGGAAAATTATCGAATCGTATCAGTAAAAAAGAAAACTTTGATCTATCGAACGAAACGAAAGAGAGAGAGAGAAAATTTCTCCATGTAATATTTATTCTGGAGAGAAAAATCTATTGTCATAAAAAATTTTCATCGAAATTTATCTTTCCTTCTTTCGAATACACAATTTTGCAGCTTATGTTGGATGTCCCGATTCTATCAAAAAGTTAAATTTATTATTTGTTGTAACAAGAAGATGAAAACAACACACAGAAAAAAACCGAGTTGGAAAATTTTCTTTATGGACGGGAAATTGCTTTCATCGAATTATGTTTTTGTGAAATGATTGTGAGTGAACGAATCTCTCATGAAATAGATTTTCAATAGAGAAGCAATTTCTGTATCTAATTTGAATGCTGACGTAATTCTCTCGAGTGGATACCCCCACAAAAGAAGAAGCTTTGCTCACTCTCGTTCTCTCTTTATCCTCATCCATTTGATGGGCTTCTGTGGATCATTCAATATTCTATGGGAACTCACACACATATACACTCTGCAATGAGCGAGGTTGAGGACGTGCAGGCAATTCAGTTCTCGAACAAACATTGTTTTAAAATGCTAAGCACATCTTGAAACTGCGATATTTTCAATATTTCTCTTCAACCCCACACTCTCCCCTTCGTTTTTATCGTTTCTATCAGTTTCACGTGAGAACTCTCTTTTTCGCCCTCTTTGATATGAAATGAAAGAGAGGAGAGAAAAAACAGACGTCGGTGTGCTTCGGATATTAAGTTCTTTTTTATGTTTTCATTTAAATTCAAACGTACACGCAATTTAAAGTGAAAAACATTCCCTTTTGTGCACTACCGCATCGTGTCTCTGCCTATTTCCTCCTCATCCTCATCATATGAATGTGAATACATTTCTTTTTTTGTGCAAAAGTGGAAGGAGTTCTTGTTTGTGATCTGCAAAATGAACTTTATTTTCGCTCTCAATGAGATTGAAAAAAGGTAGATGAGTCGACATGTATATTTGTATTTTCAATCGGATTTTTACTTCTCGTTGACTTTCAATATTAATAGGATGATTTTTTGCACGGCTCTATGGAGACGTGAAAAGAAATGGAAACGACAACAGATGGAAAATCGCGTAGCGTATAAAGATGGTACCAATTACATTATCAGCAATTTTTATTCATTGAATTAATACACAGACAGCAACATAAGAGCTAAGTTAGTCACGAGAGTGATGAATATCAAGTGAAAGTCGAACTCGTATGCATCGGTTCAATATGAAATGAGAAGAGGAAGAAGAGGAAAGAGTAAAATGAGATGAGATTTAATATTCGCGATGTTCGTCAGAGGATGAAATTGCTGTGATAGATTTCAGCAGAAATTTTCATATGAATTTTCAATTTTCAATTCGTCATCGGAAAAATTGAACGTTACTGAAATTAAATTTTCCATTTCGATGAATAATTTTTCTTGCTTTCGTCCGCAATTTTCTCTACCACACCATAGTACCTAGTCCTAGTACTTAAAATGAGATTGAACAACATAAACGAAAAAAGATTATAACAAACAATTAAAAAGTTCTTAGCTCTTCGATAATCGTTTTCGCCTCGTTTACTCCAAAGCTCTTAAAGCTAACTCAAATTTCCATTTTGTCCAATCATTTTCATCTTATCTCAAAATAACCTTCGTCATCTCAAATGGTGGATGATTTGCATTGAAATCTTATATCCAATTCATCAAAAGATAGATAAGGGAAAGGACATAAAGTCAACACAAGGCTTCAGAATGGGATTTACTTATGTCCTTGATAGATGTCATGATGTCAAGAGACTTTGACAATGAACATGACTGTGATTGAGAGTCAGACGATCGCCATCTCTGAGTTGCATATTTATCAATTCGAAATTGAGTTTACAAGACAAATAGCGAAACGAAAATCACAGCAAGAACGAGTGATAGCGTCGTATAAATATGAAAATGATAACCCAATTTTGTCTTCGCATCCTCATTTCTCTTTCGCATTTCACACTCCCTCATACCCTCTCTTATCCCGACACATGAATATTTCATTTAACGCCATCCTTATCACATTCGCATGAACTCTCCGTGATTTCTATAGCTCTCTCACCCATATATATCTCATCATTTTGTGTATATATATCGATGCACAGATGAGAGGAATATTCGATGCGAAAATGATCCCCCGTCACATCATTCAGATCAATTCAGATGTGGCGGAGAATAAAAAAGAAGTCGAAAGTGTCAGATGAGCGATGTTAGAGGAATAAAAAGTTTATAAAAGTAGCAAATCATCCAGCTGAATGAGCATTTAAAGCTTTAAGTGAGTGTGAGTCGGATCTTCTTGTTCGGTTTTTGCGTGCTTCGGGTCTAAAATAGGGTGGTCGGTGTGGACAATATAATATCGTTTTTCGAGAAGTGTACAGTGAACGGTGAAATGTAATAATGTAAGAAGAGAGGAGAAAAGAATAATCCAAAAACGAGAAAATGCTTTCACTTGCTGTGTAATTTTCACATTAATTTTAATTTCTCGCAACATTCTGTGTGTTGTTGCTGTGATTTCTTTCTGTGTCTATCTTTCTCATTACGCTACGTTTTGTTTCAATTCTCATTTATTCATTCAGGTCTGTTGGCAGCTTAATTTTTCTTCTTCTTCTTCATTATTTTACTCTCCTTAATCCTTGTCATGGATTGCCCAGTTGCAAAGCTGAAAAGGCCATTAATCACATGATGAAAATTCAGAACGTTGACTCTTACGTCTACAATGACACACATTTACTCAACATAAATAACAAAGGAATTAAGGTAACTCGATTATCATAGAGTGAGAGAGAGAAATAGAAGACGAAATTTAATTTCAAAAATTCAATTTTCTTATCTGTGATACGTTTTCATCATGATGATGATCGAACTGTATAGATTCTGAGTAGAGAAATTTTGGACTATTACGCTAGCCAGCATCAAGAGAAAATTGAATTCATCTATATATGCTATAACAATTTAAACGAGATCGAAGCCGGAATGTTTGAAGAATTTGTAAATGTCCGGAATATCAATTTGGGTGTCAATTTACTCGAGACAATCAAGCGGAACTACTTTCGTGGTGTTCAAAAATTGATTTCTTGAATTTCCAATCGAATCTTATTCACTCAATTGAAAGAGGGTCCTTTGATGAGCTAACTCAATTGGAGTACGTATATCTCGACGACAACTGTCTTGCTCACATCCCAGAAAGATTATTCTATCGCAACGATAGGATTCGAAGCATTTTTCTCCAACAGAATCGATTGGTTCACTTGGGAAATTCGTTCATGCAACCAAACCAGAAGCTCTATAATCTCAATATAGCCGACAATCGCCTACAAGAGATTTCGAATTTGTTTCGTTTTAAAAGTCTCATTTCGTTGATTGCGTCAAACAACAAATTGAATCCGATTCGGATCGATGGTGGCGTATCTGACAGTGAGATGACGTCGCTCAGCATCGGCAACACAACACTCGACGATTTGAATTTCGTAAAACGACTGATGAGATTACGCGAACTTTACGCCAGCCACAATTCGATTAAGTCATTCGACACTAAACAATTTTCTCACAACCCCGAGCTCACCTACATTTCCCTGCAATCTAATCCATTGAATCGATCAATGTTGAAAATGTCAAAGAATTTCTACCAAATCTTGCGGTGCTCGACATTTCTAAGAGTTCCATAGAAACAAATTGTCCCGCGATTCTTGATCTACTAAGGCAATTCGATGAAGATAAATCACTCAATTTCAATCTTAAATCTGAGACCCTGAACGAATGTTTACGCAGCAGTTGATTGTATACTGAAACGAGGAACGAAGTGGAGAGTGGGGTGGAGAGTAAAAATAAACAAAATATAAAAGTAAAATAAAAATAAAAATAATGTTACTCGTAATTTCGTGTATAATTTTATTTGAAGTGGACGTAAGGCATTTACACAAAAATTCACCTCACAAATCAGATTTTTTTTCATTCTTTCTTTGTATTGCGCAAATAATAAATTGCCACATTTACAGCAGAAAAGTAATGAAATGACGTGAATTTATTACTTTACTCACATTTCCGAAATTTTCTGATTTAAGAAATTCTCGTCGACTCTTCCATCTTGTCTTCTCAACATCTTCAACATCGTCATCATCGTCACATTGTAAACTTTGCACATTTTTCATAAGATTCCCCCCTACATGATGTTAAAAAGTTTCCTTATTGTGAAAATGAAGAAAAAGGTAGCCGAGCAGAGTGAGTTGAAATTGTGTGTGAGGGTAAAAGTAGGAAAATAAAGTGTGGAATTTTTTTTTTATTGTCTTGAGCGAAGAAAAAAGAAACGATTCTTTTTACAGCTTACGATGTGCAAGAATTGTGTTCCTGTTAAGAACTTTTTTTATCACTTTTCGTGTGGTCGATTATCGTCTGGTGAGACGCCGGCTATATGGTTTAAGCGGTTGACTAGTCTCGTTCATCATGTGGACGTGCTTTAACAAACCTTCGCAATGGGAATGTTTTGAGATCATAAAAACCGCATGTAAAAGTTGCAGCTGAATAAGATTTAGAGCATTTCAAGATGTAAGAGGAATATTTATCAATGTTGATGCCTGAGAAGAGCTTAAGTGCCTCTTTATTGTTTTACCACGCTCCAAAAAGCTTAGCAAAGTACGAGAAAAACTTTTTCTCATCATTTCTTTTACTAACGTGCATCTCACTCTCTCCTTGGGGGACGAAAAAAAAGTCTTTTATAAAGATTAAAAGCACTCTTCTCATTCTTCTTCTTGTTCGTAAATGCACTTTTTTCCATTCGTACCTCGAGGATATTTATTGCGTCATAAATCAGAATTGTGGAGTGAAAATGTTACCCCAACGATAAAATCGAAACGGCGTCACTGGCAAAAAAGTATTTAAGGATTTTCTTCAAAGAGCTTTTCTTCTTTATTTCATGAACGTTTTGAGAATTGTCAAGCAGCCGACATAGAGCAAGCCACATGGAAGAGCATCCAACTCGTTACTCGTCTCGTGTCTCTGTGAATATTTTGTTAAATGGAGAAAAAGACGAATGGAATGAAAAAAAATCTTTTGTGTAATTTTTCCCTCCAGTTCCGCTTTATAATGATTCTTCATTATTGTTTATGAAAATGGTACAATGAAAATTGCCAAAATGGAAATGAATGTCTTTTCCATGCCGCACATACAATCAAAGCTGAAAAGGAATTCAGAGTCAACAACGCAACGAAGAGAAGGATTTAGTTCTTGACAAATTCTTAATGTAGCTTTGGTTTTTTTTTTGCAAATAAAATCAACCATGAAATTGGTTAATTTTCTGTTTTACGATTTTTACGAGCAAAATTTTCCCATAAATTTTGTTGTTTAATGAGATATGTTGGAAATGTCTCACTCCACTGATTCACCAAAATCGACATCGAAAATCCTGGAAAATGTTTTCTACTGCAATGAAATTGCGGAAATCTGATGTTGGACACATCTTCCACTTCAAACTAAGCATCTCATCCACAAAAGCCCCAAACTCATTTAGAGAAAAGTTTTATTGAGTTTTTTCAACTCCAAAACACACACTCAACGCGCGATGCACGATGATGACGATGATGATGATGCGGCTTCAATTTGAAAGCGAGAAAAACTTTCCTTTCCTTAGTGCCATTACATGCTTTTTTTCTCCAAACAATTTTCGCTTTGGTTGATGGCTTTTATTGTTTTACAGCCATTGAATTGTTTACTTTTTTCATTATGAAGCACTTTTTTGTATGCGATGACTCCACTACTGCTTTGTTTTGTTCCTTTTTTCACATTATTGATGCTCTGCTTGCTGCTTCATGTTTTGCTTCCCCTCTGCATTTCAGAAATTCAATAATATTGAAAAAAAAGTTTCGATGAATTAGCAGGATGGAGCAGAAGATGTGACATGAAGAGAAAAGAGACATGATGGAAGAAGAAATCAGGTTACAAAAACAACAAAGGCACAGTCGATTGCATCGATTAGGTTATTATGGACGAAACGATGTCTTGGGAAATCCAAAAGAGAGAGATTTCTCGTGTTCGTCAGCAAGGTTTGTTATTTTTTATTATTATTCTGAATTATTTTCTCGAAGCGTGTAGAAATGTGCCCCTGTTGGCCATTGACTTTCGTGCAATTGACTTGATTAGGCAAATCGTAGAATTATTCACCGGATATATGTGAGTAAAAGAGAGCTTATGAAATGGGTGAAGGACCTCGAAGGAACGATTTGTTCACGCCTCGTATCGCATCAAACTCAGCGTACAGTCTCAGTCACGTTTCACGTGATGGGATTCGTGAAGATTTCTATCGAACGTAAAAACAACAACCGAGCGAAAGTTTGCCAAGTACAAATCATGCAATCAACATTCAGTGTTGTATTTGCTCACAAATTAAAAGCCCATCCATCATGTTCGTGAAGTTGTACTCCTTCATCGCTCTGGCGGAAGAACGCTTTTCTTC
Organism: Geranium rotundifolium; assembly: GCA_963920655.1. Lineage (NCBI taxonomy): Eukaryota > Viridiplantae > Streptophyta > Magnoliopsida > Geraniales > Geraniaceae > Geranium > Geranium rotundifolium. The sequence goes on along the minus strand of CAWUCU010000059.1, from coordinate 10,675 downwards.
TTCTTTGCACATGAGTAAACTTTTTACGGCATCGACAGCAAACAACTGACGGAATTCTCGAATTCACGAGTTTGAATTGCGAATTGTTGAGAAGTGAATAAATTTCAAGTAAAATAAATGTAGAGAAATTTACTTACACTTTGTTTTTGTGTGTATTTGTAAGAGTCTTCCATCTTTCCTCCCCTCCTGACAACGTTCACAATCTTTGCCTTCACTGCTGTCTCCTTAGGAGTGTTCAGAATGACGTTTAATTTACATCAAAAATATTTTCATCACCGTCCTTAGCTTGTCTCTTTCTATATTCTCAGCAACATCCGAATTCCAATCCCACATACGACGAGAATAAATCACTCACCAAAATAAGTGACATTCATTACACAACCAACATATATAGAGTAAAGTCGACGGTATTTGTATTCACGGCGATGAGACTCTTTAGACGTAGCTTCCGGAAAATTTTATTATGAAGTTCGTCGGTCGAGGAATTTTCTTTTCATTCACTCACTCACTCTCTTGAACGTTTTCGTTCGTCGCTCGTCTCCTGTTTAATTAGGAAACTTTTTCGTACGGCGTCTGTTTCTTCTCTTCCACACTCTGCGCGGCCTATGATAGAGATAATTGATTTCACTGTTTCTATCTTTACAAAATTCGAGAGGGGAATTTTATTCACTGCAAAAATTTCCTCACTTTACACAAATTTGATGATTTCCGGTAGAAAATTCGGTTTGAGAACTTGTATATGTACACAAATGTAAGAGCCTTATAAAGCCATTTTAGCCACTTGCAGCCTAAAAAAACTTTTACTCTTTCGAACCTTCAAACTCAGACTGAGAAGCTATGTGATGAAATTTTTTCTTTTGCTTCAATTTCTTCATTCCAGAGTAGTGTCGGGAAATGGTGCGTCTGCGCAGTTCATTTGTTGTCGGTTTTATCAGGATTTTTGCAGGGTTTCAAGCATGAAAGAAAATCTTGTATGGAAAATCAAAAATATCTGTTTGCGCAACTAAAAATATTCATCCTTTGTCAACCTAGGCAACGTCAAAAATAAAGCTGAAACTCGTTGAACTGAAATGTCAAATTCAATTAAACTCGTATTCAAATTAATTATTTCAAACATCTTTCAAGCCATCTTTATTTCATTTTTCAATATGAGACCGGAAAAATAAATTTACAAAAAATTTCCTTCACTTTTTTAAATTGTTTCTTACATCAAAACTAAGCCCGTTGACTAGCTCGCAATTTGAGCGTGGTTGTATGGTAATATATTTTGTCTTCCATCGTACACGTACTATGTAAGTTAGACACTATTGTTTTAGGCAAATATCTTAAATATTGCAATGAATAAATTCAGTAAAGTTTCTATTAACTAAGAGAGATAAAAGTAAGAAAAATGTTCAAACCATTTAAAATGGAGAAACAACTACATGAATTGATATCAAATCTTCAGTTTAATAAATTATTCATTTCACGACTAAATCTTCTCGATATATTTATCGTACGTATCCAATTCCTTGTGCAGCAATAAAACTTTTTTTTTATTTTGTGATTGACCTGATATTATGTTGAAAAACCCGCCCGTTTACAATTCTCTTTTTCAAACTCTATTACATTTTAAAATTTTAATTTTTGCCGCATTTTTATAAAAATATTCTCATTACTAATCCTTATAGTCACATTTCTCTCAGTGTGTATGATCATCACCTGCCATTTCATTGACTCATTTCTTTTATTTTAAACTTTTAACTTTTCTAAGAAAAAATCGATTATCAGCTCACGTCTGAAGGAGAAAGGAAAGAGAGAAAGAAAAAGGATGTAAATTTTTTTCAATATCAAAAAATTAGTAACTTTTAACAATCTAACATTTAAATGCAATCAAATAAAAATAACTCAGTCAGTGCAAAACTCAAATATAAAGCTTCATGCAAACTCATCTTTTGTGCCTTTTTCATTCTTTCTGTACATAATAAGTGAAAACAAAACTCAAAACTTTTTTTTTCGTCAACAATTATTCTATTCATCTAGCTTTGTGAGAGACTATAATACAAAACAGCAGCATAAAGAACAAAAATTCCACTATCACCAGCACCACGTGTCTATTGAACCATCCTCGTTTCGTTACGTGTGCATTGGAAATCATAAGTTGGGTATTTCGTGGGATAAGATTATTATTGACAGAGAGACTCGTAAAAATGTCATTAAAATGTGACAATCATGCAGTAACGATTCGTTTGTGCATAAATAATAGTGCTCAGTACCATCAAATAAAAGTCGTCACTTACTTCGTGCTCCTGATTATGTGATTGTGATGGGAAAGTGTAAATGTTGCGTTGTCCAGCCATGAGCGAAGAATAAGGACTCGAGTAACCATGAAGATGTTGAAGCAAAGGATTAATTGTAGTTTGTGGCGGTAAAACAGGCAATGAGACAGGCTCAGATTGAAGAGAAGATGATGTAACCGTGTCTGGTGGTCGCAATGCTGCACGTTTGGCGACAATTTCAAGCATCTCACTAAGAATTGCTCCTTCAGCTGCAATATCTTGCGATGATTTGTCGAGTTCTAAATGAAAAGAAATTAGAATTTGTATTGTGCAGAATTTAAATGCGTTAGACTTACTGCTACACGATAGTCTCATAGATAATTCTTCTTTGAGTTGAGCATGACGATGTTCAAGTTGCAATTCTTGCTGGCGAATTGTCAACTCTTCGTCACGTTTCTTCAATTGAGTTATGTTTCTCCAGATCTCGAGTAATTCCTTCAACAAATCCTCGTCGGAGCTTCCAATATGAGACAATTTTGTCTCGTTCAATTGCTCAAGATTTTGACCTTCACCACGCAACAATTTCTCAATTTCCACACCACGCGTTTCCAAATCTTTGATCTTCAAATCGATTTCATCTTGTTCACGTTTAATTTCCTGTGCTATACGGAGTCTAAAAATAGAAAGTTTTAAATGATAACTAAAAACTAAAGCAATGTCAATTTTTGCATTTACCTTTTCAATTCACCTTGCTTCGATGCTTTTGACATTGCTCGAAGCTTTTTCAATTCATTTCGTGAATCAGCAGTAAAGTTTTCTTCGTCTATGAATTATCAAAATTAATTAATGAATGGTTGACACTTCTTCAATTTAAATTCTCTTACCGTCAGATCTCTGATAATTTGATGGCAATGGAGGTATAGGAGGTGGCAGCTCGTTATCAACAGTCAATGAACGCTGCAAATTCTTCAAGGATGAAGCTGATTTGCTAATTGATTCGATGTAGGCGGCGTCGCTTCTTTGTCCTTTAGGTTTTGTTAATCGAAGTGGGAATTTAATGGGGAAAATTGATTTTATTAAATTTATTATGTCTTCTTCTTAAAAGAGTCAGTATCTCAAAAGTATACACATAAATGTTATCAAACACCATTTCTACATTTCTACAACCTTTTCATTTGATGAAGCTTATTTACAGTTGCGAAATTGAATGTTCTAAATTTGCAGTCGTCACGAATATTAAGCACACATAACACACAAATTGAATGGATGTCAAAAATGTGGAAAAAAATATTCATAAAAATTGAGGAAGGAGTATTTAAGGGGAAGTCACAACAAAGTCACATGTAGAAAATTTTCGTTTCACTTTCGAACGACAGCAACAAAGAATGCCTAAAAGAAAATGTTCAAAGAAAAATTCATAAAAACAAAAATGCTTTCATGCAAGACTGATGAATGTTTTACTTCTTGCATGAGAGCGACAATTTAAAAAATATTAGGTAAAGCGGCGGAAAATGTTAATCACTTCGATAAGCAAAACAAAAAAGAAAATAAAATTTTGTTCATAAAATTTGTCAGCCAAAAAATGTCATAAAATTTATTCGTCAAAAATTTTCTAAAAAATCACAAAATGTTTGTTCTTTTGCTTACATTGATTCCGATTTTCCTCAAGTCAAAGCATGACTATCAGATGAAAGATACAAAGAGAGAATAATAAAATGGTTAAGATGATGAATGTCCCAAAAAACGGTGAAATAAAAATAAAATTGATGAATTTTGTGCCACCAAAATGTGTGAGAGATGAAATGAATTTCTTAGCACCTTTTTGCAATTTTTGTTAAGCCACCAATTTGATTGACTGAAAATCAACAAACCTTTGCTTTGTCCTTTGAAGTTTCTTTGGATTTCGGTGATAATCTGAATCTGCTGAAAACACTGTTTGAAGAGTTTTCTGACAATCGATCTTTACTCGCTGATGTTGGTGACATCGAAGAGAGATCTTTATTGCTGGCACTCTGGTCCTTTTTCTTATGAAAGAAATTCGAGACAGTTTGAATTAAACTTTTGCGTCTTTCACTGTCTCGTCGTTGACTCTTGGTCGATTTCGTTGGCGATTTTGGCTCTAATTGATGTGTTGGCGACTCTGTAAGGTTGGAGTCTGATGCAAATTCATTCGCACGATTTTTTAATCCATCAAGACAATCTGAGAACTCTTTTGAGTGACGATGCATACGACTAATATCGCTGAAGCTCTTTGAGCTCGATAATTTCTTCTCACGATGTTTCATATCATCGGATTGATTGCGTCCGTTAGTAAAAAAGTGTCTGTGGTGTTTCATGACCCGTCAAATTGTATCGTTTACGTAAGAGTAGAATTTTTTCCTCTGGGCTAAGACCGAGATCTTCGTTTGACTTAAGACGTGCTCGAGCGCGAGCATCTTCACGCATCTTCTCAGCTGTTAACGAGACGTCACTATTCAATCTATTTCTCGGAGGAGGAGCAGGAGTTTTGAAGTCTTCATCGTTCAATGGAATTTGCTTTGCATAATAACAGAACGATTGTGTCTTGAGAATTTTCGGTGTTTGTGGCTCACTTGAATCACCATTTGTACCGTTCTCGTCATATTTCTTAAGATTATTGACTGACTCACGATAAGTGAGAGATGTCTTGGTAGGTTCAAGTGAATGAGAGCGAATCTGGCGTGTGCGAAGGTGACATAGTTCCTGAACCCATGAAGAGATTTCTACTTCGAGTTCGATTCTGACGTTTTTCAGCATTTTGTTGCTTTTTTGCCTGAAGCTTATTCATCACGAGATCATGGATTATATCTTTCTGTTTGTTCTCTCTTTCGTCAATTCGTCGAGTTTCATTGAGAGTGTTGGGGCAGGTTCAATTTGTTTAATTGGCGTGAAAATGCTTTTGATTGCATCACTCGACTCATCGCAAAGTAAATCACTCTTTGACAATTTTCTTCGCATTTTCTTTTCCAAAGAATCTCTTCCTCCACTGCTAATCTGTGCAATTTTTTATTTGTAAACTCTTCACGTATTCTTCGTATCCTCCCATTTCTTCGATTTGTTCTCGCGACATTCGACTTGAACTTGAAGCTCTGTCGCTTGATCTTTCAAATCTCACAGGTTCAAGATCAATGGATGGCGTCGATTCACTCGTTATCACAGTGCTTGAAGGTGCTGATGTATTGGCTGAAGCACCATTTGATTTTGCGGCATTGATTCTGGACTTGTGACGATCGTCAATTCTTCCGTCGTGTCTGTGGTTGTTGTAAATGTTTGAAGACTTTCAACTTGATTTCTTTCATCGTTAATTATCAGACTGTCCTCATCAATGTCATCGATATTTGTGTTAAGACTGTCAAGTGGATCTTCATTTACCGGCGTCTTTAAATCATTGTTGAGAATGCATGCGCCTTGCTCAATATAGTCAACATTTACAATTTCCATATTTATGGCTTCAACAATTGGCGGAGATTTCTCCTTGGCTTTTGTGGCTCATAAATTTTTTGCATATTCTTGTGGTCAACAAATTTCACATATCCTCGATTTTGAATCATTGCTTTGTTAGTTGCTGACAACGTCTCAACACAACTTTCTTCGGAGCCAGTGTCCATAAAATCGATTTCTTCAATAGCAAGATTCTTCAAAATTCCACATTCACCTCAGCAACGGTTGTCATTTTAGAACCGTTTTTATTCTTACTCATCGATGACTTACTACTTTCATCATTTTTGTTCTTTCTTCGGCGATTCTTTTTGATTGTCCTTTACCTGAATTCAAGGCAAATTCTATGTCCATGAAGTTTTCAGACAAAGCATCGTCAACCGTCCAATCAGAAAGTTCCGTTTCTGACAATCCTTGGCCAGTAATTTCATTATCTGAATCTGAATTATTCATCGGAGCGCCAGCCAAGTGGCGTTTTGTCGGGGTCATCAGGAGTTTGAACAGGCGACCTTTTTTCAGTTAATTTCAGACTCAAAGATTTCGGTGTTATGACTGGTACTTCCTCAGATCCCGGTGGAACAATCAATGGAAGATTCTTCAGACTTTCAAGCTTATTTTCATTCTTTGTATCAAATTTCAACGCAGGCTTAGGAGTTTCAACAGTTGGTTCCACTTTTTCAGGTAACTTTTCTTTGAATAATGGCAAATCTTCAGGATCTCCAACATATTGCCCATCGATAATCATCAAGCTGTCAATTTGCATCAACTCCCCAGATGTATCACGTACTTCTAATCTTGGTGGCAATGTTTGATACGTAGATTGTTCATTTTGTGTTTCAGGACTTGTAGCAGAGTCGAGAATGTAATGTGGAATATCCTCAAGACTCGAAGTCGATGAATTCGATAAACTGTCAGTGTCGATATCTTTGAGAGGTTTCGTCCACATCTGTGGAACAGCAATTGTAGTCTCATGTGCAGGACTTCTCGGTCTCTCAACATTTTCAGATGTGATGTTACTAATGATGTCAGGTACTGCAGTTGAATTGTTATTTTGCTCTTTGGAACGATCCTTGGGTGGAGAGTCCAATGTTAAATCGATGAACATGCTATCAAGTTTTGATTTGATTTTCATATTTGCAGCCTGTGGAGATGACGATTTTTCCATGTTCTCAATAAACTGTTTATTCTCGTCAATTGTACTTTTCGGTATTTCCACTTTGTCAAGATCGACAATCGGTTCTTTCTTTTCTGGCGTCACAAGGTCAACGATTTCAATTATCTCCGGCACTTCAGGTGTCATTTTACGTATTTTACCTTCAATGAGTGCGGTGTTGACTGTCTCTGAATATTCTTCCTTCTTGTTGGAATCGATTGAACGATTCTCTTTCTCTTCTTGGTTTTGATTGTTGTTGAATAAATCTTTGTTTGACTTGTTCAATGTTATAGAATGTTGACTTCGGTTCAACTCGTTATTCCTGTCAATTCTTTGAAGGAAAGTTTGCATGGAAGGTGAAATTTCCGATGCCGGATTCAATAACTTTTGACACTCTGAAATGTTTGAGTGAAAACTTTTCAACTTTGTATCGAGTGCTGAGGCGGAGTCAGATTTGAGAACTGGATTTGTGAGACCGGAATCACCGCCAAGCAGATAACGTTTCTTTAACTCGAGACTTTTCTTTGATGCGATGCCTTCCGTGCTTGCGGTTTTACTGAGAAGATAATTGCCAGGTAGAGGATTCTTCAATGGTTCACGTTTCACAATCGTTGGATCGACTTCAACTAATGGTTTGAAATTCAAGTGAACATCTTTTTCTTTCGCAGGAATTGTTTTCTTGTGTGCACCATGGTGTGATGGTTTCATGTGAACGCGAGATCTACGCAAATGCGTATCGTCAATAAAAATTTTCGGTGGATCATGATTGATGGGATCACGATCAAATTCAGAGTCGGTTGAAACTTCAGTTGCCGAATTGAGTGCCTCATCGGATGAATCAGAGTCTGTTTGTGCCTGTAATTGAGATGAAAAGAACATTAATCTCAGTTTACTGAAGAATTTTGAACAAATAGTCTGTTAATCATCTTTTTATCGTATGAAAAAGATTGTTGATTAAAACAAGCTTTTAATTAGTCAAAAAATTGCTTTGTTATCAAATCAAAATTAATAATAATAATAATAATAATAATAATATCAAAAAGAACAAAAATAAATTAGCATGGATAAGCTCATTAAATAGTTTCAAAATTGTGAAATCATATTGAAACAAAAATAATAATAATTTTGTATAATAACTTGTTTAGTGTCAAAAATTTTCCCGGGTACGATCCGAAAAAAGGATTGAGCAGAGCTGAGGAATTTTTGAATTTTTGGGTGATTCGCTGCACACATAAAAAGAGGTCAAAAACATAATTTGTGTTATCGCATAAAACTCTTATTTGATAGTTGATTTTCTGCCAATTAGCGTTTATTTTTTGCATTTTCAATTATTGAGTGGTTGAGTGGTGTTTCAGGCTGAACAGAGAGAGAAACAAAAACATCAACAGCAACACGCACGAGTTCACAGAGATATGAAGACGCGCATCAAGCCAATCTTATTACCTTTTTCACGAAATCGTACCCAAATAGCAGAGTGAATTATTTCATTAAAGAAACGAGCTTGAATTTTTAACTTTTTTTCATTTTTGCTGCAGCAGATGCTCGAGGATATTTTTTATCTATTTTATACGAGGATAACGAAAATTGATTGAGGATAATGATTGTGGGAGGGGAGTGAGATAATAAGGAGGAACTAGGAAATGACGCAAGCATCGCGTGTTGAACCTGAGCTCTTTTTATGCGAATAATGACCTCGACGAGTTGAATCAGAGTGTGAGGTGAATGGTCTTGTTCGAGAATAACCAACACCGCTGCTGCTATGACTTGAATGCGGCGAGAGAGTATGTGACTTAGTTAGAATCTTTGCAGCTGTATCACTTTTAGGATTAAGATGTGAAATAGAAGAGACTTGACTTGGAGGCTTATAAGACGACGTGGTCGTTGGATAGTGAGATGATGTTCGATTATAAGACGAGACGGGAGCGTGAGAAATGCTGGTGGAGTAGCTCGCAGATGGCCTACTTGGTGGCGTGTATGACGAAACTTGTCGCTGGTATGATGATAAATGTGTCGAGTGTGGCAGAGCAGTTGATGGATGTTTTCGTATGAATTCAAAATCTTTCATGTCAAGTGGATTATCAACATCTTGTTTCAACATTTCTCTGATGTATGGATTCTTTAATTCGTTGAGTTGATCTCTCATGAAACTCTCCTTTCGTTTGTGCAACTTTTGGCCTCTTTCGAGAATAACGTCAGATATCTCTGAGTCATCACGGCGCTGTTCGACGACAGCATGGTGTCTCCTAATGGGTGCGAGCGGTGTCTCGTCGAGCTCATAAAATCTCTTTGTCTTGATCATTGCTGAATCGTCGCTAGCACGGCGAGTTGTTATCGTCACTTTCGCGTCTCGTTTGGCACTGCTCGTGTTGGTTGTCGCATATGGAGAATTCACTGGATAGTAATGATCATAATACTCTGTCGAGTTCTTCGATGTTCGCCCACTTGCTGTTTCATAATCGAACGATTTACTCGCGGGAAGAAAGCGACTACGTCTATACGACAAATCTGTGGCTTCACTACTTTCGACGCTCTTATGTCTACGAGACGGTGGGACTGGAATATTGATGTCAATGAGTTCAACATCTTTATGATCATTTCCAAGCAAATTACTTGAAGATGGAACTTTTCTGATTTGATCTTGAACGAGTGGCGGAATAATTTGTGAGTAATTCTTTTCGTGTTCCATTCCCTGAAGATCTAAGCCGACCAAGTCTTTAGAGATATCTTGAAGAACTTTCGTATAAGATGTATTCGCATTCCTCCTTTGCTGAATATGGCTTGTGAAGTGTAGCTTGTGCTTGTTTTGGTTTTGCCAGTTTAGGCTCAATGAACGTCAATGGTTCGTCTTCGATTCCAATTAACCCACACGAGATTTCCTTCAAAACATTCAAATAGCCGGTTGAGAGTGGTCGTTTTTCACGAATCTTTGAGTCAGTCACGTCCTTCTCTTCAGCCGATGACTTTCTCGATCCCGAGTAAGCGGAATCTTTTGATGATGTCAATAATAATTTTGGTGACTCAGACACTTGATTCGACTCTATCGATTGACGTCTTTGAGGGAAGAGTTCGTTGAGATTAAGTGGGCGTTCGCTGATGCCTAAATCAATTTCTACTAAGTCCATGTGAAGACTTTTGCGTTTTTCGGTCGAATTCTGAGTGGCTTGTAAATTTGAGTAATCATTGACGACGGTGGATTTTGGACTTCTTTCGCTTTGTTCTCTATTTTTCACCACGTCTCTGTTGTTTGTCTCTATAATAGGAATTTCACTTGTAACTTTGTCGTTTGGTGTGAACTCAAAGCTGAAATCATTTTCTCGCGGAAGCTCATTCAATGAAGTTAGCAAATCGTTTTTCTTCTTTTTCGATTTTTTGTTGGTTATTTCAGGTGTTGATGTTTGTGGCTCATTAGCGAGCATTTCGAATTTCACATCATCTTTCTCATCTTTCATCGTCAATGTATCGAAAATTTCGTGAATTTTTTCTTCATCTTCAATGTTTTTCTTATCGATTTGATTCACCAGCGAGACGCTTTTAAGCTTCTCATGTTCTCTTATAAAATCATCTTCATTTTGTTGAGTGAGACTTTCTCGTTTCTCTTTCAATTTTTTCTCAAGTCGTTGAATAACACTGTTCTGATTTATACTGGAATTTTCCTCAATTTTCTTCTCTTCAACCGAGACTTCCTCTTCTTCTTCAGGTCGAATCATCGCTTTCCATCTATATTTTTTTTCAAGTCTTGAAATAACACTTTCTTCCTCTGCCAACTGTTGTTTTACTTGCTGAACACAACTCTTCGTTTCGCCAGCAT
>CAWUCU010000057.1:137500-150732 GCA_963920655.1 Geranium rotundifolium | reverse complement strand
TAGTGCTTGGATTTCTATGTTTATTCTGATAAGAAACAAGATATTCAAATCATTTCTTTCTAAATTCTTTCTTTTAAGATCGAACAACTATTCCATCTATTGTATTTTCTATTGTATTTTCATGCAAATAGGGGCAAGAAAACTCTATGGAAAGGTGGAGGATTTATTCGTTTCAGAAGGAGTTCGAACGCAGGTGTGGGCTAAATAGCAGTCTTGGTCCTATTGAAAATACCGGTGAAGATCCGAATAGAAAAGATACGGTTAAAAACATTCAGAGTTGGGAGGATCGTGACAATTCTAGTTGCAGTAATGTTGATCATTTATTCGGCGTTAAAGACAATGAGAATTTCATCTCCGATGACACTTTTGTAGTTTTTGATATTGAAAATGAAAATCGGATTTTTGAGATTGACAATGATCATTCTTTTTTGAATGAACCTTTTTCTAGTTATAGTTATTGGAATTCTAGCTATCTGGCTAATGTATTTACGAGTGAAGAGCCCTACTATAATCGTTATATGTATGAGGCTGCTCAATATAGTTGGAATAATCATATTAATGGTTGCATTGACAGTTATCTTCAGTCGCAAATCCGTATAGATACTACCATTGTAAGCGGTAGTGATAATGAAAGTTACGACATTCATGGGTCCGTATGTGGTGGTGAAAGCCGCAATAGTAGCGAAGGCGAGAGTTCCAGTAGACGAACTCACATGAAGGGTGTTGATTTCACTACAAGAGAAAGTTCTAATGAGAATGATAATGAAAGTTCTAATGAGAATAAAAGTTCTAATGAGAATGCTCATGATAATGAAAGTTCTAATGAGAATAAAAGTTCTAATGAGAATGACAATGATAATGAAAGTTCTAATGAGAATAAAAGTTCTAATGAGAATGACAATGAAAGTTCTAATGAGAATGACAATGAAAGTTCTAATGAGAATGATAATGAAAGTTCTAATGAGAATGATAATGAAAGTTCTAATGATCCCACTCAAAAATATAAGGATTTGTGGCTTCAATGCGAAAATTGTTATTTCTTAAATTATAAGAAATTTTTGAAATCAAAAATGTATATTTGTGAACAATGTGGAGATCATTTGAAATGAGTAGTTCAGATAGAATTGAACTTTTGATCGATCCGGGTACGTGGGATCCTATGGATGAATACATGGTTTCTCAAGATCCCATTCAATTTGATTCGGAGGTGGAGGAGGAGGAGGTGCAGGTGCAGGTCGAGGAGGAGGTGCAGGTGCAGGTGCAGGTAGAGGCGGAGGTGCAGGTGCAGGTAGAGGCGGAGGAGGAGGTGCAGGTAGAGGAGGAGGTGCAGGTGCAGGTGCAGGTAGAGGAGGAGGTGCAGGTGCAGGTGCAGGTAGAGGAGGAGGTGCAGGTAGAGGAGGAGGTGCAGGTCGAGGAGGAGGAGGAGGAGACTTATCAAGATCGTATTGATTTTTATCAAAGAAAAACAGGATTACCTGAAGCTGTTCAAACAGGCATAGGCCAACTAAACGGTATTCCCGTAGCAATTGGGGTTATGGATTTTCATTTTTTGGGGGGTAGTATGGGATCCGTAGTCGGGGAGAAAATCACCCGTTTGATTGAGCACGCTACCAACAAATGTTTACCTCTTATTATAGTGTGTGCTTCGGGGGGTGCGCGCATGCAAGAAGGAAGTTTGAGCTTGATGCAAATGGCTAAAATATCGTCTGCTTTATATGAGTATCAATCAAATCAAAGGTTATTTTTTGTATCAATCCTTACATCTCCTACAACTGGTGGAGTAACAGCCAGTTTTGGTATGTTAGGAGATATTATCATTGTCGAACCCAATGCTTACATTGCATTTGCGGGTAAAAGAGTAATTGAAGAAACATTGAAGCAAACAGTACCTGAAGGTTCACAAGAGGCTGAATATTTATTCGAGAAGGGTTTATTTGACTTAATTGTACCACGTCATCTTTTAAAAAGCCTTCTTAGTGAGTTATTTAAGCTCCACGCCCTTTAAATCAAAATTCAAATCAAGTAGAGCGTTAAGTTCAATTATTTTATTTTGATTTGTAGCAAAGAAAGAAGGAGTGATTTTATCGAAATCAAAGGAAAAAAAGAGAGTTTCTTTGGGAACAGAAGATCTAATTGCAGAAAGCAACAAAAGTTGCGGATAACTCTGTTTTTTTACCTATCCTATATTCTAGTCCTGATTACGAATCAATAAACCTGAAGAGTGAATTCTTCCTTTCGTGAAATTAGAGAAACAAACAAAATTTCTTCTTCTAGGGGTATAAAATTGATAATTCAAATATTGAGAATTCCAATATTTATAATAGAGTTTTCTAGCTTTCTCTATCGCCCGAAAAACCATTTTAGCTAATCCTGCGATAATCTGTAAGAAACTCTTTATATATCTATTTGAATTGAATTATTCAATTAGAAGACAAGAACAAAATACAAATAAATGAAGAGAAATAACATGTAGAAAGATGAATAAGCCCATTTATTTCGTTCTAGATTCTTTGCACTTATTCTACCTATTTCGTTTCGATTCCAAATTCTAGAATTATATTACTATATATTACTATTACTATATAATAATAATATAATAGAAATAAAAAATATAATAAAATAAGAAAATTATCTACGAACTAATAAGAATTCAAATTATTCATTCTACTTATTACAAGATATCTTTATTTTAGATTTATATTTATTTTCTAGAATAGATTTCTAGAAAGAATAACAGATACAATATAGTAAATCGGGGTACCTTTCTATGATTAACCTTCCCTCTATTTTTGTACCATTAGTAGGCCTAGTATTTCCGGCAATTGCAATGGTTTCTTTATTTCTTCATGTTCAAAACAATAAGATTGTTTAGATTCAACGGAATCCAATTTCATCCATTTTTTTCAAAACTTGGACTTCTATTGTATCATAACACGGATATCTAGTTAGTGAAATAGAGTCTAACGTGTGATTTCCGCCGAACATAAAGGAAAAGGTTCTTAGGTCTGTAGAAACGTGATATATGGATATTTGAATTCTAGCAATTTGAAAATAGATCAGGATCCGCCGGATGACTTAAAATTTAAAATGAAGTCGGCGGATCTATATGTAATATGTATATCGATATGGATATGTATATCGATATGGATAGTAGAATCGTATTGTATTAGGGGGTTCTTATTTTAGATCTAACCAAGTTGATGAATTACTCCTAAAGGTTCCCATCAAACTAGTACTAGTTGATGAGAATTACTTCAGAAACAGCAAAGTTCAAATTTTCTGGGGTATTATCTAAATCTAAATTCCAATAAAAGACAATCGGATCAAGTATGAGTTGGCGATCAGAACATATATGGATAGAACTTCTACCAGGGTCTCGAAAAATAAGTAATTTCTGCTGGGCTTTTATCCTTTTTTTAGGTTCATTAGGATTCTTATTAGTTGGAATTTCCAGTTATCTTGGTAGAAATTTGATATCGTTTTTTCCATCTCAGCAAATCATTTTTTTTCCACAAGGGATAGTCATGTCGTTCTACGGAATTGCGGGTCTCTTTATTAGCTCCTATTTGTGGTGTACTATTTCTTGGAATGTAGGTAGTGGTTATGATCTATTCGATAGAAGGGAAGGAATAGTGTGTATTTTTCGTTGGGGATTTCCTGGAAGAAATCGTCGCATATTCCTCCGATTCCTTATAAAGGATATTCGGTCTGTTAGAATAGAAGTCAAAGAGGGGATTTATGCTCGTCGTGTCCTTTATATGGACATCCGAGGCCAGAGGGCCATTCCTTTGACTCGTACTGACGAGAATTTGACTCCGGGAGAAATTGAAAAAAAAGCTGCTGAATTGGCCTATTTCTTGCGCGTACCAATTGAAGTCTTTTGAGAATAAGGAACTCAAAAATAAAAAACGCAAGACTACTTTGGTTCTAACTGAACTTGATGTTTCGTCAGAACAGTCATTCAACCAAAGCAAACGTATATGAAACAACCATAAAACGAAACTCCTTTTGTGGTCTTTCTTTTTATAGAATTCGATAGAACAAGGAGTCCGTTCGTCTCAAAAAAAGATTCTTAGCCTATCTTCTTTCTGTATTCTTTCTAGATTCAAAGACTAACCAAAAAATCACAAAGAAAGTAGATTCATACCCTCACTCATGCGTGAACGAAATATTTGATCGTATAGAGTGGACGAATGGGGCGGGTTTATTAACAATTCACAGATGGAAAAATGGCAAAAAAGAAAGCATTCACTCCTCTTTTCTATCTTTCATTTATAGTCTTTTTGCCCTGGTGGATTTCTTTCTCATTTCAGAAATGTTTGGAATCTTGGATTACTAATTGGTGGAATACTGGGCAATCCGAAATTTTCTTGAATGATATTCAAGAAAAGAGTATTCTAGAAAAATTCATAGAATTAGAAGAATTCCTCTTCTTGGACGAAATGATCAAAGAATACTCGGAGACACATCCACAAGAGTTTCATATAGGAATCCATAAAGAAACAATCCAATTCATCAAGATACAAAATGAGGGTCATATCCATACGATTTTGCACTTCTCGACAAATCTAATCTGTTTTGTTATTCTAAGCGTTTATTCTATTTGGGGTAATGAAAACCTTGTTATTCTTAACTCTTGGTCTCGGGAATTCCTATATAACCTAAGCGACACAGTCAAAGTCTTTTCCATTCTTTTATTAACTGATTTTTGTATAGGATTCCATTCACCGCATGGTTGGGAATTAATGATTGGCTCTATCTATCAAGATTTTGGATTTGGTCATAATGATCAAATTCTATCTGGTCTTGTTTCCACCTTTCCAGTCATTCTCGATACAATTTTGAAATATTGGATTTTCCGTTATTTAAATCGTGTATCTCCGTCACTTGTAGTTATTTATCATTCAATGAATGACTGATAAAGGATCTATTGCACTGATAGGAATCTAATCCAATTTGAATGTTTATTACTTTGTAGTTGTAGATAAGCAAAGCATTGAAAATCTTACTTATTATATATATATAAAATTCCAGTAAATAGCAGAATCGTGGATAGGGAACTATACTAGTGACCTACCCCATTTATTTTATTGTATAAATTTTGGAATCAATGGTTGGACCATGCAAACTAGAAATACTTTTTCTTGTATAAAGAAACAGATTACTCGATCTATTTCCGTATCGCTCATGATATATATCATAACTCGGACATCCATTGCAAGCGCATATCCCATTTTTGCGCAGCAGGGTTTTGAAAATCCACGAGAAGCAACTGGCCGTATTGTATGTGCCAATTGCCATTTAGCTAATAAACCCGTGGATATTGAGGTACCACAAGCGGTACTTCCCGATACTGTATTTGAAGCAGTTGTTCGAATACCTTATGATATGCAACTGAAACAAGTTCTTTCTAATGGTAAAAAAGGGGGTTTGAACGTGGGGGCTGTTCTTATTTTACCGGAGGGTTTTGAATTAGCCCCTCCCGACCGTCTTTCTACCGAGATGAAAGAAAAGATAGGCAATTTGTCTTTTCAGAGCTATTCCCCCACTAAAAAAAATATTCTTGTGGTGGGCCCTGTCCCCGGTAAGAAATATAGTGAAATCACCTTTCCTATTCTTTCCCCGGACCCCGCTACTAAGAAGGATGCTCGCTTCTTAAAATATCCTATATACGTAGGCGGGAACAGAGGAAGAGGTCAGATTTATCCCGACGGGAGCAAGAGTAACAATACAGTTTATAATGCTACAGCAACGGGTATAGTAAGCAAAATCATACGAAAAGAAAAAGGGGGGTATGAGATAACCATAACAGATGCATCGGATAGTCGTCAAGTGGTTGATATTATCCCTCCAGGACCAGAACTTCTTGTTTCAGAGGGTGAATCTATCAAATTTGATCAACCTTTAACGAGTAATCCTAATGTGGGCGGATTTGGTCAGGGAGACGCAGAAATAGTACTTCAAGATCCATTACGTGTCCAAGGACTTTTGTTCTTTTTGGCGTCTGTTATTTTGGCACAAATCTTTTTGGTTCTGAAAAAGAAACAGTTCGAGAAAGTTCAATTGGCCGAAATGAATTTCTAGACTCGCAGATTTAGCCACATAAAGTTCGTAAAAATGACCAAATTCTTGTTAGCGATTATGGATGATCAAAAAACTGAAATGATGAAAAACCTTTGGCTTATTTAGACTCTTCTTCCAAATTTATATACTCTTTTTTTCTTACCAGTCTCAATTTTTTAGCAAATTTGGTCTAAATACTAGATATTAAGTAGATATTCAGTATATAAGTAAGCATAAGAGGGGAACAGATAAATGCGGGGAACAAATAATTTTAGGAGAGATTCTTCGTCTTCCTTGTCTTAGTCTTCGACACAAGAAAGGGGGTGGAGAAAATTCCTTTTTTCTTGTCTTGTGTCGAAAGAGTAAGGATTCGTGATCCTGTTCGTTAAAGATTCCTAGTCTTGGTTTCTATTTTTCCAGACGTATCCCAACGCCCTTTCGATCAATTTATTACTTAATAGATAGAATAGATAGTCTAATTTAGAATTGAAAAAAAAAAGAGAAAGAGAGGGAATTTTTTCAATTTTGATGAAATACGAAAAGAAATAGAAAAATAGAATAGAAGAAATAGAGAGAGTAAGGTTTATTAGCCTATAGAAAGTATTTGGACGATATCTAATCTACAGATATATAGATCCATTATAGCATCCAGGCAATTCCCTCTTTCTAAAGTACTGATAGATACTATCAAAGAACAGGTGTTCTGAATCAATCACTGAAGTTCATTTTTCAAAAACATCATCAGAAAAGCGGAATGGGTTTTTTTGAAACCCCAGAAATTCATTTAGACAACTATTATGATTCTTAAGAACTCAACAGGCCCTTCCCCCTCGAATCAGAAAAAAAAAAGAAGGAGAATCCCGTTGAGTTCCTGCGCTTTCATGTCTACAACTCAATTCATCCGATTACTACAGGGATGAACCCAATCCGGAATATGAACCATAAAAGAAAATACCTATTAAACCGATTACAAGAAGACCAGTTACAGTACCTATTATCCAAAGAGGAATCCTTCCAGTAGTATCCGCCATTGACCCCACTTACCCCCATATTTCATCAAGTAGTCATGCTAGAGACATAAACAGTCATGGATAATTATGATCTGAGATCCTTCCGAATGGGCTAAGAGAATGTCTAGAATTCTTAGTTATTCTCTTTTGTTTTCTTAATTGAAGAAATAATTAGAAAATAAAACAGCAAGTACAAAAATGAGTAATAACCCCCAGTAGAGACTGGTACGATTCAATTCAACATTTTGTTCGTTCGGGTTTGATTGTGTCGTAGCTCTATAATTCGGATTAAAATTATCGTTGGATGAACTGCATTGCTGATATTGATCCCAAAAAAAAGACGGTAGGTACAGCTAGGCCATGAACAGCCAACCATCGTACTGTAAAAATTGGATAGGTTCGATCTATAGTCATTAGGACCTCCTACTAAAACGATCTACTAAATTCATCGAGTTGTTCCAAAGGATCAAAACGGCCAGTTATTAATGGAATTCCTTGTCGGCTCTCTGTAAAATACTCGTTTGGCCGAGGGCTTCCAAACACATCGTAAGCTAAACCGGTGCTGACGAATAACCAACCCGCAATGAATAGGGAAGGTATAGTAATGCTATGAATGACCCAGTATCGAATACTGGTAATAATATCAGCAAACGAGCGTTCTCCTGTGCTTCCAGACATGCCGAGCTCCGCATATTCTTGTACAATTAAAAGGGGCCGATTCCATAAAAGATGAGATCAGTAAATGGAAATTCAATTCACTGAAATAGCATCCTTGTTAGATCGTCAATATTGTACCGAGGGCGTCTTTAGAGTATACCGAATCAGTATAGCTATCCTTCTTCTGACGCAGCAACGCAATTGGAATTAGTATCGAAAGTAAGTGCTAAATAATTTCTTCCTTCCTTTACTTGTTGATGTAAAATCATGTTCCATTCAATAGAAAAGTCGTTCAATAAAAGAGATTCTCATAGTCCTACAATTCAAATTTCATTAGAGTCGCGGTCTATAAAATTCCCTTTACATAGTTGTAGAAGCAGTTTTGTTGTTGGAATCCCCCTTTTTATCTTAAATGAAAGAAGGGTTTCATGGGCGCGTAACAAAAAAGAGTAGTAGATCATATTCGGTGAGGGAAAGAGAAGAATAAAAATAGAATAATTAGAATCAATAGTTTTGATTCATTGTTGTATTGGATTGAGATCCAAAGATTCTTTATTGATCTAGCTACTAGCTACAAGGATGGGGCTTTTTAATATGGAAAGGGAAATAGAAAAGAGAATAGAAATTCCTCGTTTTAGAATCTAGTTGGACAAAAAAATATTTTTCAAGCGATTGTGTGATAACTTTTTCTTCTTCTCGATCATTCAAGATATTTTGTGAAGGAACCTATTACTGAATCTAATGAGTTAAACTGAAAGTCAAAAGATAAAATTGATTTTTATTTTATTAAGGCCACCGTTCCCTCGAAAATCGAAAATAGATTCGATACAAAAAATATACGAAATGATTTTCAAAAAATTTTGAATTTTGAATGAAGTTAGACGACCCAGTTCTATTAGTTTACTCACGAGTTACTCAATGAATCTGTTGATTGGAATGGCGGGATAGATAGATGTTACAGATAATGAATCAATTTCGTTTTATATGCCTCTGTCTGACTTTATCTTTGTTCTGCCCATGTATCTATAGATTAATCAAAAACTTTCCATTATTCTTTTTTCAATTGGTATTTTTCCGTATATTCCTATTTTTTGGACAAATAGAAACTTCGGTAAATGCTTTAGAAACATATGTCTAAAAATAACATATTTCATTTAGCCCTTTCATGCTTACTCTAACTAGTTATTTTGGTTTTCTATTAGCAGCTTTAACCATAACCTCAGCTCTATTTATTGGTCTGAGCAAGATACGACTTATTTAAAATTGAAATAAAATAAAAAAGGTTTGAAATGAACAATTCATTAAAAGAAATCTTTCTGCGATGCGGGATTCCATTTCTGTCTATTCTATAGTTACTTGCCGCACCAATTTTCAATTCATTGTCAATTCTTGGTCATTAAAATTCATGTCAATTTGGATTAATATTTTGGTATGCATATTACCTCTTTTTTTCTCCTTTCAAACAAATAATTGAAATGATTGAAGTTTTTCTATTTGGAATCGTGTTAGGTCTAATTCCTATTACTTTGGCTGGATTATTTGTAACTGCATATTTACAATACAGGCGTGGTGATCAGTTGGACCTTTGATTAATTCACAGTTCTTTTTTTTTTTTTTATTGACCCCCTCTTTAATCCCCAGGAGGTCAAATTCCGATTGCTGTGCACGTTACTGAATAGATTTCAGTCTAATTCATCTAAGACAAAAATCACGCTCTGTAGGATTTGAACCTACGACATTGGGTTTTGGAGACCCACGTTCTACCGAACTGAACTAAGAGCGCTTTCTTATCAGAATAGAATAGATAAGACTTTCAAGAAAAAGATTCTTTTCAGAATGCTAATATTTTGAGACTAGTACTAGAAGAATACTATTAGAAAAATGAAAGATTATGTCCAATTTGAAGCGATCTCAATGAATCCCCAGTTACTGCTCCTTTGAGCAGTAATAGGTAGGGATGACAGGATTCGAACCCGTGACATTTTGTACCCAAAACAAACGCGCTACCAAGCTGCGCCACATCCCTTCAATTGTTCCACAGTGTAATTGTAGAGAATTCCTGTCTTGTTTTCCATCCTCCTTCTATATATACAATTTTTGTATATACACTTTTTCTTATCATTTCGTCTTTTTGGTCTCATGTAACATATAATGTTACATAATAATGTTACATATAAGAAATTTAATATAGAAATACATAGAGAAATAATAAATAGTGAATAAAGAAATAAAATCATAGTAAAAGGAAAAGAGTTTTCATATAGATTAGATACAAAATATACAAATACAGAGTCGTAAAAAAAATGAGCATTTTTCGGAAATGCTCGGTAAGAGGGGGACTGTCTTTTTTTTTCTGTTTTATGAAAAGGGAAATCTTATTTACCCGGCCGTTGTACATTTTTCATTAGGAATTTAGGAATTCGTTGTACAATAAGTGGTCCTTCCCCACATATGTATCTGATCATATATGCATTATATATGAATTACAAGAAATTGAATTACAATACAATAAATTATACAATAATAAAATAAAAAAGGAGGGTTTCCGATGCGAGATTTTAAAACATATCTCTCCGTGGCACCAGTACTAAGTACGCTATGGTTCGGGGCTTTAGCGGGTCTATTGATAGAGATTAATCGATTTTTCCCGGATGCGTTGACATTCCCCTTTTTTTGATTCTAGTTATTTCTATGGGAAGGAATGAAGAAGACTAGAGATACGATCAAGTATCCGTGAGTAAAACTTCCCCCCTCTTTTCTCTTTTTTCCCTTTTTTTATAAGGGAGGAAAGAGAAAGAATAAGGGTGGAGTCAAGATTCGGGCTCAAGGTCGAATTCAATGAATATTCTATTATTCCAAAATGAATTCTTAAATGAAATGAATAGTCTATTCAGAATAGAGGGTGTGGGTAGAATCGAAAATGAAGATCTAGGACGGGAATTCTATACTGAAATTACTTCAATTTGAAATAGAGTTTAGAAATCGTTGTGTTCCTTTTTTTTATTTCATTTCTAATTTCATTTACAAATTGAAATTCATTTTCAATTTATTTAGTAACTTCTATTTTTTCCTTTCTTTGTTTTGAATTGAAAATAGAAGAGTTGAGTCAATCAAAAATCTAAAGGAGGTTCATGGCCAAGAGTAAAGATGTACGAGTCGCGGTGATTTTGGAATGTACCAGTTGTGTCCGAAACGGTGTTAATAAGGTATCAACGGGCATTTCCAGATATATTACTCAAAAGAACCGGCACAATACGCCTAATCCATTAGAATTGAAGAAATTCTGTCCCTATTGTTACAAACATACGATTCATGGAGAGATCAAAAAATAAATTGGTCTTTCTTTCAAGGAGGGGAAAAAAGAACGGCATTCTCTATACCAGATCTATAACAGATTGAAATAAAAAAATCCTATTTGGGGCAAATTTACAATGAAATTGAATTCTAATGAAAAAATAAGAAAATAAGATATTCGGGATAGGGAATAAACTAAACAAACTATGGATAAATCCAAGCGACCTTTTCTTAAATCCAAGCGATCTTTTCGTAGGCGTTTGCCCCCGATTCAATCGGGGGATCGAATTGATTATAGAAACATGAGCTTAATTAGCCGATTTATTAGTGAACAAGGAAAAATATTATCTAGACGAGTGAATAGATTGACCTTGAAACAACAACGATTAATTACTCTTGCGATAAAACAAGCTCGTATTTTATCTTTGTTACCCTTTAAAAGGAAAGGATTTCAAATAAGCGAGTCGACCGCTAGAACTAATGCTTTGAAAGCCAGAAATCAAAATAAAGGTCAAAAGAAAGAAAAATTCAAAATAAATAAAAAAAATAAATAGGCTTCTTCACTTGAATCAGAATTCCAATCCGAACTCAAATGCGGATTGGTGTTTTGCTTGAAAAATCCGTGAATATATATTTGATTATCGTGTCATAAGAAAAAAATGAATCAGAAATCTTTTTGGATTGAACGTGTTTTACTATTTTATCATATTTTATCATTGTAATTTAGACTCTACCTTCCCGGAGTTCATTCTCCGGGAACTCCATCGAAAATATTCCGTTGGATTCTTTACAATCTACTTTTTTTATTTAGATGATCTCGTTCGAAATCATAAAAAGACATTTCCTATTTGATATAGCTATTTGCGCAAGTATTTTACGGTTAAGAAGCAATTGGTTCTTGTACAGATCGTGTATTAATTTACTATAACTATAGGATACTCCTATTTCGCGAATTACTGCGTTTATCCGAGTGATCCACAAACGACGAAAATCTCTCTTTTGCCTACCCCTATCCCGATGAGCTGAAACCAAAGCTCTTTTTTCCTGTTGAGTCATAGTTCGAGTAAGCCTTGAAGGAGCCCCTCGAAAACTTGATGCAAAGAAATGCATTTTTTTTCGGCGTTTCCGAGCTACATATCCCCGTTTAATTCTGGTCATGGAATAAATGAAACTTTTTCGAATAACTCATTTTTTCTTTCTTTCAGCTATTCTTTTATTTACTCTGTCTTCTATTACTATACTAACAAAACGGCTTTCTCCAATGTATAAAATAAAAATTCCAATGGCTTTTGCTACTATAACCTTCCCAACCACGATTTTTCTTTTTTTGTTTAGGTATTTTACCACGAAACAAGAATAAGAAAGACATAAGAAATTTTATTTTCCTATGTATCAAAAAAAATAGAGTAAATAAAAAAAATAGAACTAGATAAAGAAATAGTGGGGTTCCTTCGTTTCTATGGTTACTTCTGAAACGGTGAGGTCTTCTCTATACACCGGAGCCTTTCACTTCATTTAATCAACTAATCAACGTTATTGGGAACTTGTATAGTTCACATTCTTTGGCTCTACCCATGAATTCTCCAGTAATAGGTCTTTCACAACGAGATCTACTTATAAAGTAACGGTATTTAAATATGAAAGTTAGCTGGGGTAGCTGGCCCTGTTAGTCCGTTCTTGCCAGAGTGGGAGCCTAATCGTTATGTTTTTTAAATAGGATTTCCTCCGCTTAATGGATAACCATTTGCTACCAATGGAGAATTTCTTCTCATTTTCAATTGAGGTAATTGGATTTGCACCAATGGAAACCATAAACTTTATACACAATAGAGGGATATGATAGAGTTTTTTAAAATAATGAGTGGAGTTCCTTCTTCCATTCTATCCCATTCACTCAGATACTGACCATTGATACTGGAAAAGTTCTTTTTTTCTTTTGTTATGTGCCAGCTGATAATCTAAACGAGTCGCACATACACCCTAGTACATGTTCCTCGACGCTGAGGACATCCCCGAAGAGCGGGGGATTTCGTGACATTTCTGATTGGCTGTCTTGGATTTCTAATAAGTTGTTTAATAGTTGGCATGTTGAATTGTATATTGTATACAGAATATAATGGTCTGGTTTAGATTGATCCTAACCGACTGATGATGAATTCCTTCTATTTCCATTGAATAGAGTGTATATTCAACTCGGAGATCAAATCT
>CAWUCU010000057.1:117500-132500 GCA_963920655.1 Geranium rotundifolium | reverse complement strand
AATCCAAAAGGGATCATTTTGAGCTCGGATTTCTAACTCATTCTATTTTTTT
This sequence comes from Geranium rotundifolium, assembly GCA_963920655.1. Lineage (NCBI taxonomy): Eukaryota > Viridiplantae > Streptophyta > Magnoliopsida > Geraniales > Geraniaceae > Geranium > Geranium rotundifolium. The sequence continues at coordinate 132,448 of CAWUCU010000057.1, read as the reverse complement.
GGCAGTTCGATCGCGTAATTTCTTTGTTTCTGTATTTCCGGAATATGAGTGTGTGACTTGTTCTAATTGATCCTATTGATAGTACAGAGAATTGGGCTGTCATCTTGATAGAGATGATTCTACTTCGTCAGATATTTCTTCTAGTCTCTGGAACACGAAATATATTCAGAAATATTTGAACTATGATTCATACTGAATTTAATATTCAGACCTCGTGCCCGGGTTCTAAAAAAATTTCAAAAAGAAATTTGAAACCGAAATAATTTTAGAATTGAAAACCCTATTTCTATTTTGATCAAAAGAAAAATCTTTATTTGAATTTTGAATCATCTATTTATTCAGGGAAAGGGAATAAGTGATCATCAAAGGGTTCTTACTCAGGGAATCCTTGATTGCATTTAGGTTTTTTTTATCGAATCATCGTGGTTCTAGTATGAATCTGAGGTTTTACTCGATTCATAGGGTCTTAACAAGAGAATTCCTATCAATAAAAGAAAGAAAACAAATAATAAAAGACACATTGCACAAAAACAAATTACAGAAAAAAGGATAGGGAAAGAGAGGATTCAAGTGGCCCGTCAAAATAAAGATAAAGACGACTGAGCTAACTTGATATGTTGGTATTATCGCCACAAAACAAATAATATCTTTCGGATTTTCTTGAATCTCAGAGATTCATAAGTTTCAAACTTTCGATGGGGTGGTGTGGCCGCTGCAACTAGTATTTGGGCATTTTTGCTTGAGCTGTACGAGATGAAAGTCTCATATACGGTTCTCAGGGGGGGAATTCCGCCTATCTCAATAAAGTCTATGATTGGTTCGAAGAACGTCTGGAGATTCAGGCGATTGCGGATGATATAACTAGTAAATATGTTCCTCCCCACGTCAATCTATTTTATTGTTTAGGGGGAATTACGCTTACTTGTTTTTTAGTACAAGTAGCTACCGGGTTTGCTATGACTTTTTACTATCGTCCGACCGTTACTGAGGCTTTTGCTTCTGTTCAATACATAATGACTGAAGCTAACTTTGGCTGGTTAATCCGATCAGTTCATCGATGGTCGGCAAGTATGATGGTCCTAATGATGATCCTGCATGTATTTCGTGTGTATCTCACCGGCGGATTTAAAAAACCTCGTGAATTGACTTGGGTTACAGGTGTGGTTCTGGGTGTATTGACCGCATCTTTTGGCGTAACTGGTTATTCCTTACCTCGGGACCAAATTGGTTATTGGGCAGTAAAAATTGTAACAGGTGTACCCGAAGCTATTCCTGTAATAGGATCGCCTTTGGTAGAATTATTGCGCGGGAGCGCTAGTGTGGGACAATCTACTTTGACTCGTTTTTATAGTTTACACACTTTTGTATTGCCGCTTCTTACTGCCGTATTTATGTTAATGCACTTTCCAATGATACGTAAACAAGGTATTTCTGGGCCTTTGTAGAGAAAATCTCATAAAGATTTGTGATCTATCATTTATCACTTGGGGGAGGAAGAAGAGTATTTCATTGCTACAATTGTGGATTATTGAAAATAATAAGACATGGGTTTGGATATTTCCCTTTAACTATTCATTCATGTCAAATAAATAAAGAATATTTCAAAAAAATATGGGGAGTTGAAGGGAATTCTTTGAAGAGAAATGGATTATGGGAGTGTGTGACCTGAACTATTGATTTGTCTATGTAGACATATGCCTGCCACATTGGAATTCCCAACCAAATGTGTCTTTGTTCCAATCGGCGCGTAAGCCCTATGTGAGGCATAGGCTGGTTCGCTTGAAGATAATTTTTTCTATGATCACATCCGAATCATGTTGTACATGAGCAGGCTCCGTAAAATCCAGTATTTAAGATAAAACAAAATTTTGACTGACTTTAGATACTTTAGAATAGTATGTGATGTGAATGCATTCATTTCCTCTGCATTGGCACGATCTCGATAAGACTATCGGAGTGAAACAAGGGATCTAAAGAAGAACGGAGGCTAGACTTTATTTAGTAACAAGTAAACCTTGTATGGGTATCTTCAAATAGTTTTGGATAAATACCAATTGTAAGGTCTGAGACGACCCAAAAAGCACGTGATCTTATCAAGATTTGTAAGCCTACGTGGGTCCTGAGTATTGACTTGTAAGAACTGAATTCTTTGGAAGGTCAACTTCGTAAAAAAGAATTCTTCCCAATTTTTCTTACACTGAACCATTCCTATATATATATATATATGTGGAGATAGATAACATATCTCTTTTATATTGATTCATTTGGTTCTTTTGATTCTTGCTCGAGCTGGATGATGAAAAATTATCATGTCCGGTTCCCCCGGGGGATGGATCTATAAGAATTCACCTATCCCAATAACAAAAAAACCTGACTTGAATGATCCTGTATTAAGAGCTAAATTGGCTAAAGGTATGGGTCATAATTATTACGGGGAGCCCGCATGGCCCAATGATCTTTTATATATTTTTCCAGTAGTAATTCTAGGTACTATTGCATGTAATGTAGGCTTAGCGGTTCTAGAACCATCAATGATTGGTGAACCGGCAGATCCATTTGCAACCCCGTTAGAAATATTACCTGAATGGTATTTTTTTCCTGTATTTCAAATACTTCGTACAGTGCCTAACAAACTATTGGGCGTTCTTTTAATGGTTTCAGTACCTGCGGGATTATTAACAGTACCTTTTTTAGAGAATGTTAATAAATTCCAAAATCCATTTCGTCGTCCAGTAGCGACGACTGTCTTTTTGATTGGTACCGCCGTTGCCCTTTGGTTGGGCATTGGTGCAACATTACCTATTGATCAATCCTTAACTTTAGGTCTTTTTTAAAATTGATTGAATTGTGAAATTGTGTATCTAGGGAATAGTCTCTTCAAAATGAATTCTCCCTAGATACATCTAGTTAATTGAATTCTGAATTGAGTTCGAATACTCTATATGTATATGTATTAGTGAAAAAGTATTTGAAAACTAGTTTCTTTGAATTTCATTCAAAAAAATGAAAAATAAGACTTAAAACTTATTTTTTGGTAAATCAATTGCGAAATGTTTTTCTAGAATGGCCAATATCCGTTTTACATCTTCTATGTGAAAATGCTCTATTTTCATAAGATCTTCTTGACTTTTATTCAAAAGGTCCAATAATGTAGAGATATTGGACTTTTTGAGGCAATTATAGATCTTGGGAGGGAATTCTAATTGGTCAATAAAAATTGATTTCAATGCTAGTTTTTTTTTGTTTTTTCTGAGTTTAGCCACTTTATCATGAAAGGTAAAGGGGGATAAAGGAATCGTGGGTTCACCATCCTCTAAATGTAAGTTTTCTTCCTCCATATGTAAAAGGGGAATAAATAAATCAATCAAATTTCGGGAGGCTTCATGAAGTGCTTCTTTCGGGGTTAAACTTCCGTTTGTCCATATTTCTAGAAAAAGTATTTCTTGTTTTTCATTCCCATTCCCATAAGAATGAATACTATGATTCGCATTTCGAACCGGCATGAATACAGCATCTATAGGATAACTTCCATCTTCAAAGTTATGGTGCGTTTTTAGAATATATCCGCGATTTCTCTCGATTTGTAATCCAATACAAAAATCAATTGGTTCCGTCAACCAAGCTATATGTTGTGTGTTATCAACGATTTCCACAGAAGGGGGTAAGATGATATCTTCAGCAGTTACACATCCAGGACCCTTGACACAAATAGACGCGTCACAAGTTCCATATACATTACTTCTCAATACAATTTCTTTCAAATTCATTAAAATCTCATGTACCGATTCTTGAATACCCGCTATGGTAGAATATTCATGCGGGGCTTTCTCAGATTTTACACGTGTGATACATGTTCCTTCTATTTCCCCAAGCAAAGCTCTTCGCATCGCAATGCCTATTGTGTCGGCTTGACCTTTCATAAGTGGAGACAGAATAAAGCGGCCATAATAAAGGCGTTTACTGTCTGTTCTTGATTCAACACATTTCCACTGTAGTGTCCGAGTAGATACTGTGACTTTCTCTCGAATCATAGTAATATTTTTTGATTAGATTAGCGAATTCTTGATTTTATTTCTCTTGAGATTTTTTCAATGTTCATTTCTACACACGTCTTTTTTTCGGAGGTCTACAGCCATTGTGTGGCATAGGGGTTACATCCCGTACGAAAGTTAATAGTATACCACTTTGAAGAATAGCTCGTAATGCTGCGTCTCTTCCGAGACCGGGACCCTTTATCATGACTTCTGCTCGTAGCATACCCCGATCAACTACTGTACGGATAGCATTTGATGCCGCGGTTTCAGCAGCAAAAGGTGTCCCTCTTCTCGTTCCCTTGAATCCAGAAGTACCGGCGGAGGACCAAGAAACTACCCGACCCCGTACATCTGTAACAGTGACAATGGTATTATTGAAACTAGCTTGAACATGAATGACTCCCTTTGGTATTCTACGTGCACTCTTACGTGAACCAATACGTCCATTCCTACGCGAACTTCTTCTCGGTATAGCTTTTGCCATATTTTACATTTCGTAAATATGAGTTAGCGATATATGGATATATCCATTTCACGATTCTTTTTTTTACATTGGTTCAGTTGGCGAGTCTGATTATCCCTGTCGTTGTTTATGTCTCGGGTTGGAACAAATTACTCTAATTCGTCCTCTTCTACGGATTAGTCGACATTTTTCACAAATTTTACGAACAGAAGCTCTTATTTTCATATTTCCCATTCCTTACCTTCATTTGAAATCTACTTTTTTCTTGGAAGAAAAAAAAGTTTCTTGATATTTTGCATCTCGAATTGTATTCCCGTGAAAGACATGTTTGTGAAAGTTGAAAAACGAATCCTTCGAATCTTTGTTGCGTTGCGAAGTTGATAAATTATACGCTCTCTGGTTGAATCATAAGGACTTACCTCAAATTTGACTTTTTGGCGGTACCCATATAAACCTACGCCGGATCTTTTCCGAAACAGAACTTAGAATCAGATCTTTATTATAGAAATAAACCCGGAACATACTATTTGGAAGCGATTCATTAATGAAACCCCTAGGAATTCATTTTTGTTCTTTCATCCCAGGTACTGTAAGTGATCTTGAAGTATAAACTAATGGAGGTAGTAGATAACTCCCCTTTCTTTTTCCTTTCCCAAATTTGACAAAAGGGAAGTTTTGTATCCAATTTTTATATTCAAAATATTACCATATATAACACAAAATTTCTCCCCCGATTCCTTCTAGTCGAGCCTCTCGGTCTGTCATTATACCTCGCGAAGTAGAAAGAATTACAACTCCCATCCCACCTAAAATTCTAGGGATTCGTTGATAGTTAGAATAGATTCGTAGACCGGGTCGACTGATCCGTTTTAAATTTAAATTATTTCTATAGGGTCTTTTCCTATTCCTTCTATGTCGGAGGGTTAAAACAAAAAAATTTTTGTTTTTTTCTCGATGCTTTCTCACGTTTTCAATAAAACCTTCTCGTAAAAGTATTCTTACAATATTTTCGGTAATATTGGTGGATGCTATTCGAACCACTCTTTTTCGATCCATATCAGCATTTCGTATAGAAGTGATTATCTCAGCAATAGTGTCCCTACCCATGATGAACTCTAATTATTGCGGCAAAAAAATTGGATACTATCAACGTGTTTTTTTACTTATTTGTCTATAAATTATATTTTTCAAGAAAGATATATGCGTGAGACACATTCTACTCAATTTTGAATCTATTTCTTTCAAATAGTCCACTAGAAACATATCACGATTTACTTTTATAATACCTCGGGAGCTAATGAAACTATTTTAGTAAAGTTGAATTGTCTCAACTCTCGGGCGATTGCACCAAAAATTCTAGTTCCTTTTGGATTTCCTTCTTTATCAATAACAACTGCGGCATTGTCATCATATCGTATTATCATTCCGTTGTCACGTTTGAGTTCTTTACAGGTACGCACAATTACTGCTCTGACTACTTCGGATCTTTCTAGAGGCATATTAGGTACTGCTTCTTTGATAACAGCAACAATAATGTCACCAATATGAGCATATCGACGATTGCTAGCTCCTATGATTCGAATACACATCAATTTTCGAGCCCCGCTGTTATCCGCTACATTTAAAAGGGTCTGAGGTTGAATCATATCATTTTTTTTACTCTGTTTTTTACAATGCAAAGGGCGAAGAAAAAAAGAAATATTTTTTGTCCACAAACACAAAAAGAAACCTGTGTTTTTGTTTCATTCCTAAGATTCCTTTCGGGTGGTTTTAGATTTTTCTTCTATCTCCGAACTAATGAATTGAGTTCGTATAGGCATTTTTGATGCTGCTATTTCAATAGCTCTTCTGGCAATCTTTTTTGTTACTCCACCCATTTCATAAAGTATTCGACCAGGTTTCACAACAGCTACCCAATATTCAGGGGATCCTTTTCCCGAACCCATACGTGTTTCCGCGGGTCGTACAGTAACTGGTTTATCTGGAAATATACGTACCCATATCTTTCCCCCACGACGTGCATTTCGTGTCATTGCTCGTCGACCTGCTTCTATTTGTCTAGATGTGATCCAAGCAGGTTCAAGTGCTTGAAGAGCATATTTACCGAAACAAATATGATTACCTCCAGAAGATATCCCCTTCATTCTTCCTCTATGTTGTTTACGGAATCTGGTTCTTTTGGGGTTATAGTTGATGGTTGTTTCTGAATTCCATCTCTACTACAGAACCGGACGTGAGAGTTTCTTCTCATCCAGCTCCTCGCGAATCACGAATAAAGGATTTCAAAATTTGGATTTTTAATAATGAAGTTCATTTCAGTTAATTAAGATAGAATATTCAAAAAATGAAGTTAAGATATATATGTATTTTTTGAGGAATACGAAGAATCGTTAGTCATTTATATATCTTGTTTGAATAGATAATTCAACATTTGAATATTAGTTTGACAAATATTGTATTATTGTAACTAATCCTTATTCTGTCTTTTATCCTATTGCTTTTGCAATCAAAAAAGAAAGTTTTCGCGGGCGAATATTTACTCTTTCAATTTCTATTTCAGTTCTAGGGCTAGCTCGTGACGTCTCAGATCATAGATGAATAGATCTCCGGCTCATTCCGCCATCCCGACCAGTGAATCATTAAGATTTTTTTCAATGGAATCTTTTTCATTCACAGGTTCCGTCGTTCCCATCGCTTCTTACTTAATGGTTAGGTCCGAATTTGACAATAGAGCTCGTAAGAATAATCAAATAAAGTATTGAGCCATTCTTCTCAGTCTTTATTGGCTCGAAGCTCTTGATTTTTTCTTCTATTATTCTATTAATGAAATTATTCATTGTTCTTCTTAATTGATTAATAATCATTGATTCATTTCATTAATTAGGTAGGGTATGGATAAATCAGTATTCATGCTTTATTACACTGCCTTTTATGATAGACCTTACATATTGGAATTTTAAATCATTGAGATTTTTTTCTCTCTTTCTCTCCTCCTTCCGTTTATCCACATCTTTTTTCTCTATTTTGCTTTGCAACTTAGAATCTTTTTTGTTTATGAAAAAAAATGGCAGTTGCTACAAAGATATGACCTATACTATATATCATATCGTGACTGGTTCTTTAGATCCAGATAATGCGAAGTTGATGAGTTGGTTATTAGTTTTATTAGTTCATTAGTTCATACTATGGGTCTGGTTTAATCCTAACCCTAAAAAAATCAACGAGTCACACACTAAGCATAGCAATGATATCAAATGGTCAATCGAATTTTTATTCAACCCTATAGAATTAAGTATTAGAAATTCGAATTGCTCCCTTTGATTGACCAGAAAAAGAATGACCGAGGTTCTCTGTTTTTGTTCAATTACTGGTATCGAAGGGAAAGATAAGTAATAAAGGTTTATTAGGCCTCGTCGAGAAATATCCAAATTTTTATGCCCAATACCCCATAGATAGTTCGAACTGGATAAGAACAATAATCAATTTTAGCTCGAATAGTTTGTCGGGGAACCCTTCCTTCTCTGATCCATTCGACACGTGCAATTTCCTTTCCGTCAATGCGCCCTGCAATTTGTACTTGAATTCCTTTTGTATCTGCTTTTTCAGCTAATTCAATAGCTTTTTTCATTGCTTTTCGAAAAGAAACTCTATTCTTTAATTGTCCGGCTATAAATTCGGCAAGAATATTAGGGTTTCCATAAGGTTTTGCAATTCTTGTGATAGCAATGTTAAGTTTTCGGTTTACACAATTCAATTCTTTTTGTAGAGTCATTTGTAATTCTTCGGTTGCTCGCGGTCTATTTTCTATTAATAATTTTGGAAATCCCATAAATATTTTTACTTTGATCAGATCGATTCCTTTTTGAATATCTATACGTGCGATTCCCTTGACGCCAGAGGATGTTATCATATTCTTTTGTATATAATTCTTGATACAATTTCTTATTTTTTGATCTTCTTGTAGACTTTCAGAATAATTTTTTGGTTGTGAAAACCAAAGGGAATAATGATCTTGGGTTATACCAAGTCTGAAACCAAGTGGATTTATTTTTTGTCCCATAAACCTCCTTTATTATGAAGATCATAATATGCCATAGCTGTAGAATTTTTTTTCCATCTCGGTTTTTTTAACAAATAGAATTCAGAATCGTCTAAAGATATATCTTTCAGTACAATAGTTATATGGCAGGTGGTTCTTTTTATCGGATAACTACGTCCGCGAGCTCGAGGTTTGAATTTCTTTACGGTAGTCCCCTCATTCACTTCCGCTTTACTAATAACTAAATTGGCTTCATTGGAATCCATAGTGTAACTAGCGTTTGCTGCTGCAGAATAAACTAATTTCAAAATGGGATAACCTGCTCGATAGGGCATTAGTTCTAATATCATAAGTGTTTCCTCATAGGAACGCCCACGAATTTGGTCAATGACTCTTCGTGCTTTGTCAGCCGACATAGATATATGTCGACCTAAAACGGATACTTCTTTCCTTAGCACCTGGTACATAAAGTTTGCCTCCTACTAATGAATCATAAGCATCTAGATCTTTTTTATTATTTTAGTATTAACATTACCGACGACGAGATTTATTATCACTTTTTGTGTGTCCTCGGAAATTAAAAGTAGATGCAAATTCTCCCAATTTGTGTCCTACCATATGATCCGTTATATAAATAGGCAGATGCTCTTTTCCATTATGGATGGCAATAGTATGACCAATCATTGTCGGTATAATGGTGGATCCCCGGGACCAAGTTCTTATTATTTCTTTTTCTGCTTTTCTGTTAAGCTTATCAATTTTTTTTAATAAATGATTAGCTACAAAGGGATTTTTTTTTAGTGAACGTCCCACAGCTGACTCCTATATATTTTTTTTTAAGAAATCAATTCGATTTTCTTTACTACTTACTACGGCGACGAAGAATGAACTTCTCACTATATTTATTCCTTTTTCTACTTCTTTTTCCAAGTGCAGGATAACCCCAGGGGGTTGTGGGTTTTTTTCTACCAATTGGGGCTCTCCCTTCACCACCCCCATGGGGATGATCTACAGGGTTCATAACTACTCCTCTTACTACAGGACGCTTACCTAGCCAACGCTTAGCTCCGGCTCTACCCAAACTTTTCTGGTTCACCCCAACATTCCCCACTTGTCCGACTGTTGCTGAGCAGTTTTTGGATATCAAACGGACTTCCCCAGAAGGTAATTTTATTGTGGCTGATTTTCCCTCTTTTGCAATCAGTTTCGCTACAGCACCCGCTGCTCTAGCTAATTGTCCACCCTTTCCAAGTGTGATTTCTATGTTATGTATAGCCGTGCCTAGGGGCATTTCGGTCAAAGGTAGGGCATTTCCGATTTTTATAGAAACCTCTGCACCAGAAACAATGCTATCTCCAATTATAGCCCCTCTCGGATGTAAAATATATCTCTTCTCACCATTCCCATAATGTATGAGACAAATGTATGCATTTCGATTAGGGTCGTATTCTATGGTTACGATTCGACCATATATGTCTTTTTCATTCCGTCGAAAATCTATTTTACGGTATAGACGCTTATGACCTCCCCCTCTATGCCTTGCGGTAATGATTCCTCTGGCATTACGACCTTTACCACAATGATGCTGTCCATAGATCAAATTCTTTCCTCCAGTGGATTTCACTTGACCATTTACGGTTCCATTGCGTGTGCTCGGGGTATAAGTTTTGTATAATTGTATCACCATGCTATTAAGTATTTTGATTGAAGTTCTTTATCTTTTTAATAGGTTGAATAGAATAACCCGGTTGAAGCGTAATGATTATACGTCTGTAATGCATTGTATGTCCCATAATCAGGCCCATTCTTCTACTTTTTGCGGGAAGGCGATGACTATTCATAGCTATTACCTTGACACCAAAAAAGAGTTCGATCCAATGCTTTATTTCTGTCTTAGTTGATCCTGATTCGATATTAAAAGTATATTGATTTTTCCCCAATAACCGAATACTTTTGTCTGTCAATACTGCATATTTTATTCCATCCATAATTTTATTTTCTTCCTTCTGAGTTCAAGTCTCAATAAGAATGCTAGTTCTTACTGTTCATATAAATATAATATATATATATATAGAAAAGTTAATATAATAGAATATAGAAAAGTTAATATAGAATATTGAAATAAATCTAGAAATAGAATAGAATATAAATAGAATATAGAAATAGAGATATGTTCTGAAAATCTAGATAGAAAATCGAATGGATTTCTTAAAAAAAAAGAGTATGTTATGATATGGATCTGAATTGCCTTATGTGACATCAATTCATTATTTATGGAAGAGATTTATTGGAAGGTCCGGATTGCGTGCATCCAGTAGGAATTGAACCTACGACTTCGCCAATTATGAGTTGGGCGCTTTCACCACTCAGCCATGGATGCTTAACAGGGACCCTTGTCCACGGTGCCAATCCAAAAAAGAAGTAAAATGAAAATAACATAAAATAAGTAAAATGAAAAGGACATATTACTTCAATTTTGGAAAAGGAAAAGGACATACTACTTCAATCTTGGAAAAGACTATAATTACTTAATTACTTAAATAAGTAATATGATTACTTAAATAAGTAATATGAAAAATGAAAAGTAGGAGGTAATTGATCGAAATGTCAGTACAAAAGAGACAAATAAGGCTCTCTATTTTCGAATTTAGAGAGATAATGAGAGAGATAAAGAATTCTCACTCTTTCTTGGGTTCGTGGACCCAATTCAATTCAGTGGGATTCTTTCTTCACATTTTTTTCGACCAAGAACGTTTTCTAAAAGTCTTTGACCCACGAATTTTTAGTATTCTGCTTTCACGCAATTTACAGGATTCAAGAAGCAATCGATCTTTCACGATCAGGGGGGTAATACTCTTTGTAGTAGCGGTACTTATATATCGTATTAACAATCGAAATATGGTCGAAAGAAAAAACCTATATTTGACAGGGCTTCTTCCTATACCGATGAATTCCACTGGACCCAGAAATGATCGATTGGAAGAAGCTGTTGGGTCTTCCAATATCAATAGGTTGATTGTTTCGCTCCTGTATCTTCCAAAAGGAAAAAAGATCTCTGAGAGTTCTTTCCTGAATCGGAAAGAGAGTACTGGGGTTCTCTCAATAACAAAAAGGTCTAGTTTCGTTCAAGTAACGGATTCTAGCCAACTGAAAGGATCCTCTGATCAATCCAGAGATCATTTGGATTCCAATCATTTGGATTCCATTAGTAATGAGGATTCGGAATATCGCACATTGATCAATCAAAGAGAGATTCAACAACTAGAAGAAAGATCGATTCCCTGGGATCCTTCCTTTCTTCAAACGGAACGAAAAGAGATAGAATCAGACCGATTCCCGAAAAACCTTTCTGGATATTCCTCAATGTCCCAGCTATTCACGGAACGCGAGAAACCGATGATTAATCATCTGTTTCCGGAAGAAATGGAAGAATTTCTTGGGAATGCTACAACATCCGTTCGTTCTTTTTTCTCTGATAGATGGTCAGAACTTCATCTGGGTTCGAATCCTACTGAGAGGTCCACTAGAGAGCAGAAATCGTTGAAGAAACATCTTTCTTTTGTCCGGCGATCAGAAAATAAAGAAATGATTCATTTATTCAAAATCATTACGTATTTACAAAAGACTGTCTCAATTCATTCTATTTCATTAGATCCGGGATGTGATATGGTTCCGAAGGATGACCCGGATCTGGACAGTTCCAATAAGATTTCATTCTTTCACAAAAATCCATTTTTTGATTTCTTTCACCGATTCCATGAACGGAACAGGGGAGGATACGCGTTACACCACGATTTTGAATCAGAAGAGAGATTGCAAGAAATGGCAGATCTATTTACTCTATCAATAACCGAGCCGGATCTGGTGTATCATAAGGGATTTTATTTTTCTATTGATTCGTACGGATTGGATCAAAAAAAATTCTTGAATGAGGTATTCAACACCGGGGCTGGATCGAAAAATAAATCTTTATTGGTTCTGTCTCCTGTTCTTTTTCGTTATGAGGAGAATGAATATTTTTTTCGAAGGATCAGACAAAAACGGGTCTGGATCTCCTGCGGGAATGGTTTGGGAGATCTAAAGCAAAAAATGGTGGTATTTGCTAGCAATAACATAATGGAAGCAGTCAATCAATATAGATTGATCCGAAATCTGATTCAAATCCAATATAGTGTCTATAGGTACATAAGAAGTGTATTGAATCGATTCTTTTTAATGAATAACATAATGGAAGCAGTCAATCGATTCTTTTTTTTAATGAATAGATCCGATCGCAACTTCGAATATGGAATTCAAAGGGATCAAAAAGGAAAGGATACTCTCAGTCATAAAACTCTAATGAAATATATGATCAAACAAGATGATGCATATATATACAAATGGTCCAATGGGAGCAAGAATTGCCAGGAACATTTGGAACATTTCCTTTCTGAGCAGAAAAGCTGGTTTCAAGTGCAAAAGAGCCGTTTTCAAGTGCAAAAGAGCCGTTTTCAAGTAATGTTTGATCAATTACGTCAATTACGTATTTATACACGTATTCGTATTCATCAATTTTTGATGAATTATTCTGAGGTTTCCAAGACATTCAAAAAAGATGTGTATCAGTTGCTTACTTTCTTTTTGCCCAAGTGGTCCAGGTCACTTCGTTTATTTTTCCGTTTCCCCCAGCCACTTCGTTTTTTGGGCAAGTCACTTCGTTTTTTGGCCAAGTTGCTTTTCTTTTTGTCTAATTCACTTTCTTTTCCTTTTTCCTGTGTAAGTTTTGGGAATACCCCCATCCATAGGTCCGAAATCAAGATCTATGAATTGAAAGGTCCGAATGAGAAACTCTGCAATCAGTTGTTAGAATCGATAGGTTTTCAAATTGTTCATTTGAAAAAATTGAACCCCTTCTTATTGGCTGATGATGGTACTTCGAAATTCTTGATCAATGGAGGAACAATCTCACCACTTTTGCTCAATAAGATACCAAAGCGGATGATTGACTCATTCCATACTAGAACTAATCGCAGGAAATCCTTTGATAACAAAGATTCCTATTTCTCAATGATATTCTACGATCAAGACAATTGGCTGAATCCCGGGAAACCATTTCACAGAAGCTCATTGATATCCTCTTTTTATAAAGCAAATCGACTTCGGTTCTTGAATAATCCGCATCACTTCTGCTTCTATTGTAATAAAAGATTCCCTTTTTCTGTGGAAAAGGCTCGTAATAATAATTCAGATTTTCTATATGGGCAATTTCTCGATGTCTTGTTCCTTCGCAAGAAAAGATTTTCTTTGTGCGTTGGTAAAAAAAAACATGTTTTTGGGGGGAGAACTACTATTTCACCAATTGAGTCACAAGTATCTAACATATTCATACCTAACGATTTTCCACAAAGTGGTGACGAAAGGTATAACTTGGACAAATCTTTTCATTTTCTAAGTCGACCCGATCCATTCGTTCGTAGAGCTATTTATTCGATCGTAGACACTTCTGGAAACCCTCTAACAGAGGGACAAATAGCCAATTTTGAAAGAACTTATTGTCAACCTCTTTCAGATATGAATCTATCTGATTCAGAAGGAAAGAACCTTCATGAGTGTCCCAATTTCAATTCAAATATAGGTTTGACTCACATTCCATGTTCTGAGAAAGATTTCCCATCCGAAAAAAGGAAAAAACAGAGTCTTTGTCTAAAGAAATGCGTTGGGGTTCAGAAAGGGCGGATGTATACAACCTTTCTCTCAAAAAAATGGAATCTATTCCAAACATATATGCCAAGCTTCTTTACTTCGACAGGGTACAAATATCTAAATTCGATATTTTTAGATACTTTTTCAGACCTATTGTCAATACTAAGTAGCAGTGTATCCATTTTTCATGATATTATGGGTATATCGTGGCGAATTCTTCAGACAAAATTGTGGAAGATGCAATTTTTTCTCAGAAGTGAGATCTCGAGTAAATGGTTACATAATCTTCTGTCCAAAGAAATGATTCATCGAAATAAAAAGAAGAAGTCGTCGTTGATATCGACACATCTGGGATCGCCAAATGTTCGGGAATTCCTCTATTCAATCCTTTTCCTTGTTCTTGTTGCTGGATATCTCGTTCTTATACATCTTTTCTTTGTTTCCCAGACCTTTAGTGAGTTACAGACAGAGTTCGAAAAGGTCAAATCTTTGATGATTCCCTCATCAATGATTGAGATTGAGTTGCGAAAACTTCTAGATAAGTATCCTACGCCTGAACCGAATTCTTTCTGGTTAAAGAATCTCTTTCTATTTCCCATCAATCGAATCGCTTTTTCTATAAATACGAGACATCTAAGTCATACAAGTAAAGAGATCTATTCATTGATAAGAAAAAGAAAAAACGTGAACGGGGTTTGGATTGATGATAAAATAGAATCCTGGGTCGCGA
>CAWUCU010000057.1:80000-100000 GCA_963920655.1 Geranium rotundifolium | reverse complement strand
TTCTCTATAAGGACCTCTCATTTATTATTTCTCCGAACTCTGGTTTTTGAGCAAGACGAAAAAAAACAGAAGATACAAGTAGCAAAAAATGGAATGTTTATGGGGCAGATCTTAATGTTAATATCACAATATAATAAACCTTTACATATTGTTTTGACTACGCCTCGTACAATAACTGCACTCGGGTTATTCTATATTTTTTCCCTGATCTTCTGGAACAGTCAGGGAGACTTTTTTCCTAACCAAAATTCTAGGTTGAATCTCTGTTGTATATTTATACATTTTCTCCTTTTACAACAGTTGCTTAACATTTGCCTTGTACCGGGTTCATTTCAATATAAAGCATGGAAGTTTCTCACGATTGCCAGGTTTATATTAAAACCACCCGATTGGGTGGAGACCCTTCGCGTCCGACTAATGAGACAAATGAAACCAACACGTCCTCCTCCTAATGAAAAAAATTAAATCAATGCGTCTGGTAATTTAGAGTCGAGAGAAAACTCTTACCCAATTTAAGTCATTTGAAAAATAATAACTTTATTTGGGTAAGTTTTTTTTTAACCTAGTATATTTTTCTTAACTTTTGTAAAACAGAAAAATAAAGATTGATACAAAAAAGAAATAAAAAAACAAATAAAAAGGAATTCTCGCATATCCCAAATATTTGATACCTTCGCTAGCAATAAAACTAAAAAAAGCAAAAGAATTGAATATTTGGTCAATCATTTTTAAATCAAAACAACGAATAATTTGAGAAAACCTTCGTACTTGGAAAACAATAATTTTATTATAAAAAGTATCTATATAAGCACGATTATAGGCCCAGTCATATATAACAAAGACTATTTTGTCGCGAATAACTCTCTTAAGGCTTTTTTGATGAAACGAATTAATTAATAGAAAACTATTAAAAGACGAATAGGTGGGTTTATATAATAAAAATGCTATAAATATTCCGCAATAAGCAATCCCCACAGAAATTACCGTATTTTTTAAAAACTCGGCTAAATCTGTTGAATCAGTGTGATGCAAAAGATAAATAGCAGGATTTAACCATTGGGTTAAGATATCGAGATTGAAACCAAGCTCCTTGGGAATTCCTAAGAATCCAATTCCAAAAGTTACAAAACACAATAGAATTTTTGGAAATAACATAGTATTTTCTGATTCAAAAGGATCAGAAGTATAAGAAAATTTGGTTTTATTCTCTCCTTTCTCATCAATTGTTAAAAAGCGAAAATTTTGGTTAATTGGCTTTGAACCCTTTTTTCCCCATAGAGATATTGAATCAGGAGGGTTCTTTTGTTTTCCACTATAATTTTGAAAAGCGACGCTTAAATGTCCTTCAAAAGTCATTAAATAAATCCGAAACATATAAAATGCAGTTAATCCCACCGTGCCCCAAGCTATTAGGGCGAAAATCGGCGAATAAAGCCAGCTATCATTAAGAATTTCATCTTTTGACCAAAAACAAGCAAGGGGGGGAATACCACAAAGTGAAAGTGTTCCTAATAAAAAAGCACTTTTGGTTATCGGCACGTGTTTTGTTAAACCGCCCATAAGAACCATATTCTGACTTTTATCGGGGGAATAACCAATAAGAGTCTCCATTGAATGAATAACGGATCCAGCTGCTAAGAATAATAATGCCTTGGAATAAGCATGAGTAATCAAATGAAATAAAGCACTTCGGTAAGACCCCATACCTAGAGCTAACATCATATAACCCAATTGAGACATTGTGGAATAAGCTAAACCTCTTTTAATGTCTTGTTGAGCAAGAGCTAAAGTAGCTCCTAATAAAACTGTTATGATTCCTATTAAGGAGATTAAATACATTATGGAAGGTATAACTAAGAAAAGAGGAAGAAGCCTAGCTACAAGAAAAATTCCGGCTGCTACCAAGGTAGCAGCGTGTATAAGAGCCGAGATCGGAGTAGGGCCCTCCATGGCATCGGGTAACCAAACATGAAGGGGGAATTGTGCGGATTTGGCAATTGCACCGACAAATAACAGCGCAGCGCATAAAGTAACAAATAAAAAATTGACCTCTTTGCTCGAAATCAAATTATTCAATATTTGGAATAACTCCCGAAATTCAAAACTGCCCGTTATCCAATAAAAGCCTAAAATTCCTAATAATAAACCAAAATCCCCTACACGATTAGTTACAAACGCTTTTTCACAAGCATTTGCCGCACCGGGTCGTGTAAACCAAAACCCTATTAATAGATAGGAACATAGTCCAACCAATTCCCAAAAAATATAAATTTGTATAAAATTAGAACTAGTAACTAATCCCAACATAGCAGCACAGAAAAAACTCATATAAGCAAAAAATCTCAAATATCCTTGATCATGAGCCATATAATTATCACTATAAATAAGAACCATAATTCCAACAGTAGTTATTAATATTGACATAATAGAAGTAAGTGGGTCGATCAAGTAACCAAATTCAAAAGAAAAATCATTATTTATTATCCAAGACCATACATATTGATAGATAGAACCCCTATTTATTTGCTGAATAGATAGATAGATGGAAAATGCCATGACTATACTTAACAATAAAACACTCTGAAAAGACCACATACGACGAAGATTTTTTGTTACCGTGGGAAAAAGAAGAAGTCCTGCTCCTATTAATATAGGAACTTGAAGGGGAATAAAAGGTATGATCCACGCATATTGATATGTTTGTTCCATAAAAAGTTTGAGTCTTAATGAATTATTTCCGATTCACCCGATTTTATTTTATCTCTTTTGAAAAGAGTCAATAAAAAAGAAAAAAATATGTACTAACTTAAACCAAACTGACAACTAAAATAAACTTGATAGAATTTTCTATTGTTAATTATTCTGAGTTAAAAACTTTCAATTATTCAAATCAAGAAATTACAATTGGTCAAATAATCTGAAATAGATTCATTAGCGGTTTCCTTTTATTTTTCAAAGGAAAATTGGGTCTCTTTTCTTTTTATCCGAGGGAAAAGGATTACAGCTTTCAATTTAATTAAGCAAGAGTAGGGTTTTCGTCTTAAACCTTTCAATTGCACGTAGAACGATGAAAATAGACAGAAAGAAAGGCCGTTTTAGTTTCTTTTTCATTAGAATTATAAGATGAAGTTCAACTAATTTGATGATTTCTACAGCACAGGGAATTCTATAGATTTCATTTTATGAATAATCCGAAATAGAGATAACAATCAAAACAAACGAATCGTTTTTACGAATACTCTCTGGAATTTTCAGAATATTATGACAATAATAATAATAAAAAAAGATAGAATAAGAAAAAGATAGAATAAGAAAAAGATAGGTAGTAAATAGTAAAAACGATTCATTTTGAGCAATAGATGTCTTTCACATCCAGTTAGAACCTAAAACTAAGTAATTTATTCATTTTTAAATGGCAGTTCCAAAAAAACGTATTTCGAAATCAAAAAAGCGTATTCGTAAAAATACTTGGAAAAGAAAGAGCTTTTGGACAGCATTAAAAGCTTTTTCCTTAGGAAAATCCCTTTCTACCGGAAATTTTAAGAGTTTTTTTGTATCACAAACAAATAAAAAAACGTTGGAATAATCCGAGTCGACTTTATTTTTTTTAGAATCAAATTGAATCACTTTGGCTTTCTATTGATTTATACTATACGATTTATTCTTTTTTATTATTTATAGTTATTAATAGTTCAATATAGAACTGGTAAATCGAACGCCTTGCTCTTAGCTCTTATGATACTAGAATACGAATGATACGAGAATACGAAATCCTAGATTTACTCATCTTTTTACTTAACTTAAAAAAAGAATACCTTTGAGGATTCCCAAACATCATTTCGAGGGTGGCGAGTCTTTTTTTCCCCATAAACCTATTTGTTTATGACAAGTCACACTCTTCTAGAGTAATATATATATAATAAATATAGTAAAGTAAATAAAATAAGGCGGATATGAAGATCTTTCGTTTTAGTTAATGAATCGTTGAAACTTATGAATTACTTTTGAAAATTGAAACCTTTTTTATTTTGGGTAACTTTCTGACTTTTTATTTTTGATGTATTTTTATACGGATTCCCAAGACTATCTTGTCATGTAATAAATATCGACAAAAGCCCCAATTTTTAAAATCAAGTATAAAATAAGAATTTGAGTATGTTATATCTGCATAATCGGTTAATTATGAGTGCTTTAAAATAGGTATATAGGTATTGCTAAAATTCATTTTTTTGTTTTGATTTCATAAATCAAGACAAAAAAATGAAAACCAAAATTTTTGTTTTGAATTCGACCCCCTAGTTACGAATCAAACTATCTCGTTACCGGAGTTTAATTCCAAGTGAGCCAAAAATACACGAAAACCATAAGTACATAAGTATAAGTGAAATAAAACAAAGACTCCAAACTCAAATAATGAACTTTCAAATTCATATTTGAACAAATTTTTATGTCTAAAATTGAACCATACTGTACTGAATTTTCCTTTCAAATCTTGACGTTTGCTTATTCATAGCCTATAATTAATTAGACTATTCTAGGTTCAAGACAGGCCGCTATGGTGAAATTGGTAGACACGCTGCTCTTAGGAAGCAGTGCTAGCGCATCTCGGTTCGAGTCCGAGTGGCGGCATACCGTCTTCTAAAAAAATAAAATAGATCTTATAATCTTATAAGGAATTCAATTCCCAATTTCCTTTTTCAATTTTTTATTAGGTAATTTAATTGGGGGGTTATACTCTTCGCTGTTTAAGCTTTTTTTATGATATTTTCAACCTTAGAGCATATATTAACTCATATTTCCCTTTCGATCATTGTAATTTTAATTACAATTCATTTGATAACATTTTTAGTCGACGAAATCAGAAAACTTTATGATTCATCAGAAAAGGGCATGTTAGTAACCTTTTTCTGTATAACAGGATTATTAGCTACTCATTGGATTTCTTCGGAACATTTTCCACTAAGTGATTTATATGAATCATTCATTTTCCTTTCATGGAGTTTCGCTCTGATTCATATCATTCCGTATTTCACAAAAAATACAAAATTTTTAAGCAAAATAATCAGCCCAAGCGCTCTTTTTACCCAAGGTTTTGCTACTTCAGGTCTTTTAACAGAAATACATAAATCTTCAATATTAGTACCCGCTCTTAAATCTGAGTGGTTAATAATGCACGTAAGTATGATGATATTGGGCTATGCAGCCCTTTTATGCGGATCATTATTATCAGTAGCACTTCTGGTCATTACATTTCGAAGAAACGGAAAGCTTTTTTTGAAGGACAACGATTTTTTAAATGAGTCGTTTTTATTTGGGGAAAATCTTTTTCAAAAGACTTCTTTTTTTTCTACTCAGAATTATTATAGGACCCAATTCATTCAACAATTGGATTTTTGGAGTTATCGGGTTATTAGTCTAGGATTTCTCTTTTTAACCATAGGAATACTTTCGGGAGCAGTGTGGGCTAACGAAGCGTGGGGATCTTATTGGAGTTGGGACCCAAAAGAAACTTGGGCTTTTATTACTTGGATTGTATTCGCAATTTTTTTACATACTCGAACAAATATAAATTTGCAGAGTGTAAATTCCGCAATTGTGGCATCTATAGGCTTTCTTATAATTTGGATATGCTATTTTGGAGTCAATCTAGTAGGAATAGGTCTACATAGTTATGGTTCATTTCCATCAACATCTAGTTGAATTCAAAAAACGTTCTTACAAATCCAAGAGAGTGCAGCATATAAAATAAAGATATAATAAAGATTCAAACTTTGTGTGAACGAGCACACGTACCATTTGAATCAATACAATATTTGATTCAAACGGTACGTGGGTGGTTCAAATTGATTGTTTTTACTTAACTTAAGAGAAGAAAAAACCTTCCCTTTTTACAACGAACGTTTTTTTTAAACTTTTTTTTTAGGATTTTGGTTTTATTTATAAGACTTGTCGATAAAAAAAATTAGATAGAATAACTTCGACCTTTTCAACTGATAGTGAAAGAACGAAATCGGGGTACAGACCAATACCTATGACGGGTAACAAAATGGAGATAGAAAGAAATAACTCTCGCGGTCCAGAATCCAAAAAAGAAGAGTTTGGGGCATTAAATAGCTTGTATCCATAGAACATCTGGCGTGACATAGATAATGAATAAATAGGAGTTAATATAATTCCAATTGCCATTACAAAAGAAATGAGTATTTTGGACATGAAAATATATTTTTTGGCGCTAATTATTCCAAAAAATACTAGTAATTCGGCAACAAAACCGCTCATACCTGGTAATGCAAGGGAAGCCATTGAAAAGCTACTGAACATCGTGAATATTTTTGGCATTTGAATAGCTATTCCCCCCATTTCGTCAAGATAAACAAGCCGTATTCTATCATAAGTCGTTCCCGCCAAGAAAAAAAGTGCAGCACCAATAAATCCATGAGAAATTATTTGTAAAAGAGCTCCATTAAGTCCCGTATCGGTCATAGAACCAATTCCTATAATTATAAAACCCATATGAGATACAGAGGAATAGGCTATTCGTCTTTTTAAATTTCGTTGTCCAAGAGATGTTAAAGCTGCATAGATCATTTGTATTGTGCCTACTATCACCAAATAGGGAGAAAATATAGAATGGACGTGAGGAAATAATTCCATATTAATTCGAATCAATCCATATGCTCCCATTTTTAATAAGATTCCGGCTAGAAGCATACAAGTACTGTAATGTGCTTCTCCGTGGGTATCGGGTAACCATGTATGTAGGGGTAAAATAGGTGATTTGACAGCAAAAGCAATAAAAAATCCAATATATAATATTATTTCTAAAGCCGTGGGGTATGACTGATTTACTGATGTTTCAAAATTGAATGTTGGTTCATTCGAACCATATAAAGTAAGACCCAAAACTCCCATTAATAGAAAAATGGAACCCCCAGCCGTATACAAAATAAATTTTGTAGCTGAGTATAGACGTTTCTTCCCCCCCCACATGGATAGAAGTAGATAAACAGGAATTAATTCTAATTCCCACATGATGAAAAAAAGGAAAAGGTCTCGAGAAGCAAATGATCCTATTTGACCACTGTACATTGCTAACATGAGGAAATGAAATAATTGAGAATCGCGAGTAACTGGCCGGGCCGCTAAAGTAGCTAAAGTGGTTATAAATCCTGTCAATAAAATAGGGCCTACAGAAAGTCCATCTATTCCCAATCTCCAATGGCAATCAAAAAAATCGATCCATTTATAAGTCTCCACTAGTTGGATTAATGGATCGTCCACCTGGAAATGAAAACAAAATGCATAAGTCGTTATAAGGAGTTCTAAAATACATATACAAAGTGTATACCATCTAATTACCCTATTTCCTTTATGGGGAAGAAAGAAAACGATGGAACCCGCAAATATTGGAAAAACGACAATTATTGTTAACCAAGGAAAAAAATTCGTGGTAAAGACAAGATACACTTGGCCCACAAAACCCGTGCTTAAAATGTTTTGATTTTCGAGCACGGGTTTTCAGTAAAAAAATGAAATGGATTCCGGTAGAGTTTTCTGGAACATATCAATAAGCTAGACCCATACTGCGAGTTGTTTCATGCCATAAATAAACTCGGACACTTAAGAAATCTGTTGGACAAGCGGATTCACATCTCTTACAACCAACACAGTCCTCTGTTCTTGGAGCGGAAGCAATTTGTTTAGCCTTACAACCGTCCCACGGTATCATTTCTAATACATCGGTAGGGCAGGCTCGGACACATTGAGTACATCCTATACATGTATCGTAAATCTTTACGGAATGTGACATTGTATCTATAAAGTTCTGAACGTCATAAATTTTCGATCTAGTAACCTTGATAAACGAATCCTTTTTTTAGATACCAGATGAATCAATGAGTTATCAGAATTTTTCTAATAAATCTACTTCTGGGTTGGTTTAGGAGAGAGGGCTAAAATACTTTGATTTATTATGTTTTTGCAAACATGATCATACCTTATGTAGATGTAGCAAACCTACATGCGAATTAGAATCAATTTATCAACACTCAATATTAGAATTTATAGAATTCATACTAATTATTCAACAAATTTGATTGGTCAATACGAGTTGATTTTCTGTTACGATAAATAGAGGAAACAATAGCCAGCCCAATAGCTGCTTCAGCAGCTGCAATAGCTATAATAAAAATTGAGAAAATGTCTCCTTTTAATTGACGATTATCAAAAAAATAAGAAAATGTTACCAAATTCATATTAACTGCATTAAGTATAAGTTCAAGACACATAAGGGCTCTAACCATATTTCGACTTGTGATCAAGCCATAGATACCGATAGAAAATAAAAAGGCACTCAACACAAGGGCATGCTCGAGCATCATTAAAAAACTCCTTATAAATCTTGACTTGTTTCAATAAGAAAAAAATTAAACCGATTCGATTGACTAGTATATAACAAATATTTAACAACAAAATCTAGTGGTAATATATAATATCTTGACTTCACGCTAAAGGCTTTCAATTTGAGATTTATACAGTATACAGGAAAAAAAGAATTGAAGGAAAATGAATGGGGTAAAAGTTTTATTTGAATTCTTTTCAAATTTGAATATCAATTTTTTATTGACGAGCTACAACAATTGCACCTATTAGAGCAACTAAAAGAATTATTGAAATGAATTCAAAAGGAAGAAAAAAATCTGTTGATAAATGAATTCCAATTTGTTGACTATTGCTTAGCAAATCTTGCTCGATAATTTGGTTTGATCGTGTAGTCCAAATAATACCGTACCATGACGTATCCAGAATAGTCGAAATTAGTGAAATAAAAAGACTTATACAAACTTGTGAAGTAATACCATCTCCAAGGGTCCAAAGGGGAAAATCTTTTGAATATTCTGAACCATTCAAGAACATCACAGCAAAAATGATTAAAACATTTATAGCTCCTACATAAATGAGTAGCTGTGCAGCAGCTACAAAATAGGAGTTAGATAGAATATAGAATAACGATATACAAACAAGAACCAATCCCAACGAGAAGGCCGAATAAATTGGATTGGGAAATAATACTACTCCTATACCCCCTAATATAAGACCTGATCCTAGAAAAACTAAAAGAAAATCATGTATTGGTCCAGGTAAATCCATTTTTTATCAATTCTCAAAAAAATATAAATCGAAGAATTTCATGATTTTATTGACCTGACCAGGAAAAAGAAGTTATTCATATCTCATTCTTTATTTATCCAAAGAGAAAACCTGTCTATTCTAATCTCATTTCTTCTTTTTGAAATCATTATTTTGACTAGTTACTAGAAAAAGAATCTAAACATAGAAATCAATGTTTGGCTAGAAAATTGATTTCTATTTTCTAGCCAAACGAAGTTACGAGTCTCACTAACCAATCAATAGGGTGAATTTACCAAGCAAAAGAATATCATTTTTTTAGACCCAAACTGAGCTTAGTAATTGAGAATTTTTTTGAATCAATAGTTTATTCATTTTTGATTTGAGGTAAATTCGAAATTTTTCGAATTGTATAATCCTCAATTACTGACATTGGTAACCGACCCAAAGCAATTTGATTAAAATTCAATTCATGACGATCATAAGTAGAAAGTTCATATTCTTCAGTCATTGATAAACAATTTGTTGGACAATATTCAACACAATTACCGCAAAATATACAGAGTCCAAAATCAATACTGTAATTAAGCAATCGTTTCTTGCGAATATCTGTTTCCAATTGCCAATCAACAACAGGTAAATCTATAGGACATACACGAACACAAACTTCACAAGCAATGCATTTATCAAATTCAAAATGGATTCGGCCGCGAAAGCGTTCCGGTGTGATCAATTTTTCATAGGGATATTGAATAGTTACAGGTAAACGATTTGTATGGGACAGGGTAATCATGAAACCTTGACCGATATACCTGGCAACTCGTATTGTTTGTTGACCATAATTCCTGAGTTCAGTTACCATAGGGAACATATCATGAATATCTATAAAAAATTTATGCTTGTTTCTTTCTCTTGTTTGAGGCAAGCCGTCAATCTTGAATATTGTAGTCTTTTACAGTGAAAGAAGTTGAGACGAAGTTGTTAATAATAGATTACCTAGAGAAATAGGTAAAAGAAATTTCCACCCAAGATTTAATAGTTGGTCCATTCTCAGCCGTGGTAAAGTCCATCTTGTTGCAATAGAAATGAACAAGAACGAAAATGTTTTAGCTAATGTAATAATGATACTTACTATTATTCCAAAGACTTTACCCCCTTTAGTTATGTCAAAAATGTCAAAAAGCTCAGGGACAAAGGTGATTGGAATAGAAAGATTCCAACCACCTAAGTAAAGAACTGTTACAAATAAGGAAGAAATTAGTAGATTCAGATATGAAGCAACGTAAAATAAACCAAATTTTATGCCTGAATATTCGGTTTGATACCCCGCTACTAATTCTTCTTCCGCTTCTGGTAAATCAAAAGGTAATCGCTCGCATTCGGCTAAAGAAGAAATTATAAAAATGATAAACCCTATCGGTTGACGCCACAAATGCCACCCCCAAAAACCATACTTTGACTGCGCTTCAACTATCTCAACTGTACTTGAACTGTTAGATAATCATAGTCGATGATAACATTACTGTTATCATCGCTATTCCAGAACCGTACATGAGATTTTCACCTCATACGGCTCCTCAGAAGTCAAAAATAAATCTAAGGACTTTTCCCAATTATTGATATGGTTGTCGGGATAGATAGAGTCAAAAAATATTAGAAGGTCCCGAATTATACCAATTGAATTCTGTCTGCTATATAAATGAAGTGCTTCGGAATTGATCTCAATCTTTTAAGAATTTTCATTGGTCTTTGTTTATTACTTCATCTTTCAATAAAACAAAAAATGTGTTTTGTTTGGAGCAATAATAGACATTTCAACCTCTCCATTTCTTCAATTACGAAAAATAATTAGGCATTTGTTCATGAATCGTGATAAAGATTTTGTCTCTTGATTTATTTTATTCGGCATAGGAATAGGAAATAAAAGAAATCTCACCTTTTTATTTGTATTTCGCTCCTATTCTCCTTTCTCAGAAAAAAGGGGGACTGGGACCAAAGTAAAAGATTACTTCGTTCTTTATAGTTATTTTATTAATCAGTGAATAGGAGGATACTCTGGATCAGGATCGTAGGGAGTACTTCTTGATCATTTCTACTAACCTCAAGTCCCCATTTGAGTTCCTTATATGTATAGAAATATCCTGTGTTGGATAACTTACATAATCTTCATTACAAATCCTTTGTGTATCTTGGTCTTCCTACCCATCCACTCGTTTTTGAAATCTCCCGTTATGGAAATACATCTAGGATATTTAGATAGTAAAAACTCCATAAAGTTGATCTTTGAAACCCGCTTCCGGCTATGATGACGAATCCACCAAGCTTGGGGGTAAAATGCAAAAATCAAAAAAAACTTTTTTATTTTTGCATTTTTATTTTGAACTGTATTCTTGTACATAGGAAATAAGACTTAATCCCTGTAGTGCCAAATTCGAAGCCGCTTTTTTTTCACTCATATAACTATCTAGTTTTCTTCATCATCCCCAAGTAGCCAATACTCTACAAGAACTAGGAACACAAAAATGTACGTATATAAAAAAAGAGCAAAAATCACCCTAAACATCTGAAAAGCTTGAAACTTAGTAGAAGGATTTTTTTTATAAAATAAAAATAGTGAAAAGAGCAATACCACTATATAGTAGTATATAAAAAAAAAAACAAAAATTAAGAAAAAAGAGAGAAGGGTATATAAAATATTCATCAAAATTGATTGAAAAAGACTTTGATTCTTAAGAAGTGTTTTTTTTTTTTTTGCTTCGCTTATTACTATCAAAGCAAGAAATTGCAGCATCGGTGCAAAAATAACAAAATGACTCGTATTTAAAGTTATAAGGCTCATTTATTAACCTCCTTTTTCTATTTTAGCTAGTTTACTATACTAGCTTAAGGGATGAATAGTTGTTCGTACTTACAAGTGAAAGCTACCAAAACGCATAGAGTTTTTTTTTACCTCACCGAATCACACGCAGAGAAATTGATAATACACATAAAGCTAAGGGTATTTCATAACTAATTGATTGAGCAGCTGCCCGTAGACCACCTAAAAAGGAATATTTATTATTTGATCCATATCCGGACATGAGAAGTCCAACAGGAGCAATACTTGAAGCGGCGATCCAGAAAAAAACCCCAATACTAAGATCGGCTAAAACAAGCTTATAACCAAAAGGAATTACTAAATAACTTAGTAAAACGGATATGACTGCTATGGAAGGTCCGATACGGAATAAGCGAGTATCCCCTCGAGATGGAAGAAGGCTTTCTTTCAAAAGGAGTTTGATACCATCTGCTAAAGCTTGCAGAATTCCTAAAGGACCCGCATATTCGGGGCCAATACGTTGTTGTATTCCTGCGGATATTTGCCTTTCTAACCAAACAATTACTAACAAACCCATTGTGATTCCTAATACAATAGTAAAAATAGGGGCAAGTATCCATATGATCCCATAGACTTCTTTTACTTTTCCGGATTCCAATCCGGAAAAGGAATGGATAGCCTGGATTTGTGTTGTATCAATTACCATCTCAACGATCAACTTCCCCCATAATGATATCTATGCTACCTAGTATCGTCATAATATCAGCCAATTTCATTCTTTTAACCACTTGAGGAAGAATTTGCAAATTGATCAAACCCGGTGGGCGAATTTTCCATCTCCAAGGAAAAACGCTCTGATCTCCTATCAGAAAAATTCCCAATTCTCCCTTTGGAGCTTCGACTCTCACATAAAGTTCTTGCTTCGATAATTCAAAAATCGGAGAGGTTTTTTTAGCAATGAATCGATATTCAAAATCATTCCATTGGGGATCTTTTACTCTATCAAAACGTCGGATTTCTAAATTCTCATAAGGCCCCCCCGGAATTCCTTCCAGGGCCTGTTGAATCATTTTTATGGATTCTTCCATTTCGCCGATTCTTACTAAATAACGAGCTAAAGAATCCCCCTCTTTTTGCCATTGAACCTCCCAAGCAAATTCGTCGTAACACTCATACTGATCGATTTTACGAAGATCCCATTCTATTCCCGAACCTCGTAGCATTGGTCCGGATAAACCCCAATTGAGTGCTTCTTCTGCACTAATAGTGCCTATGCCTTCAACTCGTTCTAAAAAAATGGGATTCTGTGTAATAAGTTTTTGATATTCAGCAACCCCTGTTAAAAAATAATTGCAAAAATCCAAACATTTATCTATCCAGCCATGGGGTAGATCAGCAGCTACTCCCCCGATACGAAAAAAATTATGCATCATTCGCATACCGGTGGCAGCTTCGAATAGGTCATATATCAACTCTCTTTCTCGAAAAATATAGAAGAAAGGAGTCTGCGCCCCAATATCCGCCATAAATGGACCGAGCCATAACAAATGGGAAGCTATACGACTTAACTCCAACATAATCACTCTGATATAGCTAGCTCTTTTAGGTACTTGAATATTGCTCAATCGTTCAGGTCCATTTACGGTTATTGCTTCTGTAAACATAGTAGCTAAATAATCCCAACGCGTGACATAGGGCAAATATTGTAGAATTGTTCGGTTTTCCGCAATTTTCTCCATCCCTCTGTGTAAATAACCCAATATTGGTTCGCAGTCAATAACATCTTCACCATCGAGAGTAAGAATAAGTCGAAGAACACCATGCATTGATGGGTGGTGAGGACCCATATTGACTATCATGAGGTCTTTTCTTGTAGCTGGTGTAGTCATAAATTTTTTACCGATTCATTCTTCCATGTAATTCTTCCATGAATTGCTGAATGTGAAAAGAGGTTCATCAAAATTTAAACAAAACAAATAAGTTAAAAACAAATGACTCTTCAAATTCAAAATTAATGAGTTTTTGTCTCTCGAATATCCAATTTCTCAATTAATTTTTTATAACGTACTTGATTTTTATTTGACAAATAAGCTAGCAGCCGTTGACGTTTTCCCAAAATTTTACGCAAACCTTTCTGAGATAAATAGTCTTTTTTGTGCAATTTTAAATGGGAAGTAAGTCTCTGTATCTTATTGGTGAAATTGAATATTTGAAATTCAACGGACCCTCTGTTTTCTTTGGTTTCTTCTTGAGAAATAACCGAAATGGATAAGTTTTTTACCATAAAAAAAGAATTGATCCCCCTCCCTGATATATATTTTAATTTTAACGAATTTTATTGATCAATAAAAAGAATGCCAATAGTTTGAATGATTTATATAGAATAAATTGCTTTCTGAACTCCTCAGTTTATCCATTCCAATCAATTCAAAATCCTATTTTGAATTCAGATAAGAATCTTGTACATTTTTGTATTCACAAAGGTGAATCAATTCAATTTAGACCTAAAATGAAATGAATATCTTTGGATTCATTGATCATTTATAGGTCTAATGGATACGCTGTATCCTCTATTCAGTGAGATTCGAATGAGGTATAAGATAAGGCATGTGTGCATTTGTTTTCTGTCATATACCCTGCTACAGGGTATATAGTAGTACTATCAACGAATTTTTAATGGTAGATACATATGGATCCTTAAGATACTGAAACGACTGCCGTTATTAGTATCAAACCAATAACGATTCATACAAGCTAAATCTTCTAATCGATAATTGGGCCAAAGAAAAAACTTGAATTGAATTAATTCATTTTTCTCCTTATCACGAGGGTTCCCTTCTTCCCAAAAGTGACTACAGTTTTTTACCCCATTTTCCTTGAAAAATACGGAATTGGTATCCACATCATTCCAATTGTTTGAATTGAAACAAATTAGAATTCTCAATTCTCTACGACGTCTAGACGATAAAATATTTTCAAGAACAAGCGCATCAAAATGATTGTTCTCTCTAGCTCGAATTATTCTTTGTTTTCGGTATTGTTGATTAGTTTTGTTTTTACTCTTATGAACCAACGAAATACCTACGGTTTGATACATAAGAAATTGCCCATTGTTTTTTACAGACAGTCCAACGCGGTCCATAACCATTCTCATGTTTTTTGACATTTCTAGAATACTCGAATCCTCCTTCGGATTCCACATTACATTCAATTTCAATTTTCTCCTTTCGATGCAGGAGATAGTCACGGTTTCTAGATTTATCGAGCTCTTCGGGAGAGCTAATACCCGGGCCTTTTTGCGAATGCTTTGACCGATATTCCTTTTCTCCCATCTAAATTGACAAAGGAAATACTCTTTCAGGAATAACTCTTGTACCTCTCTGCTACTTAGACTTTCCTTATCGGTTTCACTTTTCTTTTCACTATCGGTTTCACTTTTCTTTTCACTATCGGTTTCACTTTTCTTTTCACTATCGGTTTCACTTTTCTTTTCACTATCCGTTTTACTTTTCTTTTCACTATTGGTTTTACTTTTCTTTTCACTATTGGTTTTACTTTTCTTTTCACTATCCGTTTTACTTTTCTTTTCACTATCCGTTTTACCTTTCTTTGTACCTTTTTTCATGTCTGATTTCGTGGAATCTTTTTCTTCAATATTTTTGGTTTCAGCCATGTTTTTCTTTTTATTATCGGTTTCACTTAGATTCGAATTTAAAACAAGTAATTTGCTTGGTATAATCCACGGTTTCATTTTATAGACATTAAAAAGCCGCACAAATTCTGGGAAGAACCAAAGCTCCAGATTCGAGATGGGACGATTTAGCATTGGTTCATTCATTCCCATCCAATCAAAAAAAGAATTTGGAGAATTAGGTCGATTGATTTCTGGATTTTTATTAATCGGAATAGAAAAAGGGTCTTTTTCTTTTTTATAAATTGGATCAATTAATTGATCGTTATTAGTCTCAATTGGAGTCTTTTGATTACTGCTGGGATAGATCTCTTCCTCTTCTTCTTCTTCTTTATCAATTGGATCAATTAATTGATAATTATTAGTCCCAATTCGAGTCTTTTGATTACTGCTGGGATTGACCGCAACCCAGGATTCAATATCCACTTTTTTTCTAAGATCAAAAGAGATATTTTCCCAATTAAAATATTTTCTATTAATATTTTTTTCTATATATGGAATATATAGCCTTTCTATTCTTCCTATAAAAATATTGATAGGGATATATCCTGTTATCGCAAACAAGGAGTTTTGCGACATGTTGTAATTATCAGAAACCACTTGCCTTTTAGTTACTTGAGGGATTGATCTAAAAAAAACCGAGTCACCTTTATTTTCAGAATTAATGGATTTATATGATAAAAGATCATATCTATAGCATTTTTCAAAATGATCTTTTTGATTTGATAATGAGTTAGGACCCTTTTTTTTCTTGTAATGACTTAATTGGTATTTTCCACATGAATTCCGTTTTTTTAAATATTGTTTTTGAGACCTACAATATCGATTAACCCTATTTCTCCATTTTTGTTTTTGTGACATTAAGCCAGACCAGATAATCTCAGATAAATCGTATTGAGAATTCCCTCTTAACCAATTTTTCCATTGACTCGTTATAGACCGCTGAAATTTGTTATGTATTACTTCAGACTGAAATATTCCTTGTGTTCGAAAGGAGTCCTTCATTTGAGTTTTAAGGAAGAAAGATGTTCCATGATGTTGAAGAACGGATCTGAATTTAGACAAGTTAACAACCCCGGTTTGCGATATTTTGTAAAATACATATGCTTGTGACAAGTTGGATAAATCACAAAAAATTTCTGAATTTTTCTTATAACTATGATAAGTTTTTATATTTGAAATAAAGTGAATTGTATTTTTAGTTTTTTTATTCATTATTTTTTTATTTGTTTCATTCTTGGAAATATATTTCTCAATCAAATTTTTTGTAGATTCAAAAAATAGTTGTGTATTCATTTGGCAAATATGAATAGTAGATAAACAAATATCATTATATATTCTTTGAATGAAAAATTTTCTAAAATAATGAAATTTACATATTATGTTTTTTATTTTTACTATTTGCCAAATATTTTTTGACAACTCTAATCTAGAACTTTTTTTGTAAGTACTAATATCTAGTTCTAGAGTTACTTTTTTTTTCTTTTCGGTAATTATTTTTATTTGATTTTGGATTGTACTTGTTCTATCAGTCATATCTTGCATTTTAGTTTCTATCAGTGAATAATTTGGCCAATCTGGATTTTCAATTTGACTAAAAGATTCATTAATTATCTGGTTGCTTATTCTAGAATCTTTTTCTTTTTCCATTCCACCTATTTCTTTCGATCTAAATAATAAAATTTGTTTACCCTTGGAGAGTTCTTTTTCTATTTTTTTTATAAACGGAATATTTTGGTTTGTTGTTCTTGTTTCTTTTGAAACTTTTTTAAATAATTTTTTTTTTATTATTTTGAAAACGCTTTCAGCCGTAACCCTTTCATATTTTCCAATTGTTTTTTCGAGTTCCTTTAAAATGGGCTCAAAAAAGGAAGGTATTTTTCGGGGAGAGCCAAAAGGCAGTTCTGTTTCCCTTCCAAAAACTGTTAAAAAACAAACGTCATCTTGAGAAGTTAGTGCTTTAGATGTGTGCCAAGGTTTCAGATGCAAAGGATTGACAATCTTGATCTGAATACCTTGTGTTAACCAATTTTCCGGAAATTCTGTTTCGGATAACGGACTACCAGTATAAGTGCACTTAATATGCTTTTCTCTATTCCATTCCTCGAAATCTTCAGACCATTCAGGAATTTGCAATAATAGCATACGTCCAATATTTTTACCGATTATCAATGAAGGTAATAGAAGATTTTTTCTAAGACTTGATTGGACTATTAAAATGCAACCCCTTGCAATTTGGCCAACTTCAAAAGTATCCCAGGCTTCCCCTATCTCTAATCGCTTTTTTTCCTTTACTCGTTCGTTTTTCTTTTTAGACTCTCTTTTGGGTTTTTCTTCTCTTTTTGTTTGTTCGTCTGTAGACTCTAAAATCTTCAACCCTTTTGTCGCCGACCAATTTCTCAAAATTCGGTTCAGTTGAACCAGGCGGGGGATAGCAAAAGAAAAAAGGTCTATTTTTTTAATCCTGTCAAAAAAAAGGGGGGAATGTGCATTTGCTTGAAACAGTTTCCCAATAACTATTTTACGCCTTTGAGTTCGCATAGAGCCTTTTATTAAGCCGTGCTTAAAATCGGGTTGGTGTGCATAACGCATCAAAACAAGCCCCTTCTCTTCATCTTCTTTAGCTTCTTCTTCTGGGGTTTTAGTCTTGGTTTCTTTCTCAACAGTATCAGTCTCTTTGCTAGCATTAGTCTTCGTTTCTTTCTCAACAGTATTAGTCTCTTTGCTAGCATTAGGCTTCGTTTCTTTCTCAACAGTATTAGTCTCTTTGTTAACATTAGTCTTCGTTTCTTTCTCAACAATATCAGTCTCTTTGCTAGCATTAGGCTTCGTTTCTTTCTCAATAGTATCAGTCTCTTTGCTAGCATTAGCCTTCGTTTCTTTCTCAACAGTATCAGTCTCTTTGCTAGCATTAGCCTTGGTTTCTTTCTCAACAGTATCAGTCTCTTTGCTAGCATTAGGCTTCGTTTCTTTCTCAACAGTATTAGTCTCTTTGCTTGCATTAGTCTTCGTTTCTTTTTCAACAGTATCAGTCTCTTTGCTAGCATTAGGTTTCGTTTCTTTATCTGTAGCTTTAGTAGCAGTATGAATCTCTTCAGGATCAAAAAGAAGATATTCACCTACCGCCTTTCTTGAACGAATTTCATGCTCTTCTGGCGGACTGTAGTGATATGATAGTTCTTGCAATTCACTGATTAATCTGTATGACCATCGAGGGACTTTTTTACTTATTTTGTCTATTATAATATCTGAAACCGCATCAATTTCTAAAATATCACCAAATTCTAAAGCATTCGTATTTTGGTCAAAATTTTCGTAATTCGAATTCGGGATAAGAAGATCAAGTAACCGATTTGGCTCAATTGTCTCTCTCGACTTTTTGATCAAAGTATTTTTTATGTTGGTTTTATTCTCTCCTTTCTCATCAATGGAAGGCAGAAGCTCTTTTTTGATTTTTCCACGGTATGGCCCGTTTAATAAAGGATCATATATTTGGGGTAAGTAGTATTCTTGTTCAGTCTTATCATCTTGTATACATAATCGAGTTTTTGTTTCAAGTATCCCTACTGCTTTTTGTTCCCGTTCTTTTTCCTCTTCTATTTTTCCATCTATTTTTTCTTTGTCTAGATAGTTAATTCTATTGAAAAAATCTTTTTTCAGATTATTCAATTTTTTTTTGTTTCTAGAAACCCAAGCATTTTCCAATTGATTAGAAAGAGTTTTTTCTAATAGGATATTTATTTTTATTTTGATCATTTTCAAAAAAGTTGACAAACTTCTTGGATAAGTAAAAGAGATTCTTTCTTTTCCATCACTTTGTTGTGTGTCAAAAAAATATTGTGACATTTCATTTCTTACAGCTTGTTCAAGTCTACTATTTTTTATGTAGCGAAATGGGCGATGCCATCGTCGATAATCAAAAAGCAATGGGCTAATGAGGTTTTTTTTTTCTTTTTCTTTTATTCCCCATATTTCATCTTTGAATTCTTCGATTTGGTTTGTATAATACCGGTTAGTCGAATTCGAGTCGATTTCTTTGCCCGAATGCCCCCCTGTTCCCTGTTTTTTTTCTATATCTCTTTTTTTTTTCAGACGATTCGCAAGTTTTCGTTCCTGTTCTATTTCTTCTATTTCTTGTTCTATTTCTTCCATTTCTTGTTTTATTTCTTCGTCTATTTTGTCCTCTTCCTCTTCTTCATCTGTACCTTGCAACCTTAACGCGCGCTTTTCTATTTGTGAACGGTCACTCATTTGAGGAAGAAGAATGGGTGAAGGTATTCTGCCAAAAGATTGGAGACTTAGCATAAAAAATAGAATCACAAAGAAAAAATGAAAATAGTCAGATCGAATGATCGATCTAAT
>CAWUCU010000057.1:60000-62500 GCA_963920655.1 Geranium rotundifolium | reverse complement strand
TATTGTCACTATCATCAATATCAATATCGATATCGTCACTAGCATCAATATTGTCACTATCATCAATATAGATATCAGCAATAAATTTAGGCTTCTTATCCAGTAACTTGTTCAGAAATACCGTAATAAAAGGAACATAGGAGTTTGTCGCTAGGTATTTGACCAAATAGGATCGTCCAGTTCCTATAGAACCTATCACTAAAATACCCCTAGAGGGGGATAAGGCTAAGCGGAGCGAAAAAGGTTTTCCATGAGATGGGAAATGAAAACTATTAGCCCCAGACGAAGTTTGTGAATAAGTGATTGTCTGATAATGAGCAAGGAATATCCGTCTTTCTGCTAAACAGGATATATTGAACTCATAATTCATTAGATGCTTTTGATGAATGTCAACCAAGTATCGTAAGTAAATTGCTCCCGGTTGTTCAATCATTTGATAACCAGAGTCATTCTTTGATAAATGATCACTATGAGTCAGACTCAATAGAATTCTTTTTTCTGTCGTTAAGGCGGAGAGCTGAACCAAGAATTTTCTTTCTTCCTCATGAATCGAATCACTGTTCGCGACCCAGGATTCTATTTTATCATCAATCCAAACCCCGTTCACGTTTTTTCTTTTTCTTATCAATGAATAGATCTCTTTACTTGTATGACTTAGATGTCTCGTATTTATAGAAAAAGCGATTCGATTGATGGGAAATAGAAAGAGATTCTTTAACCAGAAAGAATTCGGTTCAGGCGTAGGATACTTATCTAGAAGTTTTCGCAACTCAATCTCAATCATTGATGAGGGAATCATCAAAGATTTGACCTTTTCGAACTCTGTCTGTAACTCACTAAAGGTCTGGGAAACAAAGAAAAGATGTATAAGAACGAGATATCCAGCAACAAGAACAAGGAAAAGGATTGAATAGAGGAATTCCCGAACATTTGGCGATCCCAGATGTGTCGATATCAACGACGACTTCTTCTTTTTATTTCGATGAATCATTTCTTTGGACAGAAGATTATGTAACCATTTACTCGAGATCTCACTTCTGAGAAAAAATTGCATCTTCCACAATTTTGTCTGAAGAATTCGCCACGATATACCCATAATATCATGAAAAATGGATACACTGCTACTTAGTATTGACAATAGGTCTGAAAAAGTATCTAAAAATATCGAATTTAGATATTTGTACCCTGTCGAAGTAAAGAAGCTTGGCATATATGTTTGGAATAGATTCCATTTTTTTGAGAGAAAGGTTGTATACATCCGCCCTTTCTGAACCCCAACGCATTTCTTTAGACAAAGACTCTGTTTTTTCCTTTTTTCGGATGGGAAATCTTTCTCAGAACATGGAATGTGAGTCAAACCTATATTTGAATTGAAATTGGGACACTCATGAAGGTTCTTTCCTTCTGAATCAGATAGATTCATATCTGAAAGAGGTTGACAATAAGTTCTTTCAAAATTGGCTATTTGTCCCTCTGTTAGAGGGTTTCCAGAAGTGTCTACGATCGAATAAATAGCTCTACGAACGAATGGATCGGGTCGACTTAGAAAATGAAAAGATTTGTCCAAGTTATACCTTTCGTCACCACTTTGTGGAAAATCGTTAGGTATGAATATGTTAGATACTTGTGACTCAATTGGTGAAATAGTAGTTCTCCCCCCAAAAACATGTTTTTTTTTACCAACGCACAAAGAAAATCTTTTCTTGCGAAGGAACAAGACATCGAGAAATTGCCCATATAGAAAATCTGAATTATTATTACGAGCCTTTTCCACAGAAAAAGGGAATCTTTTATTACAATAGAAGCAGAAGTGATGCGGATTATTCAAGAACCGAAGTCGATTTGCTTTATAAAAAGAGGATATCAATGAGCTTCTGTGAAATGGTTTCCCGGGATTCAGCCAATTGTCTTGATCGTAGAATATCATTGAGAAATAGGAATCTTTGTTATCAAAGGATTTCCTGCGATTAGTTCTAGTATGGAATGAGTCAATCATCCGCTTTGGTATCTTATTGAGCAAAAGTGGTGAGATTGTTCCTCCATTGATCAAGAATTTCGAAGTACCATCATCAGCCAATAAGAAGGGGTTCAATTTTTTCAAATGAACAATTTGAAAACCTATCGATTCTAACAACTGATTGCAGAGTTTCTCATTCGGACCTTTCAATTCATAGATCTTGATTTCGGACCTATGGATGGGGGTATTCCCAAAACTTACACAGGAAAAAGGAAAAGAAAGTGAATTAGACAAAAAGAAAAGCAACTTGGCCAAAAAACGAAGTGACTTGCCCAAAAAACGAAGTGGCTGGGGGAAACGGAAAAATAAACGAAGTGACCTGGACCACTTGGGCAAAAAGAAAGTAAGCAACTGATACACATCTTTTTTGAATGTCTTGGAAACCTCAGAATAATTCATCAAAAATTGATGAATACGAATACGTGTATAAATACGTAATTGACGTAATTGATCAAACATTACTTGAAAACGGCTCTTTTGCAC
>CAWUCU010000057.1:35000-55000 GCA_963920655.1 Geranium rotundifolium | reverse complement strand
TCCTTGAGCAAACATAGGTTTGCCTTAAAATCCTTAGCAAAGACTTTGACAAAGCATTCTATTTTTCCATAGAAAATGTTTCGTTCAAAAAGGGCTCCAAAACTGGTTGATCGTAAATGAAGAGATTGGTTACGCAGAAAGAAAAAAATGGATTCGTATTCACATACATAAGAGTTATATAAGAAGAAGAAGAATCTTTGATTGATTTTTGAAAAAAGGGAACGGGACCTCTTTTGAGTAATGAAACTATTCAAATTGCAATACTCGTGGAGAAAGAATCGTAATAGATGCAAAGAAGAAGCGTCTTTCACCCAATAGTGAAGAGTTTGAACCAAAATTTCCAGATGAGGGGGGTAGGGTATTAGTATATCTAATACAGAATTTAAATGTGAGAAATTTTCTTCTAAAAAAGGAAATATTGAATGAATCGATCGTAAATTCCGAGATTTTATTATTTTTTTGCGCTCTACTATTAATCGTAAAGAAAACGGAATTTCCACAATAAAAGCAAACCCCTCTGATAGCAGTTTAGAATACAAACTATTGTTGGGCCCAAAAATTTGACTTTTATTAGAAGAATAAGTACTAAAATATATCTGTTTATAAATTTGAATAATTAAGCGTTTCACAATTTGAAAACTCAATTTTTTTTCATACCCCGTATTTTTAAAAAAAATTGACCTATTTAAACCACGACCATGAGCAAGTGCATAAATAGACTCCTGAAAGAGAAGTGGATATAGGAAGTTGTGTTGTTGAGATCTTTCTGGCTGTAAATATCTTTGAATTTCCTCCATTTTAATTTGAATTTGGACCAAAGGCAGAAGATTTTGAGGGTTATCAAATGATACATAGTGCGATACAGTCAAAACAAGGTATTTATAGTAAATTTAGAGTAAAAATAAAGAGAGTTCGAATAATAAATACCTCGGAATCTGGTAAACTTGAAACGGATTTACTAGACTCTCCTTATACTCCCCCATTCCATTTCATGGGTCAATATTATAGGAATTTTAGAATAGGATAATAAGATGGTTAGAAATCCTTTATTTTGAAAACCGAATCGCTCTTTTGATTTTGGAAAAAACTTTCTTTATCAACATACTTTTTCTTTTACACACTAATCTCCATTCCAGAATAAGTAGGATTCATTACAAAAAAAAATAAAGAATCCACTGGTGAGGCGAGAACCCCCTTCCCGCCGCGGGCACTAATCTATTTTGATTTTTAACGTCAAATTAGCTCGGGAATGATTCAAATTAAGAACCAAAGCTCGTTGCTTTTTCTTTCCCCAGAATTGAATTGAAGCCCTAGCCTTATCCATTTATTCATTCGACCTAACTTGAATTTTCTTTTTGTTCGGTTCTAAGAATTCGAGCACGGCCTTATACCGATCTAGTAAGACTTCAATATTCTCAGAACTCTCCGTTGATACGACATGCTGTTTTTAACATCCATTTCCCTTCAGGATCAGTCGCGGTCTTCCAAGCTTTACCGATGGTATAGACGAATCCCTCACTTCATCCAAATGTGTAAAAGATCCTAGTCGCACTTAAAAGCCGAGTACTCTACCGTTGAGTTAGCAACCCAAAAAAAAATATAGAATTGGGGAATTCTAGTAGAGACTTTCTAGATACAATCCGAATACAAAAACAAAAAAAGAAGACGATTCAGTCAAACTGTTGAACGAAGAAATCTAAAAAAAACACACACACATTTTCAAATTGAAAATTCAAATGAATTATATTTGTTTGATATGCTGTTGTCAATAGAAATGTTGAGAAAAACCCAATAGAAAAAAAAAACAAAATAAATTCCATTTTCAATTGAAATTGGTTCAATTGAAAAATGGAAAAAAAAATACTAATAACTAATATAGGATATATGAATAATTCATATATAAATTTAAATGAATGAAAATAAAACAAAAGAAAAGGACTTGTATTGGCACTACATATAGAATCTAGATGCAAAAAAGTGTAGCTGTAAAAAGAAATGAAAAAAAAAATAAAAATAGAGCAGGAAATAAAAAAAGGGTAGTTTTAAGTATAACTTTAATCTTCTATTTTTGTATTTCCCAAATTTTTTCCTTAATTGAATTTGGCTTAATTAGGACGAAGTTCCACCCCCGACCTCTTTAAAATATCCTGAACAGTTCCTGTAGGTTGAGCACCTTTTTCGAGGAAATATAGAATAGCCGGAACATTTAAATAAGTTTGATTCCTTATCGGATCATAAAAACCCAATTTCCGAAGATCTTTTCCCTCTCTTCGGGATCGAACATCAATTGCAACGATTCGATAGACGGCTCATTGGGATAGATGTAGACGAGCAACACCCCCCCTAGAAACGTATAGGAAGTTTTCTCCTCGTACGGCTCGAGAAAAATGAAGGATTCGAGGTTTTGCCTATGTATGAAATTTCTAAATTTGAACAAAAAATCAATTAGACTTTATACTTTGATTTCATTTTTTGCTTCTTCCTTCATAAAAATAAAAAAGAAATCATTCCTACTCTCATAACTCAAATTGGATAATTCTGAAAAAAAAGTTTTAAACAATTTCATTTCTTGAGCGGTCTTTACTCCCTTTATGCTTGTCTCGTTTAAAATCAAATGAATTTTGCTTCTTCCGTCTGATCCAGTGATTGAGACAATGAAAACGGCGTTTGCTTGTTCTGGGATCCTTTGATAGTTTGTTTTGAATCATTGGGTTTAGACATTACTTCGGTGTTTCTTAATATTTTCCTTTCAAAATGGCAGCAACATACCTTTTTTTTACTTCTTTCTACCAAAGAATCCTACAGATTCCCGCATGATACACTTCGGATCGAAAAAGTTTGATCAAGTCTAATAACTTTTTGGAAACTTCCTCGAATTGGATTCTTTCTGTATCGAAGATATGTTTACGAAGTTGTTCCAATTTATTGATTGGCATTAACCCTAGATCCCTGCCCCCATAAAAAAAACTAACTACTCGAGCTTCATCATGAACTATTTCCATTAAAAAAACCCAACAGGGGCTCTCGTGGAACAGAACAAATGATGTCGAGCCAAGAGCATCTTCATTCCTATATCAAATGGTGGATGTAACAATCCACAACGGATCGTGGCCTTCAAGTCGCACGTTGCTTTCTACCACATCGTTTCAAACGAAGTTTTACCATAACATTCCTATAATAATAATTTGGAACCGGTATGGACTTGATTCAATTATGGAATCATGAATAGTCATAGGTTCTATTATGGGTTCGGTTGATGTGTAGGCATCATGATCTACACGTTTTCTCTATTTTTTTTTTCTATATATAAATAAAGAATTAAAGAATTCTAGATAAATTAATATTATAGATTAGATAGCTGGGGTAAATATTTTTCTGAAGAAGTCTTAGCAAGATCCCATCGGGAACATAATATGAATAATCTATATTCAATTTTAAATATTTATTTTCTTCTTTTATAAATCTTTAATAAATTGAAATTTTTTCAATTCCTATTGTTTAACTCCGGAGTCATTACCTTTTCGACAATCTAATCTTGCTCTTAAAGTAAATAAAATTGATAAATCACCACAGCGCTATATATATTTCTAATTTTTCATTAGAGCCAAACCCGAAATACTTCAAAAAAAGATTCAAAGAAAACAAATCAGTTACTTGTTTGTTTGTTAATGAGATTTGGACAAAGACATCCTATTGAGCGACTTTATTTAGGACCAACCTCCCGAGGTTAATTGGTTAGAATCCAAGAGGCCGACAAAAAACAAAAAAAAACAAATGAATTATGAATTACTAATGGAGGCCGCCTCATTTACGGGATAGAAAAATGAGATGGGGAATAGAGATTCTTTCATATCTAGATTCCTCCTTTGTTCACTAAAAAAAAGATTTGCCGAAGATCAAAATTCAAAACAAGAATCACGTTCCATCTAACATTCAAATTGAAACAGAACTCAAAGATTCAATGAAAGTTAAAACCAAAAATTGAGTCTCATAGAATAAAGAATAAAATAAAAATAAAATGCTCTGGGACGGAAGGATTCGAACCTCCGAATGGCGGGATCAAAACCCGTTGCCTTACCACTTGGCGACGCCCCATTTCGATTTGTCTTCGACACTTATAAAAATTTATGTAAGTTTTGGTTTTTTGTCAACTCGATTTCAAATATCTTCAAATATCTATAGAATCAATTCTCTTGTTACTAGGCTTTTGAGATGCGTAGTTTAATATGTGTAGATATTGAATTCAATTGAATTGATTGATCATTACATATTGATCATTACCTAGAATTCAATTAAGATATTGTATGAAAGTATGATTTTTGCGATTCTCCTTGAGAATTTTTGATTATGGGGATTCAAACAAAAAAAAAGAGGTAGAAGTAGTTTTTGCCTACCGTACTTACCCCCCTTTCCTTATATCAATAACTCAATCAAAAGGCAATTATCTCCAAGAACAAAAAATGTCTGTTATGCTTAAGATCTTTAGTTTGATCTGTCTTAATTCTGCCCTTTATTCGAGTAGTTTTTTCTTCGGCAAATTGCCCGAAGCCTATGCTTTTTTGAATCCAATCGTAGATTTTATGCCAGTCATACCTGTGCTCTTTTTTCTCTTAGCTTTTGTTTGGCAGGCTGCTGTAAGTTTTCGATGAGATCCTTAATAATATCAATATGCTAGAAAATTCATGATTTTACCAAGAAAAAAAATTCTAATTATAAAAAAAAATTTTTAGTAAGATCTTCTAAGATTTACAGTTTGAAATCTCGATTCAAACATTCATTAAAAGTATTGGATAGTTGTAAAAAACCCGACTTACTTCATTTCCTTATTTTTTGATCCTTTCCAGTGAAAGACCCTACTAGGGTCCTTACAATATAGAATTGGGAAAGAAATTTTCTAAAAGAAGAACTCTTATTTCAATTTCAAATGAAATTATGAAAATTCTTTTTTATAAAGAACTTTCTGGTGCCAAACTTGGATATGTGGTAGAAAAATGGATAATCTATTCTCTTTATTTATTAAAAAAAAAGAAAAAATCTTGGAGATTTGTAATGCTTACTCACTCTCAAACTCTTTGTGTACACAGTAGTGATATTTTTTGTTTCTCTATTCATCTTTGGGTTCCTATCTAATGATCCAGGGCGTAATCCTGGACGTGAAGAATAAGACTATACTAAAAAGAGTTTTTCTTTTGAAACTTTCTTGTGATTTTATCTAGTATACATTTCACTACGAAACTAAGAATAAGAACCAAGGGATTGCGAAAATTGAAAAAAAAATAAAATCATCCGCGAAAATGGAAAGAGAGGGATTCGAACCCTCGGTACGAATAACCCGTACAACGGATTAGCAATCCGCCGCTTTAGTCCACTCAGCCATCTCTCCAAATTCAACTTGATAATTCCTATAGCTATATTACACATAAACTAAGGAATCTTTATTCTTCTTTAATTATATTATATATATTGATTGATTTAATTATATATTCATTATAAATAAATAAATTATATATTCATTATAGATTATTTTATATCTATATTTTTTTATTCTATATTATAGATATTATTATATCTATTATTATATAATTTATTATAATTTTTTTATTGATTCTATTCTTTTTATTTTATATTCTATTGTAATTGTCAAAATCATCAATTTCGTTTATCTAAAATCTAAGGAAGAGCCTGAAAGAACCAAAATAGAAAAAAGAAAGAAGGCTAAAGGGGTCCTCTTTTATTTGCGTTGGTTTTATTCGAAAGGCTCTTCTTATTCTCATGGCCTGGTCAGTACTCAGCCGGGCCTTTTTTTGTTCCAACGAATTCTAAATAAAGATTTCTAAATAAAAAATGCTTGTTATTTTATTAGTTATTATATTCTATTCTTTATCTTTATTATTCTATTCTATATTCTATTATTATTATATTATTCTATTTTTATTAGTATGTTGAATTCTATTATATTGATATTGTCTTATATTGAAAAATATTCAAATTGAATTTGACTCTCCCCACGAAAAACGATTTTGTGATGACCCTATCTTGAATATCAAAATTCCCCTGTTCGACAAAAGGTGTATTTGTATACAATAATCGGATTGTAGCGGGTATAGTTTAGTGGTAAAAGTGTGATTCGTTTGAATACCCCTTTATACAGTTAAAGGATCCTTCGGCTTGGTTCGTATGCCGATCAAAAACTTTATTTCTAAAAAGGATTGAATCCTTTTCCTCTCAATGACCAATTCCGGAGAAAATACGCATTCTCGTGATTTGTATCCAAAAGTCGCTTAGACATTGAAAAATTGGATTATGAAATAACGAAACAGAATTATTAGAATTGGATCAATACTTCCAATTTCAAATTTCATAAGTATGAGTAAGGGATCCATGGCTGAAGATAGAAAGTTCTTTTTCAATTTCTAACCGTAACTAAATCTTCAATTTTTTATTTGTATTTTGTAGGAAAGATATTGAAGCAAAATAGCTATGAAACGGTACCTTTGGTTTACTAGAGGCATCAACATATTGTTTTAGCTCGGTGGAAAAAAATACTTTTCCTCAGGATCCTTAAGAATATTAAAGAATTATTTTATTTATTCTAATAAATAATAATCTGAAATAAATCGAAATAAAGAACGGAGTAACTAGAAAGATTTTTGTTCTAATTATTCTAGAGGGATCATCTAGAAAGCTATTTTGTTTTGTCTGTATTCAGACCAAAAGCTGACGTAGATGTTATGGGTATAATTCTTTTATAATTTTGTTGAAATCATAGATCTCCTAATTTACTCATTTCCATAAAGGAGCCGAATGAAACCAAAGTTTCATGCTCGGTTTTGAATTAGAGATGCTCAAATACTGAATGGACATCGACTATAACCCCTAGCCTTCCAAGCTAACGATGCGGGTTCGATTCCCGCTACCCGCTATATTTTATTTTATTATTTTATATCTAATGAAATGCTAGAAAAGATTCGATCTATTTATAGGAACTATTTCTATTTAACTATTTCTATTAACATTAACTGAAACTGTTAATAAATAATTCATTCATTAATAAATAATAATAACTAAGAAAATGCAAAAGATAAAGATAAAATTGAAGAGAATTTTTAGATGGAATTTCAGAATTCATATAAAATGAAAAATCTACTAAAAAATTCCAATTCATAATAGATATGTCGAATTTATTCTATTTTATTCTAATTCTAATTATATAAATTTGAAATCTTCTATTTAATATTTTAAAATTTTAATATTATAGATATTTTTTTTTCATTTTATTTTTTTTTGAATTAAAAAAATTGAAATAATTTCATTTGATTCTAATTTCGAATTCTAATATTGGTAATTGGTAAATATAGAATTCAAAAAAAAATATCTCACAAAAAATTCCAATCCGATTCTTTTTTTTGTTTCAAACAAGAAGTGGGAAAGCAAAAATACGAAAAAATCAGAATGAAAAGCGTCCATTGTCTAATGGATAGGGCA
This sequence comes from Geranium rotundifolium, assembly GCA_963920655.1. Lineage (NCBI taxonomy): Eukaryota > Viridiplantae > Streptophyta > Magnoliopsida > Geraniales > Geraniaceae > Geranium > Geranium rotundifolium. The sequence continues at coordinate 47,515 of CAWUCU010000057.1, read as the reverse complement.
GAGGTCTTCTAAACCTTTGGTATAGGTTCAACTCCTATTGGACGCAATTCTTTTTATCTTTTTTTTATTTCGATACCACGAAAGACCTTTTGAATATTGAAATCTGAAACGCTTGATTCGATATTCAAGATCAAAATTTATTTATACTTGTTGCTGAAGTAGAAAACGATCCATTTGGTCCCGAATAGCTTCTTTCAAAAGGGCTTCTGCTTCCTCGGTAAATGTCTTAGTAGAAGATATGATTTCTTCGAACCGAGGTTTATTAGTTGTTAAGTAAGTACGTAATTCAACAATAAATTTCTTTACCTGTCCAAGTTCTAATGAATCAAGATAACCATTTATTCCAGTAAAAATGGTTATTATCTGCTCTACCACCGTGAGAGGAGCGGATTGGGATTGTTTAAGCAATTCACGTAATCGTTGACCTCTTGCCAATTGATTTTGGCTAGCTTTATCGAGATCAGAAGCAAATTGTGCAAAGGCTTCTAATTCTGCGAATTGCGCCAGTTCCAATTTTAATTTACCAGCTACCTGTTTCATGGCTTTAATTTGAGCTGCAGACCCCACTCGGGAAACAGAGATACCCACATTAATAGCAGGTCTGATTCCAGCATTGAATAGATCGGCGGATAAGAATATTTGTCCATCAGTAATAGAAATTACATTAGTAGGAATATAAGCCGAAACATCTCCCGATTGCGTTTCAACTATAGGTAAGGCGGTCATACTCCCCTCACCTAACTTAGAACTTGATTTAGCAGCTCTTTCCAAAAGGCGTGAGTGCAAATAAAAAACATCTCCCGGATAAGCTTCGCGACCGGGCGGTCTGCGTAATAGAAGAGACATTTGGCGATAAGCTTGGGCTTGTTTGGAGAGATCATCATAAATGATTAAAGTGTGTCTTTCACGATACATAAAATATTCAGCCAGAGCTGCTCCTGTATAAGGAGCGAGGTATTGTAATGTAGCAGGGGAATCCGCCGTTTCGGCTACCACAATAGTGTATTCCATCGCCCCCCTTTCCTGTAAGGTAGTTACTACCTGAGCCACAGAAGATGCTTTTTGCCCAATAGCTACATAAACACATATTACATTTTGACCTTGTTGATTGAGAATCGTATCCGTGGCTACTGCTGTTTTACCGGTTTGTCTGTCCCCAATAATTAATTCTCGCTGACCACGTCCTATAGGGATCATCGAATCGATAGCAATAAGCCCGGTTTGAAGAGGCTCATATACGGAACGACGCGAAATAATCCCCGGAGCGGGGGATTCAATTAATCGAAATTCAGAAGCTGGAATTTCGCCTCTACCATCAATAGGGTTAGCCAGGGCATTTATAACACGACCCAAATAGGCTTCACCCACAGGTATCTGAGCAATTCTTGCCGTTGCTTTTACAGAACTTCCTTCTTGTATCATCAACCCATCGCCCATTAATACAACACCAACATTTTTTGATTCCAAATTTAGAGCAATGCCGATTGTACCCTCTTCAAATTCTACCAATTCCCCCGCCATTACTTCATCAAGACCGTAAATACGAGCAATGCCATCGCCTACTTGAAGTACGGTACCGGTATTTACAATATTGACTTCTCTATTATATTGTTCAATACGTTCACGGATAAGATTACTAATTTCGTCGGCTTGAAGGGTTACCATGATTATTTCTTTCTTTCTTAATTCTTGTTGAAAAAAAAATAAGACCTCCGGTAGAAAGACTAATTAATCAGTTATTTCTTTCATTGTTCCCAACATGCCAATATTGGCACTAATGGTACGTAAATGTAACTCGTTGTTCAAACAACTATTCAGAGTTCCTAGAGCTCTTTGTAAGGCTTGTTGGAAAACCTGTTGTCGGACTTGATTAAGTGCCCTTTGTTGTTCAAACCGAATAGTTTCATTTTTATAAATTTCTAATTGTTCTAAAGTCTTATAAGTTGAATCAATCAAATTCAATTTTTCTCGTTCTATCTCAGAGTATCCATTCACTCGAAACTGCTCGGCTTCTGTTTCTATTTTCCGTAAGCGAGCCCGGGCTTTTTCGAGTTGTTCAACGACCCCACCGCGTAATTCTTCTGAATTTCGAATCGTATTTAAGATCCTCTGTTTTCGATTATCTAATAAATCACTTAATGAAAGTAGATTATTTTTCCAGTCATTTCAAAACAAAACTTCCATAACCCCTTCCCGAACCAAACATGAATCTTTCGATTCATTTGGCTCTCACGCTCAATTACTTAAAAGAGAAATTCTCATACTTTTTTTTGTGTTTTTTAGGAATATAATGAGCTTATCCTCTCTTCTTTGTTCATATTCCAAAAAGATATGGAAACTTATGCAAGCCGAAAAAAATTCGGAGGACTCTTCTGACAAAATAAAAAAAATATGGAATTGTCAGCAAAGTTGTTTCTTTTTTTTTTTCAAAAAATCTTCTGACTTAAGACACAGGTCGTCAATTAAGCATTGGATAAAAAGGTGAAAATGCCCGTTTTTACAATAAACAGTTCAAAACATTTTATCAATATGAGTATCCTATATCGACACAATATTCATTTTGAAAACATCTCTATAATTAACATAGTGATAGAAAGAGTACCATGCAGTGTCTTGACTTCAAACGGTTTGCTTTAACCATGTTAATAGTCCCACATTCTTGGTTGAGAGAGAATCGAAGTAGATTTACCAATAAATCACGAAATGCTATGGTTCTTACAGAGAATTTATTAATTGATTCAGAAGTAATTCGCGAGATCATGCACCCCTCTCTCCTAGTTCTAAGGAAAACTGAAAACTAAAGGATACAGCTGGTTGGTCCAGCCTATTATTGAAATAAACAACTCGCACATACTCCCTTTCCAAAAAAGATCAATACACCAAGCACTACACTTAGATTTATTGGATTTGTTGCAAAAATATCGGTATTAAACCCGAAACTCCCAGCAGACGGCCAGTGGCCCAAAGAAAGGAAAGAATCGGTTACGTTTTTCATATGCTCTCCTCTTATAGATCGACTAAAAAACCGAACAGAGTTATTTTTGTATCACTTCACCTCGCTTTTTATTTACTCTCTTTTTTTTTCTTTTTCTGAAATCGAGTCAAAAAATATTTGAGTTAGTTCTCAATTCTGAACCGCCCCCTTTTTGGATTATGGAGATACTAAGACTCACTTAAAAAAGTTCCCTTGGTCTACGAACTGAAAGGCTGAAAGCGAGTCAGTATGCTAATTCTTCATCGGCCCTTCCCGTAGGTTATTTTCTCAACGAAAAAGTAATCGTAGGGAGGAAATCTTGATAGAATTTGAAAAAGCAAAAAACAAGGTTTTATCCTATTTATAAGATAAGATATAAGATTAAACAAAAGGATTCGCAAATAAAAGTGCTAATGCCACAACCAATCCATAAATTGTTAAAGCTTCCATAAAAGCTAGACTAAGCAATAGAGTGCCTCGTATTTTTCCCTCCGCCTCGGGCTGTCTCGCGATACCCTCTACTGCTTGACCCGCAGCAGTCCCTTGACCAACTCCAGGTCCAATAGAAGCAAGTCCTACGGCCAACCCAGCAGCAATAACAGAAGCGGCAGAAATGATTGGATTCATGATAAGTTCCTCGTAACAAAAAAAGAAATCGTTAATGATACAATAAATCAATGAATTATAACTTCATTATTCCATCGCTAGGATTCATCCATCGAATTGAGAAGTAATTGAAGTACAAGTAATAATATTCTTTATTGAATCGCCAGAACTACTTCGATATCTTTAGTTTCCATCCACAGAATTCTTGTGACTCCTATACAACTTTTGTTCTTCCATTTCTGAATTCGAACTTTTATTTGGAATTTTTCTGGATTTCATCCATTTATTCATTCAATTCACAGTCACAACGAGACGGAAGGACTTCTATTGTATTGGAATCCCGATCGAAATTACAAATTTCAGTAGTAGGTCAAATGAAACAAATGAAATAGAAATAGAAGAGATACTAGTCTAATATCACATATACATGTCTTTATTCTATAACGTAAACCAACTATTCATCTTAGACTCAACCGTATTTGAGAATCAAGCATTGAAACCTCTACAAGGGTTGGCTTAATAGTCATTCAATTATATATACCTAGTTCGACGACCCCCTCTCCTACCCAGCTCATTTTTGTTATGAATCCCCTTAAAGAAACCATTTTCGTCCTTTCTAAATGGATTCATTTTTTAGACCGAATCATTACCAGATGTATAAATAAATTCCATATTTATATGCAAAGAAACGTCATTACTTGATTGATCTAAGTTTATGTTTATGGAATTTTTTTTTCGATTTTGGTAAATCCTTCAATGAAATAAACTGAACGGGGGAATGATTCCTCCGTTCAGTTTATTTCATTGAATCACGCGTCGTAAACATATACCACAATACTTCTTGGGAAGAATTCTTATTCAAATTGTTTTCATTTTGAATAAGGATAAGGAGTTAATAATAATAATGAGATGGGCTAACCAATAGAAAGATAAAGCAAATATTCATTGATAAGAAGTATGATATTACGTGAAGGAAAATCAATTTTAGGAAAAAGGTCCTTTATATTTATTTCCTTTTGAATATTCACGTACTTTTTTTTTGCTATTACTCTAGATCGTATATGGCATAGTTGTATATTTCCCCAATTCCCCAAGTGACCTAATTATCTTGAGACACACACGGGCTAAACTAAAAAATGAAAAGACTTTTTCAATGATGGCCCTCCATGGATTCACCTATATAAGCCGCGGCTAAAGTTGCAAAAATAAGAGCTTGAATACCGCTTGTAAATAATCCAAGGAGCATCACGGGTATAGGAACTACTGAAGGTACTAAAGAAACAAGAACAACAACTACTAATTCATCAGCTAAGATATTCCCGAAAAGTCGAAAACTTAGCGATAAAGGCTTTGTGAAATCTTCTAAGATGTTAATGGGTAAAAGGATCGGAGTTGGTTGAATATATTTCCCAAAATAACCTAATCCTTTTTTTGAAAGACCCGCATAGAAATATGCCAATGACGTGAGTAAAGCCAAAGCAACAGTAGTATTTATATCATTGGTCGGTGCGGCTAACTCCCCATGAGGTAATTGTATGATTTTCCAAGGTAAAAGAGCCCCTGACCAATTAGAAACAAAAATAAATAGAAAAATAGTCCCAATAAAAGGAACCCAAGGACCATATTCTTCTCCAATTTGAGTTTTACTCACATCTCGAATGAATTCAAGAACATATTCGAAGAAATTCTGACCCCCAGTCGGAATGGTTTGTGGGTTGCGAACAGCTATAGTGGCTGAACCTAATAAGATAGCAATTACAACCCAAGAAGTAATAAGTACTTGGCCGTGAACTTGGCCACCCCCTATTTGCCAATAGAAATGTTGGCCTACTTCCACACCAGATATATCGTATAACCCCTTTAGGGTATTGATGGAACATGATAAAACATCCATATTGCCCCCTGAAAAAATAGAACTTTAAACAAAATTCTTTTGATACAACCATCTCTTTGCCTACTTGAATCGGATATTTTGAATAGTAACAAATCACATAATATCCCCTTTTTTGAATTTTTGAAATTCAGAAAAAAAAGAATATAGTTATAGTAACCGATTCCAGAAATTTATGGGATTTCTGTAGTAAGTTATTTAGTTTATCTTATTATTCATTATGAATCAAGGATTTCTTATATAGCTAGAACGACCCTCACAAATTGCGAATACTAATTTGTTAAGAATGAATCGGATTGAAGATATAGCGTCATCATTCGCTGGAATTGAAATATCTGAGAGATTGGGGTCACAATTTGTATCGATTAAACAAATTGTTGGAATTCCTAAAGTAATACATTCTCGTAAGGCCGTATATTCTTTGTGCTGATCAACAATGATTGCAATATCGGGTAACCCTGTCATATATTTCATACCGCCCAGATATGTTTGCAAGCGAGCTAATTGTCTTTTCAACATAGTAGCATCTCTTTTTGGAAGACGATTGAGTCCCCCCATTTTTTGTTCCATTCTCAAGTCCCTGAACTTATGAAGTCTCGTTTCTGTAGTGGACCAATTTGTTAACATACCGCCAAGCCATTTTTTATTAACATAATGACACCGGGCCCTTATTGAAGCCCGCGCTACTGAATCAGCTACTTTATTTTTGGTACCAACAATTAAGAATTGTTTTCCCCTACTTGCTGCATCAAAAACCAAATCACAAGCTTCTGATAAAAAACGAGCAGTTACAGTAAGATTTGTAATATGAATACCTTTACGCTTTGCCGAGATATAAGGGGCCATTTTAGGATTCCATTTCCGAGTACCATGACCAAAATGAACTCCGGCCTCCATCATCTCTTCCAAATTGATGTTCCAATATATTTTTGCCATTTATCCCCCCTTTTTTTTATTCTTAAAAAAAAAAAAAAGAAACGAGGAATTCTGAATTTCAATAAAAATTTGTTCCGAAGGAACCTTCTCCTCTATCGTAGATTGGACGTAGATATACGCCCCGAACCATTATTCTTTTCTATTCATTTTTGTTTTTATTACCAAATAAAATGACCAAATTGAGATAGTGCATGCAAGGGGTGAGTTTGCTCTTAGGAATCCTTAGAAATCCTATAAATGATTGTTTGATGTATTGTATTATGTGGTGTATTGTGGAATTTTTTTGAAAGGGAAGAGTCTAATAATTTTCTGTGGTGGGACAAAATATCTCTCACCCCCCCCTCGAATAGATTCTTTTTTGTTGTTTCTAAAGAAAGGTTATTATATTGTTTTGAAGGGTGCACTAATCCTCTGAATCCGGTCCCAGCGGGTATCACCCCCCCCAAAACAACATTCTCTTTCAAGCCTTTCAACCAATCGATACGCCCCTGGAGAGCTGCTTTTGCTAAAACTCGAGCAGTTTCTTGAAAACTCGCTTCCGATATGAAACTTTGAGTATTGAGAGATGCTTTTGTTATTCCCAATAAAAGGGCTCGATAACAGATTGCTTCTTCTAAAGCACGCCCCATTCGTTTTGCTCGCAACAATCTAATAAGTTCTCCAGGTGAAAAAACATTAGACATTCCGTCTTCTGAAACCAACACTTTTGATGTGATTTGACGTACAATAATTTCGATATGCCGATTATGAATCTGCACTCCCTGGGATCGATAAACTTTTTGGATCTTATTAACCAAAGAGATGCGACTTTGCACTATAGTTAGCTCAGCACCAATCAAGAATCCCCAAGGAATTCCAAGAATTCTTGTTAGACATTTGTTCCAACTCTCAACCCTCCTTTCTAGATTCATCGATATTGAATCAACGGAACGCACTTCTAATACCTGTTCCACTTTTGGAAGACCTTGTGTTATATCACCAGATCTGGATTTTTCATAGTGAAATGTAACTAATGTATCTCCTTCGTAAAAAGTTTCTCCATAAAGGCCACGAACAGTTGCTCCCGGGGTGGCTAAATAAGGCTTAGCTGATCGTATTACTACAGAGTCAACTTGAACAAGGATAACTTGACCCGATTTGAGGGGGGGCCTTTTTTTGGCTATACAGACATTTTCACAAATAAACTGTCCAAGACTAATTATTTGAGATGTCTCTGCACAAAAATTGTGGTGGAGAAAATACCAATTCAAATTCAATGGATTCAAAAGAATCTTACTGCGTGGATTGGGATTATAAATTTTCCCATTTTCCGCAATGAAATAATATTTCAATTTGAATACTTGAAAGGGCTGTTTTAAATTGTAAAGTTGCAAATAGTTAGTTACTAAGATCTGATTATGAGTTAGTAACTGATCAAATGAAAAAAAATTCGCAATTGGAAGGGGTGTTCCTAAAGGACCGAATGAATTCCTAATTGGAATTAGGGGATCCTCCTGAATTAATTCTTGTATGACGTTGTGATATTTTGCACCGTTGACTGGGTCCATTCGAGAACAATTGGATGATGACAAAATGCTCAACGACCGACATCTCTTATTTCTATTCAAAAATGTATGAATAGTTCCTTTATTTTGGTTAAGGGTTTGTTGAATTCTTACCTTGGAATAGGGATTTCTATTGGTCCAATCTAATCCATTATCAGCGAGCAATCCTAAACCCCAAGGATCATTCCTTTTTCCGATATACGAAATTGGGGATTTCACGAAGTCGATTCTTAGGAAATGACGAATCAAATCGTTTGTCCTTAGTTCAACAACGGAAGCGCGGGCTGCTTCACTAGAAGAACTTTTTTTTTCTTGGTTCCAATTCAAAACTAAACACGTCCGAACTAATTGAATACTTGTGTCAGAAATTCCTCGAATTGGTTTGCCATTTCCATAAAGGATATAATTGACAACTCGAAGTTGCACATTATCCCTTTCCTGCAATAGATCGGGGGGGAAAAGTGTGGCCAAAGTTATACCGTCCATTATTTCATATGTGACGACAGGTCGAACCAAGACAAAAAACTTTTTCTTGCTCGGCGTAATCCGTTGGACATAGATCCAATTTTTCACTTTTTTGGATTCCTTGTCGTTTGTTTTTCCTGTTCCTGGTGGTATCAAAACGCCGCTATGTCGGGATATCTTATCTGCCCTTCCAGGGAAATATATATCTCCAGAAAAGATTTGAAGTTCAATTCTTTTTTTTTTTCTCTCCACCCTGACCAAGCCGCCTACTCGGCTTCTTATATTGAAGGTGATTTGTGTATCTACCCCAATGATACTATTGTTCCGTACCATTATGAAAATGGAAGAAGATCCGGGTAAGATATGCACTTCTTCGGGAATGAAAAAAAATCGATCTACTTTCTTTTGGTGTTTTGGGCGAAATTCCCTCACTCCTCGATACTGAATCAAATCTTCTTTTTTAACGATTGAATGCATTTCTAGAGTCCCATATTTAGTACTGCCCGAACTCATTCTTCTGTACCGGGGATCGTCGAAATAAGCAATAATACTATTTCCACAGAAAATACCATTTTTGGGGATTTTAATCGAGATACTTGAACAGGGCATTAGTTCCTTCTTGCGTTCTTGAATCGATTGGAGTGGAATGATGAATTGATTTCTTCGCCTCTTTGATAATAAATTTGACAAAAAATTCGAATTCTCGGCTAGAATAGGTAGAATAGCCGGATATACGAGATTAGAATGATCAGTACATATAATTCGATTTAGGTCTGAATAATCAGCAATCCTATCTTCTTTTTGACCAGAAAAATGCGCACTCAATATTTTTTGTCTCGCCCGATCATTTGTTTCTGAGAGGTTGGAAATATATCTTCGCTTGACAGAAAGGGAATGCGCACTCTTTTGATCCTGATCCCTGTGGATCGAAAGGGAGACTAGACTGGAACGGCACGGCTCCCCTAATAATATCCATAAATGACTTGTTTTTGATAATAAATGAACATTCCCATATGTAAATTCAGGTGCATGATACACATCAGTACTCCAGTGCATTTCTCCGTCTGAATCAGAATAAATATGTTTGCGAACCCTCTCTTTCAAATTCAAAGTAGATGTTCCTGCGCGAATCTCAGCAATCACTTGTTCGGATTCTACATATTGATCGTTTTGAACTAAAAGAAAACTTTTGGGGGGAATATTCACATTATGGAGAATATCTTCACTCTCAATAGTTACATACAAGTCTATAGAACATAGAAAAGCGGGATGCCCATGACGTGTACGTGTCGGATGAACCAAATCCTCATGAAATCTTATTTTTCCATTAGAAGGGGCTCGGACATGTTCTGCAGTACCCCCTGTGAATACTCCGCCAGTATGAAAAGTTCTTAATGTTAATTGAGTCCCAGGTTCTCCAATCGATTGACCTGCAATAATACCTACAGCTTCCCCCAATTCAACCAGGTCGCCATGAGTAGGACTCCGGCCATAACATAATCGACAAATCCAAGATGTACTCCTACAAGTAAAGGGAGTTCGAATCGATATTGGTTGGGCTCGAAAGGTTATGAATCGATTTACAAGTCCAACTCCAATGTTTTGATTCCTGGTGGCAATACACCGTGGGCCTATGTATATATCATCTGCTAATACACGACCAATTAATGTTTGGATAAAAATCCTTTCCGGCATCATCCCATTCTGAGGACTCACAGAAATCCCTCGGACAGTGCCACAATCCGCTCGACGTACAACAATGTGTTGAACTACTTCAACAAGTCTGCGCGTGAGATATCCAGCATCTGATGTTCGTACAGCAGTATCCACAACCCCCTTACGGGCCCCGTAGCAAGAAATGATGTATTCCGTTAAAGAAAGTCCTTCGCGTAAATTGCTTTGAATGGGTAAATCAATCATTTGTCCTTGTGGATCTGACATTAATCCTCTCATACCTACCAATTGATGTACCTGAGATGCATTTCCTCTAGCTCCCGAAAAAGACATTATATGAACTGGATTCAAGGGGTCAGTCATCCTAAAATTAGGATTCATTTCTTGTCGCAAATATTCACTTGTAGCATACCATATTTCAATGGATTGACGTAATTTTTCTACCGCGTGTACATTCCCATAATGATGGTGTTTTTCCAAAATCAAACTTTGCTGTTCAGCATCTTGAACTAGCCAGCCCTTAGAAGGTATTGTTAAAAGATCATCAATTCCTAATGAAATGGATGTAGCAGTAGCTTGTTGAAAACCCAGAGTTTTGACTTGATCCAGGATATGTGATGTATATGCCATTCCGAAGTGATTTATTAATCTACTAATAAGTCGTTTCATGGCAGTTCCGTCTATCACTTTATTGTGAAAGACCAGATTGGCCCGTTCTGCCATAAGTACCTCCATATTCTGCTAAGTAGGATTCGATATTCGACAAGACAATGTTTTTGAGTAAGTGATTGTAAAACTTCCTTTTATCGATCTTGTTTCGCGTAGAAATTCCGGAACTATGGTCCTAGCTGAACCGGAGAGCCCCGAACTCCCATTGGTATCTATCATAGAATTCTGTTAGGTATCGGATGACCAGGCCCGAGAAAACCCCTGTATAGCTTCTTCGATTTCTCGATAAAGAGAAATGTGGCCAACAGTGGTTCGAATGTATATAAAAAGAATTTCTTTTTTTAGACTTCTTACTATTAGATAGTGTCCATAAATCTCATAATAAGTCCCTAGAGATTCATAGTGAACTTCGATGGGAGTTTCTCTTGAAGTAATAACGCGTTGATCTAATCTCCACCGAAGCCACAAAGGACTATCTAATTTGATTCGTTTCTGTCGATAAGCTCCAATTGCATCATAGGAATTACAAAAAACGGGCTCTTTCTTATACTTATAATTACTATTGTCACTTCTTTTAGTTTGAGAGTTTCTACGATTACACTTAGTATACCTATTTAGACAAATACCTCGACGATTTTCGCTCGTTAATACATAGAGTCCAATAAGCATATCTTGGGTTGGTACGGAAATGGGATCCCCAATAGCCGGAGATAAAAGATTCATATGAGAAAACATAAGTAAACGGGCCTCCACTTGAGCCTCCAAAGATAAGGGTACATGAACAGCCATTTGATCTCCATCAAAATCTGCATTGAACCCCTTACAAACTAATGGATGTAAACAAATAGCACGCCCCTCCACTAAAACGGGCTGGAATGCCTGTATGCCTAATCTATGCAGAGTGGGCGCTCTATTCAGCAATACAGGATGCCCCTGCATAACTTCTTGAAGTATTTCCCATACAATCGGTTCTTTTTCTCGAATTTTACTCTTAGCAACCCCTATGTTCGAAGCAAGATGTTGTCTAATTAGACCGCGAATTACAAATGTCTGGAAAAGCTCTATTGCTATTTCGCGAGGCAAGCCGCATCGATGTAATGAAAGTGACGGGCCCACGACAATCACAGAACGTCCTGAATAATCGACTCGTTTACCAAGCAGAGTTTCGCGAAATCTTCCCTCTTTGCCCTCAATTAAATCCGAAAATGACTTGTAAACTTTATTATGACCGTCCCTCATTGGTTGTCCGCGGATTCCATTATCCAGAAGTGTATCCACAGCCTCTTGTACTAATTTCTCTTGACACATTACTAATTCTCCTGGCGTAGATCTACTTGTTGTTAATAGATCGGTAAGGGTATTGTTCCGATAGATAACTCTTCGGTAGAGTTCATTAATATCCGAGCTCATTAGTTTCCCCCCATCTATCTGAATGATTGGTCTCAACTCAGGAGGAAGAACTGGTAATAGACACAAAACCATCCATTCGGGTTCTATATTTGTTCGAAGAAAATGCTTAGCCAACTCCATACGTCTAACCAAAAAATCCTTTCGTCTTCCAACTTTTCGATCTTCCCATTCATTCCCTGTGTGCTCTTCTTCCCCCAAATCTTTCCATTCTAGTAACGAATTCTCTATAAGAATTCGTAAATCTAGATCGGCTAATTGTTCTCGGATAGCACCCGCACCCGTAGAAATTTCTCGATTGCGAAATGTATCGAAACCTTGGGTAGTAAAAAAAAGTGGGATGCTGTAT
>CAWUCU010000057.1:25000-30000 GCA_963920655.1 Geranium rotundifolium | reverse complement strand
GACATAAGAATCAGATACAATATAGATAGAATCTTTTTTAGAAAAAGTAACCCCCTTTAGATGTTATTTTATGAATTTCATTGTTCAAAAATGATTCGCAGAGAAGAGAGATATTTTGATTAATTTGGGTTTTTTAGTAGAAGATGATTGTGAAGTGTATAAGAACAGGAGGTTTTATTTAGTGGTATTTTCTAAATAAACACGTGTGAAAATCTCTAGAGTCTTCTCTTTTTTATTCCCTTGCCGTTCTATTCGGGGCAGCATGGGTTGGGTTCTATCAAAATCTATTCAATGCAAAATGAAAATTGCAGTATGATAATTTTCTAATATCTGATAACTCTTTCTAGGGAACCTTTATAGGTATAGGGAACAGCTAGAATATAAATAATAGATAGCCGTGTCAAAATGTCTTTTTGTTCCAGGGTTTACATAGACTCCTAAATGTTGTTATAATTGAAATTGAGAGGGGTTTTTTGATTAAAAAAAATAAATATGATAGTTATCTATCAATTTGTATTTTTTTTGTGTTATTAGGAAAACACTATTTTGATTTTGTGATTCAAATCCAAGAACTTTTCGTGCATTCGTAGTCATATTGTTAATGGTTCCAATTTTCATCAATTTTGTCTTTTGCGACTGAAAATACACATTTGACTTTTCAACAGAAAAGTGAGAGAAAGTTTTTTGTGTATTTTGAGATACCATACAATGAATCGAAAGAATGAATCAAATCCAATCAAAAAAAAGGGAAGAAAAGAGGACTTTATTTTAGGAAAAATGAAGGAAAACAGAGCAAGTACAATAAAAAAAAAAGAAGTTCAGTAATCCGGGAAAATTTTTGTATCATTTTGGCGACATGGCCGAGTGGTAAGGCGGAGGACTGCAAATCCTTTTTTCCCCAGTTCAAATCCGGGTGTCGCCTGATCAACAAAAACCTTGAAATCTCTTCTTTTCTTCTATTGCTATAAGATAACAAAGATTCCGCAGCAGAAGCAGAGAAAACGGACTGGTGACTATTGTCTTGATACTTGTTTGATTCTAAACATAGGGTGAGGTTTTTCTAAAAGATGGACAATCTACTTGCATATTTAGGTCAAAGAAATATTCGAATGATAGAGGACAAGACTTCACGATTCCCTTCTACTACTAAACAATAATTAATTGAATACTAATTCATACTCATGTTTCTATTCTATTACTTACTACTTCTTATTACTCTTATTACTTATGTATGTATATGTATTGGCTAATGACTGGCCTAGATTGGAGAGCCTGATAAGAAATCTAATTCAACGAATAGTTCTGGAAAGGACAGAGGGGAGGTACTTTCTAACTCACGAGAATCTCTGAGTGCTCAAGCATCCAATCAATATTTGATTGGATGGATAATGAGCTTTCCTTTTTACCTTTTTAGAGAAAAAAGAAAAAGGCGAAAAGAAAGAATTTATTTTCGGAAACCCCAAGTAAAGAATATACTGTCTCCCGCCGTTTCCCATATCTAATATGGGCGGGGTATGGATTAGATCAAATAGGAACTAGCGATATGTAATAGATATTGATTTCTCTTTTTCTGCTTTTTGTTTTTGAAATATGAAATGAAGGTCAACAAAAAAAGAAGAGGCCTGAATTATTCCTTATTCCTACATGCTCCATTAATAACATTCCCTTGTGAGGTTATTGCGTATTTTGCTTGTGGTTAATGTTTCCAAATTAGAAACATTAGAGGAGTTTAAGCGGATTTATTAGATTGGTTTAGCAATAATGTTCGGTCAGAATCCCTTTTTTATTTTGACTCTGCGCGAAGGATTCCACTATTCTTATTAGTGTATTATATATTATATATATATATTATAATTAGTGAGGAAAAATCGAAAAATTCCTTCATATTTATATTTATAGAGATTAGGGGACAGAATTCACATGGATATAGTAAGTCTCGCTTGGGCTGCTTTAATGGTAGTCTTTACTTTTTCCCTTTCACTAGTAGTGTGGGGAAGAAGTGGACTCTAGAGGTCCTAATCAATTGAGTTTAAGGAATCAAACTGTATCAATTTTTTTATAGATCGTTCTGCAACACGTTTTTAGCTATTTAAAATATCTTCTCCGAATTCCATTGGGATTGACTGGAATAATTTATTAGAAGAATTCTACTCTTTCAATCAAATAGATATCTCGATGATTCCCATGTTTGTATTTCGAAATAAATGGGATTCACAAGAATTTGAATTTTTTTATTCCAACTGAATTCTTCGGCCAAATTTGTTATTAAAATCAACGGGCTTTTACCTAGCGTATATGATGAATACTGGGTAGGTTCAGACTCTTTTCCCTCTTTACTGTTCAAAGAAGAAGTCATTTTCTTTTTTTAAGTGTATACGCACGTTCGGTGAGAAACAATATAGACATAGTGGTTGTCTGCCTAACCATATACTAGCAGAATAAGATCTTCAAACGAGTCACATATTGCACATTACCGCTTTCTCATTTTTTATTCAATTTGATTTTCATTTTCTCGACTTATTGCATATCAAGGTTCGGGCATTCAAAATAGATTGGCTCTTCCTTTTTGAAATTCGAAGAAGTGCCCGTCGAATTGATGTCAATGGTTCAATCAATTACTTCTTCGGATTGCTAAAAAAAAAAAGATTCCTACGTGATTTTATTATGAATATGTCGATATCCATCCGTTTTTACTTTAATTGACTTTATTGATTGATGATATTATCGATTTGATGATACCGAAATTCGGATTGGGAATCATCAAAAATCTAGTATAGAACGATAAGAGTAAGAAAATGATTTGAGATTCATCGAGATTCATTGGAATAAATGGGTATAGATGTAACAAAATAAATGGAATTGGGTGCTATATCCACTCCATCTATGGAATGGATATTCACATATATGATGAACACATATATGATCAATAGAAATATTGTCATTTGATCTATTTAAGCCTCTATACTTTATTTTAGAATTAGAATTCTTTTTTATTTTATATTTATTTTTATTTTATATACTAGATACTAGAGTTTTCTAACTAAAATAACCCTAATAGATAGTATGGTAGAAAAAAAGATTCATTTATTTCTTTCTTACCATACTATCTATTAATATATTGCTGATTCGAGCCCGTTCATTTCATTTAAGACGTAAAAATGGAATTTTCATTTTTTTTATCAATTTGTGATAAGAACTCAGAAGTCAAGTTTCATTCAAATGAATTAATGAATCATTAATCATTTTGACTGACTGTTTTTACGTAAATGATAAGGAGAAAGGCGGTAGGAACTAGAATAAATAGTGCAGTAGCAATAAATGCAAGAATATTAACTTCCATAATCTTGTCGTTTTTTTACTTCGCAATAACTCGGGATTTAATCCCATAGAGATGTTCAATCTTTTGCTTATAAATTCAATGAATTACCTCTCGATGATATTGAATAGGATCAATATCATGAATAACAATATCTGAGCTATTCAATCAATTCGTCGTCGAGATTGAATAGTATAACATAGGAAGTTCTTTTATCCATACCAACCCAACCTTGCCTTGGATTACTGACCCAATCAAAAATTCCTTTCATCTCTTTTTTTTTTCTTTTTTTCTCTAGAATCTACCCAGTCTTTCTTGTAAAATCATCTGATGAAGTATCATCAAAGCGCCCTTCCACTAACTAGTCACATAGTTACAAACCTAAACAAACAATAAAAGCGAAAAAAGAGCAAAAGAAAGGAGTTTCGTTCGAAATTTTACTGTGATTTTTTTGGAAGACAAAGAAGTGTGATAAAGATGAGGCCCTCACAAAACATCAAACAAATATTGATCAAATTCACTACTTTTTTTGGGGTATTTGTTCTTTCTTCGATGGGACCTTATTCAAACAAAATGAAAAAAAAAAGAAAGCAAAAAGGACCCCCCCTTGCTTTGACAATGAAATTCTGCCCCAGCCCCTTCATAAATTAGAAAACGGTAGAGCTGAGTTGATGTATTTATTGGATCCGTCGGGACTGACGGGGCTCGAACCCGCAGCTTCCGCCTTGACAGGGCGGTGCTCTGACCAATTGAACTACAATCCCAGGGAAATAAGGGATCTAGCAGAAATTTTGATTCTTTTTATCTACGTATCAGGTCTTTCTGAAGGACAAAGGGGTTCTATCATCTTATGGTGGATTGGCGAATTATTGGGCCGAGCTGGATTTGAACCAGCGTAGGCATATTGCCAACGAATTTACAGTCCGTCCCCATTAACCACTCGGGCATCGACCCAGGAAGAATCAAATTGAAATAGGTAATCCATGAGAAACTTCCTTTCATAGTACCCTACCCCCAGGGGAATTCGAATCCCCGCTGCCTCCTTGAAAGAGAGATGTCCTAAACCACTAGACGATGGGGGCCTGCTTGTCCAACCGCCCTCATACTATGAGTATAGTATGAACAGTTTTTTGAAATTGTCAATAGAATGGAATATTCTAATTAGATCCGACGGATCTTTCCCACTTTCAGAATTGTATAGAATTTTTTTATTCGTCATTCATGAATCATTCATTACCATTTGAAATCTATTATTTTTCTCTTTTTGTTTAAATTCTTTAAAATGAAAAAAAAAAAATACGGAAGAATGGGGTTGTTTGAGGATTCATTGGTTTGTCAGAAAAAGAAAATAGATTCAAAAAAGAAGGGGTTCAATTCGATTTCTTTCTTTCTTTCGCTTTCATTTATGGATTCGTTGTTAAGACGAAAGATCCTTATCTCTACCTTCCTCCCCCCAACCCAAGACCGAAACAATAAATCTAGTAAATGGAATCAAGAAGTTATTGAAAATTATTTTTTCTTCAAGAATAGAGTTCGGGGGATAAATAAAATCTCTTCATCTCTTGAAATTTCTGTCGAGTTGGTAGGTATATGTATTATGTATATGGCACAATCAAGTTTATTTTTTCTGGTAGGGAGCAATTCACTAAAATAAAAGAAATTCTAATCAGTATTGAACCTATTC
>CAWUCU010000057.1:2500-5000 GCA_963920655.1 Geranium rotundifolium | reverse complement strand
TTTTTAATATATATATATAATAGAAATAATAATAATAAAGTAATCAAATCAATATAGAAGAGAGTCTATACGTATTTTTATCTCCGGATTTAGTGTTGTTATATTCAATGTATTACAATATGGGTGCAGGGGTTTCTCTTCATTGAATATAGAAAGGGAAGACTACGTTTTTGGTGTTGTGCTTCGCTAGGTCGGGGTAAGGTAGACGAAGAAAAAGCCTCTTTGTCAATCAAACTTACCAAATAGATTCGTTTTTGAACAGACTTTAGATTGTACACAAATACAACAGGTCATTCACATAGATATGTGAATGGCTTTTTCACCAGCCCCGTATCACGATTTTTACTTCAAAAATTTCAAAAGATTGATTTTAAGTATAACAAATCAATAAATTCAAGGGAGTCTAACTAACTCCTTGATTGTGGACAGGAAAATGGAATGCGTATAGAATTCACCTCCGCAGATTCATAATGAAATGAAAGGTTGGTTTTTTTATCCGCGATTGGAAAAACAATATTGACTGGGTCCATCGATATCCGTTTTTCTTTCAGTTTTCGGTTCTGCTTTAAACGATTTCCATGAGTGAACTTATAGGAATAATTTGATTTCGATTAACCAACACCAACCGGTCGTCAGTTCCAAACACGAAAAAAGAATGAAGAAATGAAAATGAGACAATTTTTTGATGATTTTTTCATTTTTTATCGTTCTAATAAATAGAAGTTCTAGGGCTATACGGACTCGAACCGTAGACCTTCTCGGTAAAACAGATCAGACTGCTTATTATCAAAATGATCTGAACTGTTTCAAAGACCCAACGTGCATTTTTTTTGCATTGGGCTCTTTCATTGACTGATCTAAATATCAGTCAGTCTGCCCTATTTTTTATTGACAGAAAAATAAGATAAAGAAAGGGCTCCATGTGCTCGCTCTGATTCATTATTTGGGATTCAGATCCAGGAGCACTACCAAAGTGTTTCAAGGGCGGGGGGTTGTCTTGACGTAGGTCTGCCTCTGGCCTAGATCAGCCTAAGTTAAATGAAGTCTCTACCGTTTCAAAAATAAAATATGAAACTTGATACACCTTAAAGTTCATATAATGAAAAGAGATTTTTTTGAGGTCCTTATCCTCATTAGGCCTAGCATTGAATAGACTGGCTATTCACCTTATCAATATCTCAAATCAATGATGGGGTCTGTTTGGCACCTAAACGGGCGCCCAAATCGGACCGAACCTTTTGTCAGGCTATGGTTCCCTCAAAGTTATGGAGTAAGACATCGATTTTTCAAAAAGATCACTTTTTCCATCATTGTATGATGGACTTCCCTGAAAAACATTGGCGCGCGTGTAAACGAGGTGCTCTACCAACTGAGCTATAGCCCTTAGTGCTTGTGATATCTATTTTATCATATAGATAATTTCTTGTCAAGATGAATATTCTATTCTATGATCTAACATCAAAAATCTTTGATCTTTTTGAGTGGTATTGCTTATATGGAATATGCTATTTATAATCCATCTCCATCGATGGGTTTCATTTTGTTCTCTTTAGGATGATAAAAGACCTACTTAACTCAGTGGTTAGAGTACCGCTTTCATACGGCGGGAGTCATTGGTTCAAATCCAATAGTAGGTAGAACTTATTAGATACCTGAGTCGATGGTATCTAATAAGTTTTTGACCCACCTTTATTGATATTTATTTTTTTTTTTGAATTTGTTTCTTTTCGATTTCATTTTTGAATTTTTGCATCAAAATGAAATTGGATTCTTTTTGATTGTATTTACTCGACAGAATTGAAATAGGATTCTAACCTCTTTTTATTATTTGAACGCACCGACTTGTTCTGAAGTCGCATTACTAGCCTCGACCAGTGTTCGAGCTCGGCGGAGAGCTAGATTTGCCTCAATTGTTTGTCTCTTTCCTTCAGCTTTTCTAAAATTAGCTTCTGCTATTTCAAGAGTTTGCTGAGCTTCTATTGAATCAATGTCACTACCCTTTTCTGCATCATTGACCAAAATAGTGATTTCATTATTGCCTATTCTAGCAAACCCCCCCATCAGAGCCATCGTTAACCACTGGTCGTTAAGGCGTATTCTCAAGACACCTATATCTACAGCTGTGGCAATACAGGCGTGATTGGGTAATATTCCAATTTGACCACTATTAGTACATAAAATGATTTCGTCCACTTCTGAATCCCAAACAATTCGATTAGGGGTCAGTACACAAAGTTTTAAGGTCATTTCTTCAAATCGCTCCCCATTTCTAAGTTTTTAAGTTCATCGCCTTCGCGGTAGCTTCATCGATATTACCTACCAAATAAAAGGCCTGTTCAGGAAGACCATCTAATTCGCCGGAAAGGATCAATTGAAATCCTCTAATTGTTTCTGCTAGACCAACATATTTTCCTGGAGAACCTGTAAATACTTCTGCTACGAAAAAGGGTTGTGATAAGAAACGCTCAATTTTTCGCGCTCTTGCTACGGTTAAACGATC
>CAWUCU010000056.1:17500-20000 GCA_963920655.1 Geranium rotundifolium | reverse complement strand
CGCATTTGGATTGCGGGCTGCGGGGGTGCAATACTCCCTAACCTACCTGAACCGACACCATATCTCCAGCACAAACTACTAACAAGTACTTCTTACTGCCACGACCTTTGGATTCCATCAAAGGCACTCGTTCAGCCGAGCGCCGACTCTGTCTGTTGAGACTCAACGACTTGCCATCATCAATACCCAATCACATGCACACCTGCTTGAGCCTTTAGTGTACACGGGCACGTTTTGGTTGGCAAAAACTCTTTTTGATTCAGTTGCCAAGATCTCCAACGCCACCACTGGCTCGGAAACGAGGTCGTGGAAGAAATATATTCCTGTCCTGTTCCGGCACTCGGCAGCATCAAATCACTAAAACAACGTCCTCACCGACATCCAACCCTCTCTTGGCTCCATTGTCAAGATCTCCAACGCCACCACTGGCTCGGAAACGAGGTCGTGGAAGAAATATATTCCTGTCCTGTTCCGGCACTCGGCAGCGTCAAATCACCCACCAACATCCTCGCCGTCAACCCAACATTGCCAACCAAACCATTGCCCAGTACAAAAAAGGCTCGAACCGTCTTCCGCGGGACATTTTAGTGGAAAAAATAGACGGTCCCATATTTTTTCCACTTTGCCAGAGCTACACCATTGGCGGTGGTGGAGCTCCGACGCGCACGGGCGGGAGGGCTTTTCCCGTGCAGCCCAAGCGCCCATGTCGCCCAAAATGGGTCGACGGGACATTTTGGGACTCAACCAACTCTTCTGTCGCCCCTCCCACGAGACCATCCACAAACGACAACCCGAAGGGCAATCAAATGGGATGTTGCCGCATGTCTTTCGGTTATCCAGAAAATACATGCTCACCTGCTTGAGCCTTTAGTGTACACGGGCACGTTTTGGTTGGCAAAAACTCTTTTTGATTCAGTTGCCAAGATCTCCAACGCCACCACTGGCTCGGAAACGAGGTCGTGGAAGAAATATATTCCTGTCCTGTTCCGGCACTCGGCAGCATCAAATCACTAAAACAACGTCCTCACCGACATCCAACCCTCTCTTGGCTCCACTGTCAAGATCTCCAACGCCACCACTGGCTCGGAAACGAGGTCGTGGAAGAAATATATTCCTGTCCTGTTCCGGCACTCGGCAGCGTCAAATCACCCACCAACATCCTTGCCGTCAACCCAACATTGCCAACCAAACCATTTCCCAGTACAAAAAAGGCTCCAACCGTCTTCCGAGGGACACTGAGGGGAAAAAATAGACGGTTTTGCTATTTTTTCCCCTTCGCCGGAGCTCCGCCGCCGGCGACGGTGGCGACCGCCGCAGGCGGTGGTGGTGGAGCAACGGCGCACGGGGGGGTTAGAGTTTCCATGCATTCTCGCTAAACCGACTTGGTATGTGACCCAACCTACCGCAGCGTGCACCCGTGGTCGCCCGTACAGCGTCCGCGGGCCATTTTGGGTTTCAGCATACCCTCCCCCCCTATAGAGCCTTAAGTGAGAAACCCCCACTGGCACCAGGAAACATCAAATGTTTGAGCAGACATAATGGCCTTTTTTGAAGCTAGGGTTATCCGTTGGCCACGATTTTTTGCAGGCTTGCTTGGCTGGTGCCAAGGTATGCCCAAACCAAATTTCATAATTTTCCGACATCCCGATTATTTATTTTTATTTTTTACATTTTTTAATGTAAAAAAAATCAGAAAATTCAGAAAAAAATTATTTTAATCTGAAAATTTGCAACAAGCATGGAATTGTATAGTTGCAGCTCCCCTCAAAATTTCAGCTCAATCGGAGATCGTTAAGGCGACAAACGATGACGAAACCGAAACAGCCAGTCGTGGTCGCCCATGGTCGCCCGCGGTCGCCCACGGACGTCCGTGGTCGCCCATGGTCGCCCATGACGTCGACCAACGACGCCCATGGTCGACCGAGGACGTCCAAAGTGTCCAGGGACGTCGCCCATGGACGTCCATGGTCGACCGACGTCGCCCACGTCGACGAACGACGCCCATGGTCGACCGCGGTCGTCCAAAATGGCCCGCAACGACGCCCGTGGACGTACGTGGTCGACCATCACGTCGACGAACGACGCCCATGGTCGACCGAGGACGTCCAAAGTGTCCAGGGACGTCGCCCATGGACGTCCATGGTCGACCAACGTCGCCCAAGTTGACGAACGACGCCCATGGTCGACCGCGGTCGTCCAAAATGGCCCGCGACGACGCCCGTGGACGTACGTGGTCGACCATGGTCGACCATCACGTCGACGAGCGACGCCCATGGTCGACCGAGCACGTCCAAAGTGTCCAGGGACGTCGCCCATGGACGTCCATGGTCGACCAACGTCGCCCACGTCGACGAACGACGCCCATGGTCGACCGCGGTCGTCCAAAATGGCCCGCGACGACGCCCGTGGACGTACGTGGTCGACCATGGTCGACCATCACGTCGACGAACGACGCCCATGGTCGACCGAGCACGTCCAAAGTGTCCAGGGACGTCGCCCA
>CAWUCU010000055.1:2500-5000 GCA_963920655.1 Geranium rotundifolium | reverse complement strand
GACCTCTGGATTCCATCAAAGGCACTCGTTCAGCCGAGCGCCGACTCTGCCCGTTGAGACTCAACTATCCTCTGCCTTACATTGCCTCCGACGGGTCCACGCCACGGGTTCGGTGTACTGCGTTTGCCGTGCTAGTGAGAGTGTGCGCATTTGGATTGCGGGCTGCGGGGGTGCAATACTCCCTAACCTACCTGAACCGACACCATATCTCCAGCACAAACTACTAACAAGTACTTCTTACTGCCACGACCTTTGGATTCCATCAAAGGCACTCGTTCAGCCGAGCGCCGACTCTGTCTGTTGAGACTCAACGACTTGCCATCATCAATACCCAATCACATGCACACCTGCTTGAGCCTTTAGTGTACACGGGCACGTTTTGGTTGGCAAAAACTCTTTTTGATTCAGTTGCCAAGATCTCCAACGCCACCACTGGCTCGGAAACGAGGTCGTGGAAGAAATATATTCCTGTCCTGTTCCGGCACTCGGCAGCATCAAATCACTAAAACAACGTCCTCACCGACATCCAACCCTCTCTTGGCTCCATTGTCAAGATCTCCAACGCCACCACTGGCTCGGAAACGAGGTCGTGGAAGAAATATATTCCTGTCCTGTTCCGGCACTCGGCAGCGTCAAATCACCCACCAACATCCTCGCCGTCAACCCAACATTGCCAACCAAACCATTGCCCAGTACAAAAAAGGCTCGAACCGTCTTCCGCGGGACATTTTAGTGGAAAAAATAGACGGTCCCATATTTTTTCCACTTTGCCAGAGCTACACCATTGGCGGTGGTGGAGCTCCGACGCGCACGGGCGGGAGGGCTTTTCCCGTGCAGCCCAAGCGCCCATGTCGCCCAAAATGGGTCGACGGGACATTTTGGGACTCAACCAACTCTTCTGTCGCCCCTCCCCACGAGACCATCCACAAACGACAACCCGAAGGGCAATCAAATGGGATGTTGCCGCATGTCTTTCGGTTATCCAGAAAATACATGCTCACCTGCTTGAGCCTTTAGTGTACACGGGCACGTTTTGGTTGGCAAAAACTCTTTTTGATTCAGTTGCCAAGATCTCCAACGCCACCACTGGCTCGGAAACGAGGTCGTGGAAGAAATATATTCCTGTCCTGTTCCGGCACTCGGCAGCATCAAATCACTAAAACAACGTCCTCACCGACATCCAACCCTCTCTTGGCTCCACTGTCAAGATCTCCAACGCCACCACTGGCTCGGAAACGAGGTCGTGGAAGAAATATATTCCTGTCCTGTTCCGGCACTCGGCAGCGTCAAATCACCCACCAACATCCTTGCCGTCAACCCAACATTGCCAACCAAACCATTTCCCAGTACAAAAAAGGCTCCAACCGTCTTCCGAGGGACACTGAGGGGAAAAAATAGACGGTTTTGCTATTTTTTCCCCTTCGCCGGAGCTCCGCCGCCGGCGACGGTGGCGACCGCCGCAGGCGGTGGTGGTGGAGCAACGGCGCACGGGGGGGTTAGAGTTTCCATGCATTCTCGCTAAACCGACTTGGTATGTGACCCAACCTACCGCAGCGTGCACCCGTGGTCGCCCGTACAGCGTCCGCGGGCCATTTTGGGTTTCAGCATACCCTCCCCCCCTATAGAGCCTTAAGTGAGAAACCCCCACTGGCACCAGGAAACATCAAATGTTTGAGCAGACATAATGGCCTTTTTTGAAGCTAGGGTTATCCGTTGGCCACGATTTTTTGCAGGCTTGCTTGGCTGGTGCCAAGGTATGCCCAAACCAAATTTCATAATTTTCCGACATCCCGATTATTTATTTTTATTTTTTACATTTTTTAATGTAAAAAAAATCAGAAAATTCAGAAAAAAATTATTTTAATCTGAAAATTTGCAACAAGCATGGAATTGTATAGTTGCAGCTCCCCTCAAAATTTCAGCTCAATCGGAGATCGTTAAGGCGACAAACGATGACGAAACCGAAACAGCCAGTCGTGGTCGCCCATGGTCGCCCGCGGTCGCCCACGGACGTCCGTGGTCGCCCATGGTCGCCCATGACGTCGACCAACGACGCCCATGGTCGACCGAGGACGTCCAAAGTGTCCAGGGACGTCGCCCATGGACGTCCATGGTCGACCGACGTCGCCCACGTCGACGAACGACGCCCATGGTCGACCGCGGTCGTCCAAAATGGCCCGCAACGACGCCCGTGGACGTACGTGGTCGACCATCACGTCGACGAACGACGCCCATGGTCGACCGAGGACGTCCAAAGTGTCCAGGGACGTCGCCCATGGACGTCCATGGTCGACCAACGTCGCCCAAGTTGACGAACGACGCCCATGGTCGACCGCGGTCGTCCAAAATGGCCCGCGACGACGCCCGTGGACGTACGTGGTCGACCATGGTCGACCATCACGTCGACGAGCGACGCCCATGGTCGACCGAGCACGTCCAAAGTGTCCAGGGACGTCGCCCATGGACGTCCATGGTCGACCAACGTCGCCCACGTCGACGA
>CAWUCU010000054.1:0-21972 GCA_963920655.1 Geranium rotundifolium | reverse complement strand
TGATGTGCAACTGATTAAAATCTCATTTCTCTATGGTGCGGTGAGCACACAGAAAAAAAACTATTAGTCTAGGATGGCATAAAATCATAAATTGTTGAGTAATTATATCACTGAACGCGTCATAAGCCTCTTCAACCCTTTTTCGAGTGAGTGTTGCCTTTAATGTATCATATTTTGTAAACATAACGAAGCTACAAACTACTCGAGGACTCATGCAATGTGTCAATATAAAATGTATGTGAGGAACAGAAAATTTTAAGGTGCAAATTATCTCGATGGTGGGTCAAAACTGAGCTATTATGAGGGTGAGCCGTTAGATGTGAATTCATTAAGTGAAATTTTTTACTGTTTAAACATGCATTGAGTTATGATGGATTTTAAGTCCACTATAAAATGACACGTGCTGTTTTTTCCGTTGTTGAATATCTATTTCGAATATATTTGATTTATGAGATCATTTTTAGATTTCATCCTGGCTGTTTGATGTGAAATTTTGGGAATTTTTTTAATGGAGCAATTTTCATCTTCATGCATAAATTGCGTAAAATTTCACATATTTCGTCCATTGAAAATTGTCAAAATGTCAAAAAAAGAAAATTGTCAAATTTGATGCTCGAAGACAAATTTCGAATGTAATTAATTATTCATTACAAATGTTTTGGAAACAATATATCCTTACATGTGTTTTATTAGACATTTAAGGCATCTCCCCGATGACTCGAATGAGCCTTACGATTACGACAAACGACGTTAATGTTTTGTCAAGAAAAAAGAAACGACACAACATGAGAAGAAGGATAAAAAAAATAAATAAATTCCCTTTAGTCTCAAATGTGACATTAAAATATCAAATAAAAAAAAAGTTTAATTGAAATTTTCGTTCTGCCAAAGGGAGAGTGAAATTAAAGGGTAGAAAACGATTATCTACTTCGGTTGTTACTACCGCAATTTTTATGTGAATTGATTTTCATTTTCCACTAAATGAAAGGATTATGAAACGAGAAAACACAAGTTAAATTGCTTCTTGTGGGCGTGATCAGCTTCTTTAATCTTCTCCATGATTTCCATCCTTTCTTTCCTTTGTTCTCATCATCTAAATTTTGTAGGCATGTTTAACGACGAGTGATCTCATCTGATATTTCTCATCTGTTGTAATTTTGCACAATTTTCTCCTTACGTCAAATCTCAAGAGATTTTAAAATGTTGCAAAAAATGATTGATTTTTATTTTATTCAATTTCTCTTCATTTTCCTTGAATGAAAAGTGTGAAAATTTTTCGCGAACATCAACTGACGATTGATGAGTCTAATGTGCATTAAAAACAAGTGAGTCAGGTGCTTGAAAATGAACTTGATTTTCAATTTTCATTGTTGGCAACTTGCAACAATATCAATTAACTCAACCTTATCTGCATTTCAATTATTTTCAAATAAATTTCAATTAAAATTTCAAACTCTCTGGACTCAGTTGAGTGATTATTAGTTTTTACAAATTGATTATTACACAAATTTCTATTTGTAGAGAACTCACAAAATTGTCACTAGAATTTGAAATTTCGAGTTGAAACACAAAAACCCGCTGGATGTTGATGGATCATTCGTTATTTTTGTGTTTTTATATGATATGACGCAATCGTGTGCCGTTCTCACGCTTCCGCAAATTAAAATGATTCTTTCACCAATTAATATCGGCTCAGTTCACAGTTTGAAACACACAGAGTGAGTATGTTTTGAGTGTGGGAAAGATAATGAATTGAAACGAGCAACTTTCCGGTCAGAGAGAATAAACAGCGCGACATTGGTAATTGATAGCTACACACAAGTAAAATTGTTTCGATAAATTTCGGAAATTCACTCAATTAATGGATTTTAAATTGAGTTTCTTGATCTTTTCACTCTGAACAAGTTCATAATTTTGTTCTTCTTAGAAGGTTGAGTCGATGTTGCGAAAACCTTAAAACAATATTTCAATTCTCAAAAATAGAATGTTTTGATATGTAAATGAAAATTGCCAGAAGAGTTTTTTTCAATCGTGAAAGTTTTATTTTCTTTTATTCTTATTTTTTTTTACCCTGTAAACCCTTTTTTCTCATCTTTGTAATTGATTCCGATTTTCTTGAATGTTCTAATATCAAAGAGATTTTTTACCCCAAAATTTGAACAAAATCGATGACCGCAAGATTGGAAAACATTAATTCGTAATCCATCCAGCGGATGCGATTTTTTGATCTGCTTTAACATATCACGTTGGCCCTTCGCTATACTTTGAAACGTTTGAAAAGGACTAAAAAAACATTTTCATCCACAAAATCGTTTCGTTCATTCCTTTTCATGCTTTCTGATTTTACAATCTGCAAAATTCTGTTTTCAAAGATTATTTTACGAATCATGAGGAGGGAAAGGATTCAAATTTAAATTGAATTTACGATACATTTGTAAAAAAAATCCAATCCTTTGATATGGTAATTATGTTGTTCTCGTTCGATTCGATGTGTAGGAGGAACATTTATGTTGTTTGTATACAGCAAAATAAAGTGTACAATGTAAGGCCATTGATTATCAATTAAATTCTCGCTGTTCGAGCTTTCCCCTCTTCGCAATCTACTCAATAAATGATTGTTCCGTTTTGTTGACGTAAAATTTGTTACGATTAAGGTCAAGAAACAATCAACAACATCAACCAGCAAAATTCAAACTTTTCAAGTCAATCTGGCTGTCCCTTTCTCAATGAACATTAAAGTTAACAAACTACAACATAATTTCAAAATTTCGAATACTGGTCTCATCTGTCCATGCAAGTTTTTGTCATTCCAAATAATGAGTCGACAACTTAGGAAATCTCTTACTGTGGTCATATTCTAAAGTCATAATCGTAAATTCTCATAAATTCTTTTTCACTCGAAAAAACCACAGAAATTATTCGTCTTTCGAGAGTGGAGCTGCCAGAGTGAAGATAGAAATTTCATGAATTTTTAATGCCATAAAAGGGTTGAGCTCTAAGATTTTCGTATAATTCTGACATTAATTCATTTGAATTTGTTGGGTGGATTTACACTCAACTCATGCTTCTTCAATGTCTATAGAGAAAATTCCATGCGACAGTTGTTGTTGTTGTTATGATGAGACAAAGTCATTTGTTGAGTTATGCAAAATCGTATGGACATGGAGAGCTCTACCCAAAAGTGTTTAATTTGATTTTCTGTTGTAGCAAAACATCTCTAATTGAGTAGAAAGGACATGAGTAACCACTTGTTGAGTCGACTGAGATATCAACACGACGATATTGATATTAAAAGGAATGGGAGAAAATGTGATATTGGAAAATCTCATGGAAAGTTGAAAATGAAGTGGGGGCGTGGTGAAAGTGAGGAAAATGTTCACTAACACATACAAACGATGATGAAAATATTTTTTTCTGTGTGAAACTTGGAAAAATGCCATTTTTCTCTTTACCACAGAGAGCAGCATATATAAAAAGACTCAGCAGTCAGTTGAAAGTTTTTTTAGAACAGAAAAAGTTCTCTTCCAAACCACACAATGATGAATCCGGAAAAAGTTTTATCGGATTCTGCAGTTCTCTATCAGCACCGCTCAAAATAAAGCCAAAAAAGTTTTTTCGACGAAAATTTTCTCGGTTAAAAAAATTGTGAAGAACGTTTCATTTAATTTTGTGAATCAAATTTTAAGATGAAATCCATGCAACGTGAGATTGTGAATTTCTCGTTCATTTTATTCTCTTTTCGTATTTCTTTGTCTACAGATTTTTTTTATTTCACTTGGGGATTTTGCGGAGTCGTTTCAAGCAGTTTCGAATGAAAAAATCATTTTAATTCCGGAAACACACTTTTCCAGCTTTGCATACAAATGTGAACGATTGAAGTTTTCCTTTGTTGCATAATCACAACAATCAGGTGTGTGAGTTGATTTTGATTGTGTCGAGTTCTACGTCGTTGAATTTTGAGTAATAAAAATTTTCATTCTATATCATTTAGTCATAGCGCAATAATGAAAATTGAATTTTCTCTTGAACTTTTTAAGATATTATCATCATTACTCCGTCGATCTCAAGGAAGAGAAATGAATAATAAAATTCTAACATGTGAGACGAAAATCCCAGTGTTGAATTTTGTTTTTTACGATCCACGAGCAGATTCGCATAAATCTAAAGCCAAATTTGAGTGTTCTCATTCCACTTCAATCTTTATTCATATCAACCACCCTCTCCCCCGCTATTATGCGAGATACGACGAGTAAAATATATAGAGAGATGAGTGAAAAAGGCAAATCCTATTGAATTTTTCATAACACATCTCAGCCGCTTATCTCAGCTCTCACTTTTTGCTGGCTTATTCACATCTCACCAATCTCAAATCTCTCGTCGTTCGTATTCCTTGCGCTCTCACACTGTTTCTCACTTTGCTTTGCTTTGCTTTCAAGAATTCGTTTACGTTTTCTTCGTTCGTATCAAACTGAGATTGTCTGTAACATCTCGTCAAAAGGTAAAGCTATAACTACATAATCATCATCATGGAGAACATAAATTTTATGATGGAGGAGCAGGAAAATTTCCTCTCTCGTTTACTTCTCAATATGATGGCAAAAGTTTCATCATTTTCCGAGAAGTTGTTGACAATATAAAAATGAAGACTTTCCTTGCCTGTCGACGTCGTTATATCTTTGTTGCCAGATTTTCCAACTTTTCTTCGTCTTCATCTTCGTCTATATATAACGGTAAAGCATTTCAATTATTTCTAATGGAAAATTATTGCGCAATAAACGAATATAATCTCAAGATTAGGGATTGCAATTTTCAATCATTCCCATTCGATTTATTTTTATCACTCCCTTGAGTGCAATCTTTGCTTTTTTCCATCGATCCATCTCAGTCTGGTCTGGTGCTGCTTGATTGAAAGGCAATAAAAAGTTTTCATTCTAAATTTTTGAAAAAGTCAAGCGGAAAAGTGTTAATGAGAATTTAATAATTTAATTAACGTTGATTTTTCATGAAATTTATATCCTTTGATAATAATACGTCTTCGTGTAATTAATTATTAAAACCCCATGACACGCTTGGAGCTTTCAATTAACGCTAAGCGTATAATCATCACAACATCACCGTCAAATTAGAAGTGAGGAAATTAACAAACCCTTCAACTTTTTCACTAGCGGAGATAGCAGCAAAAATAATTCAATACAAAATGTAATTAATTAAGCACTCTACACATTCATCCTGACAAGAAAAACGAAAAATATGTGTTTCGTGACGCGCACGGGTAGTAGTTAAGTAAACTAGAACTAAAGTTATACGCTAACAAGTACAAATGAGTTTAAATGAGTGATTTTCATGGTTGAAAGGGTTGTGATGTTAAATTTGAATAATGAATGCGGAAATGAGGAGGCTCTGCTTCAAATTTTCATTCAAGTGGACATAAATTTTTCGTCGCGAAAAAAAGGGTCTGCGGATATAATTCAACATGATAACTTACTGAAACGAATCGAGATTTTTTTTAAAGTCATCTAATCACGACACACACGAGCTGCTGCTTCTGTTTAAACTTCACAAGGCGTGGTTGAAAAAATGTTAAATTGATTTCTTATGTGACAGAAATTTCCACACACTTCGCAATCGCCCAAAAACATTAAATTTTCCTTCCAATAGCGTTGCAGTGATTTGTTCTTTGCGCCACCCACATCTCTCACATCCTCTTCAAAAAAAAAATATATAGTTCACTCACACAAACGTCAAAGTCTCGCGCAAATAATCGAATGAAAATCTTTGTGAAATTTTCTTTTCTCTAAATCTGCATGAAATTTTCATAAATTTATCTAGCAATTTTGCAAATGATAAAATGAGGAAAAAATTATTCATTTTATATCTCTTCACAATGTTAGTAGAAATATACACAATACATTCACATGACAAAAGAAAAGCTCACACATCGACTCCATGTCCGAATCACTGAGAGAGATAAAAAAAAGAGCCTCCTGAAAGCACAGCATCGCACAAAAACAGATTTGCTGTATGTGGCACATCAGCACATGGCACATAAAGAGAGAAAGAAAATCGATTTTCAGCTACAAACGTCAATTGTGTTTTCAACACATAAGTAGAATGAAGGAAAAATTGGCGAAAATGACTCGCAATGGAAAGGGTCGTTGTGTGTCGGTCGTCTCTCGAATCCTCTCGACTTCGACCGATATGTGTTGAAAATATTAAAGAGAAGCTGTCCCACAACAGATAGAGAAGTTCAAACAACACACAACACTGAGATAGAGATGAGGATGGAAAGTGGTGAATGAAGAGGAGGAAAGATAATAAAATAAAAACATAGAAATTTTCTTCGTATTCTCTTTTGCTGAGATCGAGAGCACATACAACACAGCTCGAAATTTTTTTCATTCTCGTCGTCGTTGTCTTCGTTCAGGATCAGGAAAAAAGGGAGAATGAAGTGAGTGAAAATATAAAAGCTGAATGGGAATGGCGAAAAGAATGGCCATAAAAAAAGGCGAAAAAAATCTGAGTGTTCAGTTTTAATTAATGCCGAGTGCGAAAAGAGAACCCAGAAAGATTTTGCTTTGCTTTAATTGTGATTCTCTGGTATGGAAATGAATGTCGTTCATTTTGGTGTTGAATGAGCAGAAGATTCGTTATGGATTTTCATTTCAACTAATGAGATTCATCGGAGGCGAAGCGAGTCGAATGGGAAAAAACGACTCAGAATCTCAGTGAACGATCCATTTCGAATTTGAAAAGCTCTCTCAAATTGATTTCCATTTCTCTTCAGTTCATTCACCAAATGTACGAGCTCCGAAATGTAATAAATACGTTTTGCATATTTGCGCAGAGCTTTTTCACGGATTTGTTCATTTTCGTGCGATATATTTTCATTTTTATATGAGTCGAAAAAGCAAAAAAAAAAAAATATTCTCTCGAAAACAATAAACAAAAAGCGAATGAGGATGATATTCAAGAGCATAAGCAAAAGCAAAATCAGAACCATAAAAATCTCGTTGAAAAAATTACCATTATACCATAAAATTGCTCTTCCGTCTGCTATCTCTGCTTTTGTCGGAGATTCGAGTGAAAAAATCTCTCTCTTGGAAAATCAATATCAGTGAAATTCGCATTCCGAAAGCACGCAGATGTTTAACAGCCTTTTTGGTAAACGCTTTTCCTACACACACTCAAAGATAGAATGAGACATGGAGATTCATAAAAAAGAAAGAAATCTGGATTTTATTCATCAAGATTCTCTACACACCACACACGAGACTGGTAACAGATAAGGATTTGAGATTTCTTTTGCCTTCAACTCAACTCGATCCCATTCCAATTTCTAATGTTAAGCAATGAAATAGATGAAAATGATAGTAAATTCATTTCAAATTCATACCCGAATAAGTCGAGCATATCTGGGAGGTTTCAAGGAGCATAAAGTTTATATTTACAATCGGAATCTCAATCTGAATTCTGAATCCTCACCAAAAAACTCTCTCACTCTTCGTAACTCAGACGAAAATGAAATTTTTCCGATTTTTTTTTTCTTTTTTTCATATCAATTCGATGGATGGAGAAATCAGAAAATCTCTGTTCAATATCGAGATTTGAATTCGCAAAAATGAAGGGTATGAAATGGAAGATTCAAATTCTCTATCGATCCGTGATAAATAAATTTTCTTGAGGAGTTTGTGGAAAACTTTCTTAATGATCCAGACAGAATTAAAATAAAAAGAAAAAGCGGAAAAGAAATCAATAAAATGAGAATTTTAAAATCCACAACCATCTTGAATCTGCTTTTTGATTCTTCAGCAGCTTTTTTTTCTTCATCTCCATTCTCCATACTCTCAAATTCGACGACCGTTTGTTCATGAATCGTGATGATGTTCATGAAATAGAAATGAAGAAATCTTTCCACATAAATTTTGTGTCTGATTTCATGAGACTTACTTGCTCTCTCGAAAGGGTTCACTGGAGAGGTTCAACGTAATGTCGACACATGTTTCATTTTTCTTACACACACACACACGCAAATAAAGGCCTGAGATTCGATGAAAATTTCATGGAGAAAAAGGATTTTTGGTGGTATCTTGACATGTTACGCTTCATCTCTTTCATCTTGGTTGAGACTTTTGTGCGGTGAAACTCCACACGTATACATAATTCAGATGGATAATATGATATGAGAATCCCTCAGCGAAGTTTGTTTTTTATGATTACAAAGACCGGTGTTTGAGTTCAGGAAAAAAAGATTCACATAAATCCCAAACTCACTCTCGAAAAAAATGTTGGAGTTAAAGATTGAGTGAGGAAGGCTGGAAAAAAATACTAATCCTATTGAATTTTTCATCACACATCTCGTATATTTTGTTTGTATGCCAAAAAAACGTTCACATTTTCTCATTCGCATCAAACTGAGATT
The DNA here is from genome assembly GCA_963920655.1 of Geranium rotundifolium. Taxonomy (NCBI): domain Eukaryota; kingdom Viridiplantae; phylum Streptophyta; class Magnoliopsida; order Geraniales; family Geraniaceae; genus Geranium; species Geranium rotundifolium. The sequence continues at coordinate 13,553 of CAWUCU010000054.1, read as the reverse complement.
GTCTGTAACATCTCGTCAAAAGGTAAAGCTATAACTACATAATCATCATCATGGAGAACATAAATTTTATGATGGAAGAAGAGTAGAAAACTTTTCCATGTGTCAAAAGTTCATTTTTGTCATTTTCTACTATAATCCTGTCGACTCTTGAGAGTTTTCTAAGTAAGATTCTCATTCCCCCTAGAGAAAATCGCGATTACGATGAAATGAAGAAGATTTTTCTCATTTTCAGAGTTCATATCAGAGTGGCAAAGACAAGTGAACGAGATTTTCCATGTTCATCTCAATCCCACAAATCTTCAAACTGCTTGAGAAAGTTCTTATCATCATTCTCGAAACGTAGCATCGTCATATATCAAAGTTGATGAAATAATATTTGGGAGTAAAGAAATGAGATGGCGTGAATGTGGAAATGTGTATGATGGAGGGAACACAAATGCGATGAGACACCATTTTTTGCAATGAAATCTCATAAAGTTTTATTTGTCTTGGGACCTTATCAATTTACTTCACCGTTCTATATTCTTGCAAGCAAAAAGAGTGCGAAGAAAGATGGAGAAGGATATGAGTTTTGATTTGATAACATCATCACAGATTCACAATGACGCAGATTGAAGCTCCCACACTTTCTTAAAGAATATCCTTAGAGTTTCCAAGTCATCAATCTTGACGATTTTTTTTTCTGACCAAATTCGAAAAATTCTCAGCTGTCCATTTGAGTTTAAAACTTAATCATTCATTCAAGAATTTTCTCAACAAGTAATTTGTTTTTCAATATTTCTTTTTATGAGCAAAATTGAGATATTTCAGCAAAGTCATTCATCATGCCTTAGCGTTGATTTTCAGAGTCATTATCACTTACTTTTCGTGAAAAATTCCTTTGATTTTTTTTCTCATCATTTTCAAAGAGAAATTAACTCAATTATCGAGTCCCGTGAGGAAATCTTTATCAACGTTCGAAGATTACACAAATGAAAAAATTGTCAAGATCGGAAAAAATCAAGTTAAATTATTTATTATCATATTAAATTAGCCGCATAAGCCGCTTTACCAGATCATTCATGTCTGGTAAGCAATTGCACGTGTTTCAACCCGAAAACACATTGCTTTAATGTCGAGTCGAGTGAAAAGATGTGAAAGCAGACAGCAAATCATGGCAAACGTTAAATCATACAGCTTCAAGAAGTCACGTTGTCGCAAATTTGGCAAAATCAAAAAATAGAAACATTTGATTGAGTCGTTTGCTTTGAACAAAAGCCATTTTTAGGATTTTCTTTGATTCTTCAGAGAAACTTTTTTCAGGTCCTGAAATAATTTCCCTTTAAAAAAGTCGCGTGCATTGTTTGTCTCTTGAGACATTCACTGCAATGAAATTTCGCATAAAATCAATTTTTCAGATGAATTTTTCAATTTTCCTAATGCAGAATTTCTGTTACTCAAAACGATAAAAATCCAATTTTTTTCACAGAATACGGACATCTTCCCTACACTGTACAACTATTCAGATTCATCAGATTACTTTGTGTAACTTTCTCATCATGAAAATCATATTCGACCTTACACTCGCTCACAATTAAAATCTTTCGTGAGGGTGAAACGTGATACACATGGAAGCAGATCTCACAAAATTAAATTAACGTCATCATCATTATCATCATCAGGTTTAGCGAACGAGCCAGCTGTAGTTCACGAATATTGATTTCCTCATCTGATTTCATTGCTTGAAGGTCTCGTTGTCTCTAAGGAGTCAATGATTAGCTTGATAGAATCCTCTTCTGGGGTCAAAATCGTTGTTCATATTAAAGTTACCTCCTACTGTGAAATGTTGAGTAGCAGAAAATATTTATTGCCACTTTTTGTTCAATCATAAGTCACATGGAAATCCACACACAGTTGAGGCATCACACTTGAATTGTTATGATTATTCTCACTCACCCCTCATTCATACACAACAATCAACAAAATGAGCAAGTGTTTTATTTTCATTAACGTGCATACGAATAATTTTTAAGAGAAATTTTATACGGAACATGATTTTTTTTAAATCACAATTTTTCAGCAACTTGAGTCATTGTTCTTTTGAAAGAGAAAAAATTGAAAATTAAATATTTATTTTCACTCTATATATTTAAGCTGCGTGACAAATGGAATGATTTACAACCTCATACAACATAGCAGCTTCATAGATGAGCCCTTTAAATAACCCCTTTGATCCTTAAACATTATGTTTGAAGCAAAATACAAATGAATGATGATGATGTGTGAATTGTAACAACCCCTATCATTTCACGGCTATCCATTCAATCTTTAATCAACTCGAATTCATTCGTTTGTTGGCAGTGTTTTGTGACGAATCGACGCGAACAAATCTCTGGAATAGGACACAACAATGATTTTTTGAAAATTGTATCTTAATTATTTATTTATTGCCCCATATCATCGAAACAGATGAAATTTCTCTCTCCATTGAAAATCAAACAGGTGGCAGAAAAATCTTTTTCGCAAAATTATTTTCTCATGAAATTTGAAAAGCATAAAAATCTTCCATATGAGATGTAAAAACAATTTTCATTTCTACTCTCTGATGTCGAAAATTAATGACAGATTTCTCTGTTATGATTTCACTTGCTTTTCAGGCCCCTTTTTTTCAGCAAACGTTCGTAGCAATTTTGTTGTCGAGTTGAAATTGGAAAATTGCTATTGCACAAGCAAGTGAAAAAGGAAAATATTTATCTTCCTCTTGTTTTTCAATTTCTTCTTCATACTTGCGACAATTATTGCAATTTATAAACATCGCAGGGGTTAGTTATGATAATTGAGGGTTTACACTCTATGAATCCACATGCTTAGCTAAGATGAGAAGTGTTTAAAGAAGGGATAACATGTTGATGTTGTTGATCTTTCATTTCATTGGCGATTTTTCACACTGACAGAAATAAATTCAGAAACTGTGAAATTTTGAACTTCTCTCCCCCGAATTCAATTCTCGATTTAATACTTGACATTTAACATCGTCGTCACATCGCATCACATCTGCCGAGTGAAGATTCTAAATGTCTTCTTTCATTCACCCTCTGCAGAGTAAAAATTCACTTATCGATGATCTTCATCAAATTAATCTCAATTGATATCTGATATGCTAAGAAAAAATTGAAACAATGCGGCAAAAAGAGGAGTTAATTGAATAATGATTTCGTATCTTTAAGCAAATGGTGATGCAAGAATAGAATGTATCAACAACTCGATGAACGATGAAGGTAAGCAATAAATACAAATTTGCTGTTGATTTATTTCGGTCAATTTATGGAAACTGATGGTATGCGTGTTGTTTGGCTCTTTTGTGTGTCCCCCGAAAAATTATCCCTGCCTTGTAGACAATTGTCGTGGAACATAAAAAAAACATTGAATAAGTTGGTTGCATGGCATTTGCCTCTTTCTCAACACAACAACGATTACAACAACAAGAATTAAAAAGTTTTTATGTTCTCCAATGTGTAATTCACATTGCCACTAAATTAACAACTAATTTAAACGCATTAATTTTCCTGCATTTCACATCAGAGTGTGTTTGTCGAGAAGAGAAAAGAGAATTTATTTATACAACGAATGAGACCATCATTTTTGGTATGTTTAGTTTTAGTTTTATATGTCGGAGTTGAGCGCGGCGGGGAGAAGAATATTGTGTGTGAAGTGAGATGTATATCTCGCGCGATAGGCTCTCACTTTGACATTTAGATTACGTCTATGCGACAATTTCAACGGACAGTATGACACATACGTGCACATATATTTCATGTAGATTAGATATGTTTAGATGTGAGACGCCAGTTGATGTATCAAATTAAACGTCAACAATGTTTATTATTATAATTTCAAGTGACCGATGATCCATCATTAAAGTGTAGATTGTTTGCGGCGAGAATGAGTCACAGTCTAATTGCTCGTTTGCCATTCCTTGATTCGAAATCAGCTTAAACAAGGAGCGGCCAAGTGACTTTTAATTGTGATGGAATGAATAAATTACCAATCAAATAAATGTGAATTAAAAGTACTCTATTTGATTACGACACAGACCTTTAACAATATGTTCAGAGTCTTTTGAAATTTGACGTTTTTTTTGGATGTGTGAATGATTAAAAAAAGTTCAAACCCCAAGACAATTAGAGAAAATATCTCTCACGGCGCTTCAATTAGAATATTCACGTTTCATTCTCTGCCACTTGATAAAATTCCCTATTTTAATTAATATTCTAAATTTTGATGATGGGCACTGCCTCGCACTCTTACTAACTTCAACACTCATTCACGTTTCGCTATGTTAGATGATAATGAAGTGAATGGTAGATCATTTTCCACAAATCCCCACCGTAAATATCGTATCACAGAGTATCACAGGTAATTATACTAAATAATTTAATTTCTCGCCATGGCTATTTAAGTTAGGTCGACTGAATTTGTTGCAAAAAAGCAAAATATGTTTAATGAAAATTCTGTAATTAATTTTCCAGTCCTGCGAGAATTTTATCAGAGAATTTTATATCAATGCTAAACATGTTCGGGCGTTGTGTTGCTTTGTTGTTGGTGTGATGTTAAGGTTTTAATGAAATGAATTTATTTCCATACTGTTTCTGGTGTCCTGTGTCCATCTGCCACCCTATCACTCGACGTTGTTCTGAAATATTCAATCTTTCAACACAACTTTTGGGATTTTAGCGAGATAATTTTATTTTACAGACAATTCTTCTGACATTTAATTTTTTTCACATATTTTTTTCAATATAATTTTATAATTTTTGTATATTTTTGTAGAGAAATGAGTTTTTCTTAGAAAGGAAACTGTTTTGGATTGCACAGAAAACATTATGCTAAGCTTTTGAGTCACTGGAACATCAAAAAGAAATCAAAATTTTGATTTGAAAAGCGACAGAGCGAAGAGGAAATCAACATTTAACATAAAAATTTGTGTTTTTGGAGAATCTTTGGTTTTCATTAATAAATTTTCTATCTAAAGCGATTAAAATGTGACTTGAAATACTTTTTACATTAACAATTATTCTCTAACTCTGAGTATCATTCAGCTTTCATTTGTCTTTACAAGTTTTATTTTCAAGGAATGATGAAACGTGTCTAATGTACCAAAGGTCGAAGATCTGTATGTTGTGTCTCTTTGTGTCGTCTCAAGTCAACTTTACGTTGGAATGCTTTTTGACACAATTCGCATGCGAATGGCTGTGAGAAAATTTCGTGTTATTGATAAAATTCCTTTGAATTTTAATTTTATAAATTCTCACCTTGTATCCTGTATGCTTTCGACTGTGTGTTATCAAGTTTGATGATTGTGAAAATGATTTGCCACAAACTGAACATTTATGAGGTTTTTCACCTGTAAAAATAAATTAAAAATTTATCAATTATTTGATGAAAAATATTTCTATGTAAATTGCGTGACTTTGTCATCATGCAAATCCCTCAAGATTTGTCGAAAAGTCTTCTTAACATCAAAACGCCCAGATTGTCGCATAGATAAACATTTGTTACTGTTGAATTATAATAAATTAGATTCATGAATTCGATCCCCTTTCTATAACTCGACTATTATGACTTTGAATATTACGCAAAATAATAATTATACATTCAACAGTGACAGTAGTGACTAAGAAGGGCAAAAACTTTTCATATTGCGATCATTGAAATCGTGCGTGATTTTTCAAATAAACGAGAGACAAAATCATGTCATTTAGTATTAAATATTGCATGCTGGAAGCATTTAAAGAGAAGTTGAACTATAACAAGCAATGAAGCATATGGTTTGATTTTTTTACTCTCTAAATTCCCCCTCCCCAAATATACTTTCACTCCCGGAGTAAGTTGACATTATGACTACTGACTTGACTTCCACTTCAACACTATATAACGTATATGCAAAGCAAACGAATAAAGCAAATTTTCATAAGTTTGACATAAAACTCTACTGAACATTGCGAGAGTGTAAAAAAAAGTTTTCGGATTCAACGAGGAACGAGTAAATCAAATAAACACATATGTTGAGAGTTTTTTTTCTGAATGCGAGCAGTGAAAATTTAATGCTTCATTCCTTTTTGGTGATTTAAGACCTCGGCATTTTTATCGTCAAGAATGTCAGCGCAATTCGTCATGTCGTGACATTGTCAGTGAGCGAAAAACTTTGCTGGAGTTGGCGCTAAAATCAAAGCGATGCGTTGCGTAAAAATGAAACAAAGCGGCATAGAAATTTCTCATTTTCGATTCATTTAATTCAAGACCGCCAAGGAAAGTTTTTTTTCGTTTGTTAAGAGTTGATTCTTGCAAACATCAAAAAGACACTCATCCACTTGTGAATCTGTTGCCATTTTTTTTCATCATTTTCAATGACGCTATCTGTCTATTCAAACTTGATATTTTCAAGCAATTTTTAATGTAAACATCCGTTGATTGTGAAGTGCTCTCATCTCATGATGGCTACAACAGCAACAGACAATTCACAAGTGTTAAAGCAGCAGCCTCTCGTACTCAGTAAAAACAGAACTAGAGTGACTTTTATACACATATTTCTCTTTTTTCGCAATGATTTCATTCACGTAAATTATAGCGGAGAGAAATATTTTCTCAATTAATAACCATAAATCAAGTGAATCAGTTTTAATTGTTGACTTTTCTCTCTCATTCTTCTTGCTCTGTAAAACTGACTCGACAAAGCAAAGACAACGAGAGAACGAGTGAAAAACAGTGAAAAATTCATTACATCACATTTAATTTTCGTTAAAGCCAAGCCAAACTCTACTACTCTTCTGTTCACTGAGTTGTTTTTCGGCGTGATAGAAAGATAAAGGAAGACAATGAAGGAAAAAGGATATCAAATTAGTGTTGAAAATTTTAAATCAAGTAATTTATTTCCTTCCATAAATTAGAAAATTTTTCTTCCCCTTTTTTCACTTGAGTTCAGTTAAAAATTTCTCTACATCCAAACTAAAAGCGAAGATAGCTCAAGTCAGTCAAGAAGGGCGTAATAAATATTTACACGTCGACAAGATTGATTTTAATTGGTTTTTCTAGATTACACAATGAAAATTGTTCTCTCTCTTGTATCGTTTTTAACTTTTAATCGACAAAGTTTCCAAGCAATTTATAAAAGTCAAGACTATCGATTGAACTCACCTGTATGTATATAAGTATGCTATTTGTAGAATGGAAGGAAAAATAAAATGGAGAAAGTTAATTTTCATAGCAAATTTAAAAATCTCTCAAAAGTTTACCTTTTTCATGTCTGATTTTTGATGGAATCTTTTACCACAAAAGCCGCAAGGATAAGGGCGCGTATCGCTATGAATAAGCAAATGTGTTGACAATGTACTTGACCTCTTGAACGTCTTTCCACATTGTTTGCATTCAAAAACCTTTTCAACATTATGTACAGCTCTGTGAATGTATGAAATTTGATATTTTATGAAATTTTAAATATCGCGCAAGTTGAAAAAATATTTACCGATGTTGACTTAAGCTGATTTCGTGTCCAAATGTTTTATTGCAAAGCTCACAAGCGTAAGGTCGCTTGCCATTGTGAGATCGACGAGCATGAACTTCAAGTCCATGCGGTGTACTGAACATCTTTTCACATTTTATGCACGAATATACATCGCCAATTGGTCCCATGATGCCAGGTCGCATGAATAGATGATGATGCGGGTAATGTGGATGTGAGAAGCCCAAATGAGCAGCATTTGTCGGTTGATTCGAATTGTTGTTCTGTTGCATTAAGTGACGAAATCTTAAAATGTCCTCCGGCGATGGTGGATATCTGTTCGAGTCAAATTCGCAAAACGGAATAGAGAAAATGCAAATTTTATTTTAACTTTGAATTAATGAATCGTTCTCTGAGTCGAAAATTTACCCTGATAGAGCAGCCTGTGCATTTTGTTGTTGCTGCTGTTGACCTTGTTGAAGCATCGCAAATAATGGAAATGGATGAAATAAAGGCCTCGACAATACATTTTGATCATAGATTTGTGGATACGTTGGTCTGCTTGAGAAAACAAATTTTGAGGGTAATCAGTCAATTTGTATAAATTTATTTGTTCTCAAAGAACATCACACGAGTTGAAATTTTAGATTGGGGGAGAAATTGTGCGATGTTGAATAAGTGTTCAATCAAAAAGTCCAACAAACCTTATGTTTTCGAATGAATTACTACTTGATGCTGGTGATTTTGATGTTTTTGGTAGATCATCTCGTAGCAGAGCCGACATTGAGAATGATTCAGATTTTTTTGATTGCTAAATAGAAAATATTTTAGAATAATTTTTAAAATAATTTTATGAAATTTTTTACTTGATGAATATCAGTGTAGGGTGAGTGTATTCTTGGTGGTGGCGGTGAATCTACTTCAAGTTCAGATGATGATGATGAACTCGACCGACTTCGACTTCTTGATCTAGATCTTGAACGTGATCGTGATTTTGTTCGAGTTACACTTAAATTCGAAGGTGAATCACAGTTGACTAGTGTCTTTGGTTGATAAATTGCACCATCTTCATCGTCAGATTCTGGCGATTTTTCCATCAAGCGATCAACTCCGAACTTTATTTCATCTGAATAATGAAAAACAACAAATTACTTTATTTGTAAGAAGGATATGGCAAAAGGCAAAGTGAGGTTTACACTTGTCAGTCAATAAGGATTAAGTCATTTCACAGAACTCGAATCGAGGATAATACGAGATTCACTTTTCCCTACTTCCACCCCTCGCATTATTACATTTATTATTTTTTATTATTATTGTCATTGCTCACTTTTTTCATTCCCGTTCGTCTGATATCTCTTCACAGACTTGCTTTTGATTCGACAATCTATGCAGGACGAAAAAAAGAGAGGGAAAATAGGAAAATAAATATTGAATGTTATTTTTGATTGCATTTAAGATAATCTTTGGTAAGTTTAGGTTTTTCGAGGAAATTTGTGATGTTTGATTATTTACGGTGTCTTATGGTTCATTAAGTTTTTTTCACTCTTTTGATCGATTGTCACATACGATAATCTAATGTGGTTCTGCTCGAAAAAAAACAGCGAAAAGAGTTGTAAATCACATCGAACTTCCAAACAAGCGAACGAATTCTCATCACATTTATGAGAAGTCAGAAGGCATTTTATCTCAAAATAAATGTTTGATAAGATATAAAAGAATTTTATTGCTTCCATGTGCTCTGATTTTATCCAAAAAAAAAATATGTCAAAATATGTTTTTGAGACTGAATGACTACGACGCAGTGCAATATATCGGAAATTTTAATAAAAGTTCAATTGGTGATTTCCTCTGAACTCTCTTCGATAGAGCGACAACGACATTCAAGACGATCCATGATGAATTGATTATCAATTTGAATCGATTATGTTAATTGAACAGCAGCAATCTCACATCGCTTAAAAACCAGATACAGATACCCTCGGAAATAAATTTCTTTTGTAAACATATGGCATTTGATCTAGATTTCTCTTTCTCGCTCTCTTCGACCCGACCGTCGTCAGCTTTCATAAATCAAAGCAAAAATGTATTAACAAATCTTTTGAAAATTAAAATGACTTTTCAATTTTTCACACTCGACTCGCGTTGGAGAATTGTCAATAAGTCGAGTGGATCATAGAATATTTGTTCAAGTCATTAAAAATAATTGCAATCAGATGATGTTGCTTCCTCTCTCACTCAAATTCTCAAATAAAACTCGTACTTCGATTTTAAAATTAAGAAATCAAATAACGAAGAGTGACAGTCATAAAAAAATGTAAAGAGTAAAAAAAAGACGAGCGCGCTTGAGTTAAATTGAGTATATTTGTATTTCATTGATAAGCTATGATTTTTATTGCTACTTTCAACACTTATACTCAATGGGTCAATGATGATAAAAAATCAACCGAAAATATTGCTGATATCGAATGAGTTTCCAATATATTTTTAAGCTCACCTTTTGAATCTGATTTATTAAGTTCGCTAATGTTGTCATTTGTCACAAACATTCTTGGATCAACTGGATTAAGATAACGGCGATAATGACTAACTAAACCTGCGTTGAACAGAAGTGGGGATATTCCGTTTGAACCTGTTTATGATAAAAAATATGAAAAATTACAATCATTTATATTTTCTTTTTGTCTAAAGTAAGTAGAGAAAATCTTGTTCATTTAAAAATTGAAGAGACTTTCAATTAGAGTGAGCAATGATGAATCATCTTATGAAGAGAATAAATCACAGAGAGTTCGGAGGTCAATTATGAAATTATAGAAGTAATTTTATTCTTTTGGATTGATTCACGAATATGATGATACAGACTTCCGCTCATAAAAACTCAATGAATGTGAAAAATGTGATCAATGATATTTATGAAACAAGTGTTAAATTAAAATGTGAGTCGGAAATGATTTTTTTTCTCTTCTATGCGAAAAAAATTAAGTTGACAGCATAATTATGAGACTCTGAAATGTGTCGAAAAAATGGCACCATGAAAATAAGAAGAAATTAGCAATCTCGATCAAGATATTCAACAAGATATGGTTTGTTTCACATATTCTTGATCGAGCACATATTTGCGCGAAACTCGAGTTTAATGATATTTTTTTGGAGTGTCATCATCCATCGTAAAGATTAAAATAACAACATGCATCATAATTAAAGCAGACATCTGCTAGCATGTTGGTCGATAGCTCTTTTTTTCTCGCTCATTTCTCATTTGTTGTACAAGTTGTTTATTAAGCTAAATTAAGACCCAACAGTGCTCAATGTGCTGGGTTGACTTATCAGTCAGTTAGTCTGCCTTATGTTGTGCCTCTCTGTGACTCCTCCATTTAATGCCAATTTGGTGATGATTGTTAAAAGATGACATCATTCCAATGCCAAATAAAAAAATATAACACAGCGACATGCCTCAACGGATTTAAATCAATTGACAAACACGCTACACATGCTCGCCACTAACAGTCTCATCTTTAGATGTGAGAAACATCCAACGAACGCAGATTTTTTCTCATTCTTGATTTTTTTTTATTATCTCTTCTGTTACGCGCCAAGCTTTGGAGTGATGAGAGAATTTTTCGGCTGATCCGATGCAATCTCGCCGTCTTGACTTTTCGGGGTTAAGACTAATTTACTCTCATGTCGCTTATAAAAATAAAATAAAGATTCTCAGAATCTCTGAATTGAAATTGAAAGCGGATAGAATTTTCTCAATTCTCAACGATGTTGATTAAACTTAATTAGTTAAGCAAGAGATTTTTTTTAGAGAAGAGTGGAAAAAAAATTCTGAGAAATAATTGAATTTTTTTTGTTGTTGATCAATTAATCTACAAAGTTTGTTAATTTACAAAAGATGTCTCATTTTAGCGCCACCACTTGATTGACATGTTTCTTTTATACTCCCACGCAAAAAAAAAAATATTTTTTTCTCTTGATAAATTTTCAACTCACCGTCGGATTTTCCTCGCGGTGTAACCACCTTGAAAGCACTTGAAGTTTGATGATTATTTTGTGATAGAACCATACTCGAATTATTATTCATTTCATTTTTAAGTTTCAAATTCATCATTGTTACACTAAAATCTAGTGGAAGATGTGTTAGGGTCTCAGACGATTCCATTTTTTTTAAACCCAAAAATTTTCCTTTTTAATCCAAAGAAATAATTTTTCTTTCTTTTTCACTTCACAAATTGCACTAAAATCACAAATTTGTATTTTTTCCACTTTTTTCACTTGTTTCAGATTAAGAAAAATTCGCGTCCAAACGAGTTGAGATTCCGATTGATTCTGATATATTCAATCACTTGCGAGCGCTAATATAATGTCACACGACGAGTGAAACGAAGGATGGAAAAATTAATCTCATGTTTTGCTGTTGTTCACTTGGAAGCCAATTATTTAGTGCAGAAAAGGAATTCTCTTGCTTTTTTCTGACAAAACACGGTCCGACCAAGAGAAAGAGAGTGATATTCCGATATAACTAGACTAGAGGAAAGCACATTGTGTTCTAAAACGTCAAATAAAAACACGAAAAAAAGCAGAAAATCTACGAGAAATCATGAACTAACAGATTGCGTTCGAGAGCGTTCACTTGTATTTGTGAGCGAGAGTTGAGTTGAAATGAATGAAGGGAAAGGAGAATCGAGATTGTTGGATTGAAAATGTTTTTATAGAACCGAACAGACATAGCATAGATTATGTGTAGTTGGGATTGTGTTGGTTTGTGCTCTACTCTCGAATATACATTCAACAGATTTCAGATGCCACGCCTTCTCGTCATTTTTTTCATCAGCTTTTGTGAGTTTCACTTCCAGATTTTCACACAGACTTGTTTTTCCTTTTCCTTCTTCTTCTTTCATTGTCTCTTCACTCGCTGTAGAATCCGACACAGGGAGAAAAAAAAGGAAGGAAAGTCGAAAGAGATTTTCCACCGCGATTTTCCATTTTTCATACTGAGATCCAACAAAATGAGAGAGTGAAAGAGAAATCTCTCAAATTCTCTCTTTCTCATGCCGAAAAACTTCCAACCGATTTTCATTCGCGAATCCATGCGAGACACAAACTTTTATCTCAACGCACCACTTAATGGATTTTTAATAATCTCGACATTATTCTCAGCCAAACAGATGATGATAAAAATTATCAAATTTACGTTATATCATGTTAAATCTTTATACCGCCTATCAAAACCATAATTTTCTTTGTGAATTCATCGTGATTGCGCCATGATTCTCTTCAATATCACATAAAAATTTTGATAAGCAAGAGATAGAGAGCCACAATAGCAATTTTAATTATATTGATCCACTTCAATTGTGATGATAACAAAAAAAATTCTCGTGTAATTTTATAAAGATTTATTTTTTCCCCGTTATATGTGAGAAAAAAATATACTTTTGAATGAAAAATCGAGCTTTAATTATTTTATCTTAAATCTTGTTCTTAAATTGACAAATTTATGACTTCTCGTTAATATTAATGATTTTTTATGCATTTCTCAAAGTTGAATGAACCAAAAAACTTCTCCAATTCCTGATTGTTTTCTATATCTGCAGAGTTTACTCACTCCTCACTCGCATTCATCAAAACACCCTGAGCAACAACAAAAAATTTATGACTTCAACCCCTCATTGAATCGTCATTGAAGAGTCTTGAAATTCAAAGCGATGCGGAGAGTATTTTTCGAGTGATATTGTGAGTGTAAATAAAAAACTTGAACAGCGTGTCCTGTTGATATTTTCCACCAGTTCCAATAACACCAAAAAGTCGCATGCTGTTTAGTGTTTATTGAGTTACTTGCTCTTTTTTTATCATGATTATATCATCTGATATCTGTAATGATGCCCTTATTATTTCCCTTAATGCGTGACGCAGTAATACAAATATTTTTTAACCAAAATAAATCCACTGGTTTGAAATTTGATAGTTTTGAGAAAATTACACACCACAAAAATTCATCGTGAGAGGTGAAAGAGTTCTCAATAATATTTTTATTTTGGTTTTTTTTGTGTAAGCTTGAAAATACTTCATCACGAAT
>CAWUCU010000053.1:40000-42500 GCA_963920655.1 Geranium rotundifolium | reverse complement strand
AGACTCAACGACTTGCCATCATCAATACCCAATCACATGCACACCTGCTTGAGCCTTTAGTGTACACGGGCACGTTTTGGTTGGCAAAAACTCTTTTTGATTCAGTTGCCAAGATCTCCAACGCCACCACTGGCTCGGAAACGAGGTCGTGGAAGAAATATATTCCTGTCCTGTTCCGGCACTCGGCAGCATCAAATCACTAAAACAACGTCCTCACCGACATCCAACCCTCTCTTGGCTCCATTGTCAAGATCTCCAACGCCACCACTGGCTCGGAAACGAGGTCGTGGAAGAAATATATTCCTGTCCTGTTCCGGCACTCGGCAGCGTCAAATCACCCACCAACATCCTCGCCGTCAACCCAACATTGCCAACCAAACCATTGCCCAGTACAAAAAAGGCTCGAACCGTCTTCCGCGGGACATTTTAGTGGAAAAAATAGACGGTCCCATATTTTTTCCACTTTGCCAGAGCTACACCATTGGCGGTGGTGGAGCTCCGACGCGCACGGGCGGGAGGGCTTTTCCCGTGCAGCCCAAGCGCCCATGTCGCCCAAAAGGGGTCGACGGGACATTTTGGGACCAAACCAACTCTTCTGTCGCCCCTCCCCACGAGACCATCCACAAACGACAACCCGAAGGGCAATCAAATGGGATGTTGCCGCATGTCTTTCGGTTATCCAGAAAATACATGCTCACCTGCTTGAGCCTTTAGTGTACACGGGCACGTTTTGGTTGGCAAAAACTCTTTTTGATTCAGTTGCCAAGATCTCCAACGCCACCACTGGCTCGGAAACGAGGTCGTGGAAGAAATATATTCCTGTCCTGTTCCGGCACTCGGCAGCATCAAATCACTAAAACAACGTCCTCACCGACATCCAACCCTCTCTTGGCTCCACTGTCAAGATCTCCAACGCCACCACTGGCTCGGAAACGAGGTCGTGGAAGAAATATATTCCTGTCCTGTTCCGGCACTCGGCAGCGTCAAATCACCCACCAACATCCTTGCCGTCAACCCAACATTGCCAACCAAACCATTTCCCAGTACAAAAAAGGCTCCAACCGTCTTCCGAGGGACACTGAGGGGAAAAAATAGACGGTTTTGCTATTTTTTCCCCTTCGCCGGAGCTCCGCCGCCGGCGACGGTGGCGACCGCCGCAGGCGGTGGTGGTGGAGCAACGGCGCACGGGGGGGTTAGAGTTTCCATGCATTCTCGCTAAACCGACTTGGTATGTGACCCAACCTACCGCAGCGTGCACCCGTGGTCGCCCGTACAGCGTCCGCGGGCCATTTTGGGTTTCAGCATACCCTCCCCCCCTATAGAGCCTTAAGTGAGAAACCCCCACTGGCACCAGGAAACATCAAATGTTTGAGCAGACATAATGGCCTTTTTTGAAGCTAGGGTTATCCGTTGGCCACGATTTTTTGCAGGCTTGCTTGGCTGGTGCCAAGGTATGCCCAAACCAAATTTCATAATTTTCCGACATCCCGATTATTTATTTTTATTTTTTACATTTTTTAATGTAAAAAAAAATCAGAAAATTCAGAAAAAAATTATTTTAATCTGAAAATTTGCAACAAGCATGGAATTGTATAGTTGCAGCTCCCCTCAAAATTTCAGCTCAATCGGAGATCGTTAAGGCGACAAACGATGACGAAACCGAAACAGCCAGTCGTGGTCGCCCATGGTCGCCCGCGGTCGCCCACGGACGTCCGTGGTCGCCCATGGTCGCCCATGACGTCGACCAACGACGCCCATGGTCGACCGAGGACGTCCAAAGTGTCCAGGGACGTCGCCCATGGACGTCCATGGTCGACCGACGTCGCCCACGTCGACGAACGACGCCCATGGTCGACCGCGGTCGTCCAAAATGGCCCGCAACGACGCCCGTGGACGTACGTGGTCGACCATCACGTCGACGAACGACGCCCATGGTCGACCGAGGACGTCCAAAGTGTCCAGGGACGTCGCCCATGGACGTCCATGGTCGACCAACGTCGCCCAAGTTGACGAACGACGCCCATGGTCGACCGCGGTCGTCCAAAATGGCCCGCGACGACGCCCGTGGACGTACGTGGTCGACCATGGTCGACCATCACGTCGACGAGCGACGCCCATGGTCGACCGAGCACGTCCAAAGTGTCCAGGGACGTCGCCCATGGACGTCCATGGTCGACCAACGTCGCCCACGTCGACGAACGACGCCCATGGTCGACCGCGGTCGTCCAAAATGGCCCGCGACGACGCCCGTGGACGTACGTGGTCGACCATGGTCGACCATCACGTCGACGAACGACGCCCATGGTCGACCGAGCACGTCCAAAGTGTCCAGGGACGTCGCCCATGGACGTCCATGGTCGACCAACGTCGCCCACGTCGACGAACGACGCCCATGGTCGACCGCGGTCGTCCAAAATGGCCCGCGACGACGCCCGTGGACGTACGTGGTCGACCGTGGTCGACCATCACGTCGACGAACGACGCCCATGGTCGACCGAGC
>CAWUCU010000053.1:7500-10000 GCA_963920655.1 Geranium rotundifolium | reverse complement strand
GCACACCTGCTTGAGCCTTTAGTGTACACGGGCACGTTTTGGTTGGCAAAAACTCTTTTTGATTCAGTTGCCAAGATCTCCAACGCCACCACTGGCTCGGAAACGAGGTCGTGGAAGAAATATATTCCTGTCCTGTTCCGGCACTCGGCAGCATCAAATCACTAAAACAACGTCCTCACCGACATCCAACCCTCTCTTGGCTCCATTGTCAAGATCTCCAACGCCACCACTGGCTCGGAAACGAGGTCGTGGAAGAAATATATTCCTGTCCTGTTCCGGCACTCGGCAGCGTCAAATCACCCACCAACATCCTCGCCGTCAACCCAACATTGCCAACCAAACCATTGCCCAGTACAAAAAAGGCTCGAACCGTCTTCCGCGGGACATTTTAGTGGAAAAAATAGACGGTCCCATATTTTTTCCACTTTGCCAGAGCTACACCATTGGCGGTGGTGGAGCTCCGACGCGCACGGGCGGGAGGGCTTTTCCCGTGCAGCCCAAGCGCCCATGTCGCCCAAAATGGGTCGACGGGACATTTTGGGACTCAACCAACTCTTCTGTCGCCCCTCCCCACGAGACCATCCACAAACGACAACCCGAAGGGCAATCAAATGGGATGTTGCCGCATGTCTTTCGGTTATCCAGAAAATACATGCTCACCTGCTTGAGCCTTTAGTGTACACGGGCACGTTTTGGTTGGCAAAAACTCTTTTTGATTCAGTTGCCAAGATCTCCAACGCCACCACTGGCTCGGAAACGAGGTCGTGGAAGAAATATATTCCTGTCCTGTTCCGGCACTCGGCAGCATCAAATCACTAAAACAACGTCCTCACCGACATCCAACCCTCTCTTGGCTCCACTGTCAAGATCTCCAACGCCACCACTGGCTCGGAAACGAGGTCGTGGAAGAAATATATTCCTGTCCTGTTCCGGCACTCGGCAGCGTCAAATCACCCACCAACATCCTTGCCGTCAACCCAACATTGCCAACCAAACCATTTCCCAGTACAAAAAAGGCTCCAACCGTCTTCCGAGGGACACTGAGGGGAAAAAATAGACGGTTTTGCTATTTTTTCCCCTTCGCCGGAGCTCCGCCGCCGGCGACGGTGGCGACCGCCGCAGGCGGTGGTGGTGGAGCAACGGCGCACGGGGGGGTTAGAGTTTCCATGCATTCTCGCTAAACCGACTTGGTATGTGACCCAACCTACCGCAGCGTGCACCCGTGGTCGCCCGTACAGCGTCCGCGGGCCATTTTGGGTTTCAGCATACCCTCCCCCCCTATAGAGCCTTAAGTGAGAAACCCCCACTGGCACCAGGAAACATCAAATGTTTGAGCAGACATAATGGCCTTTTTTGAAGCTAGGGTTATCCGTTGGCCACGATTTTTTGCAGGCTTGCTTGGCTGGTGCCAAGGTATGCCCAAACCAAATTTCATAATTTTCCGACATCCCGATTATTTATTTTTATTTTTTACATTTTTTAATGTAAAAAAAATCAGAAAATTCAGAAAAAAATTATTTTAATCTGAAAATTTGCAACAAGCATGGAATTGTATAGTTGCAGCTCCCCTCAAAATTTCAGCTCAATCGGAGATCGTTAAGGCGACAAACGATGACGAAACCGAAACAGCCAGTCGTGGTCGCCCATGGTCGCCCGCGGTCGCCCACGGACGTCCGTGGTCGCCCATGGTCGCCCATGACGTCGACCAACGACGCCCATGGTCGACCGAGGACGTCCAAAGTGTCCAGGGACGTCGCCCATGGACGTCCATGGTCGACCGACGTCGCCCACGTCGACGAACGACGCCCATGGTCGACCGCGGTCGTCCAAAATGGCCCGCAACGACGCCCGTGGACGTACGTGGTCGACCATCACGTCGACGAACGACGCCCATGGTCGACCGAGGACGTCCAAAGTGTCCAGGGACGTCGCCCATGGACGTCCATGGTCGACCAACGTCGCCCAAGTTGACGAACGACGCCCATGGTCGACCGCGGTCGTCCAAAATGGCCCGCGACGACGCCCGTGGACGTACGTGGTCGACCATGGTCGACCATCACGTCGACGAGCGACGCCCATGGTCGACCGAGCACGTCCAAAGTGTCCAGGGACGTCGCCCATGGACGTCCATGGTCGACCAACGTCGCCCACGTCGACGAACGACGCCCATGGTCGACCGCGGTCGTCCAAAATGGCCCGCGACGACGCCCGTGGACGTACGTGGTCGACCATGGTCGACCATCACGTCGACGAACGACGCCCATGGTCGACCGAGCACGTCCAAAGTGTCCAGGGACGTCGCCCATGGACGTCCATGGTCGACCAACGTCGCCCACGTCGACGAACGACGCCCATGGTCGACCGCGGTCGTCCAAAATGGCCCGCGACGACGCCCGTGGACGTACGTGGTCGACCGTGGTCGACCATCACGTCGACGAACGACGCCCATGGTCGACCGAGCACGTCCAAAGTGTCCAGGGACGTCGCCCATGGACGTCCA
>CAWUCU010000052.1:0-2500 GCA_963920655.1 Geranium rotundifolium | reverse complement strand
CTTTTTGATTCAGTTGCCAAGATCTCCAACGCCACCACTGGCTCGGAAACGAGGTCGTGGAAGAAATATATTCCTGTCCTGTTCCGGCACTCGGCAGCATCAAATCACTAAAACAACGTCCTCACCGACATCCAACCCTCTCTTGGCTCCATTGTCAAGATCTCCAACGCCACCACTGGCTCGGAAACGAGGTCGTGGAAGAAATATATTCCTGTCCTGTTCCGGCACTCGGCAGCGTCAAATCACCCACCAACATCCTCGCCGTCAACCCAACATTGCCAACCAAACCATTGCCCAGTACAAAAAAGGCTCGAACCGTCTTCCGCGGGACATTTTAGTGGAAAAAATAGACGGTCCCATATTTTTTCCACTTTGCCAGAGCTACACCATTGGCGGTGGTGGAGCTCCGACGCGCACGGGCGGGAGGGCTTTTCCCGTGCAGCCCAAGCGCCCATGTCGCCCAAAATGGGTCGACGGGACATTTTGGGACTCAACCAACTCTTCTGTCGCCCCTCCCCACGAGACCATCCACAAACGACAACCCGAAGGGCAATCAAATGGGATGTTGCCGCATGTCTTTCGGTTATCCAGAAAATACATGCTCACCTGCTTGAGCCTTTAGTGTACACGGGCACGTTTTGGTTGGCAAAAACTCTTTTTGATTCAGTTGCCAAGATCTCCAACGCCACCACTGGCTCGGAAACGAGGTCGTGGAAGAAATATATTCCTGTCCTGTTCCGGCACTCGGCAGCATCAAATCACTAAAACAACGTCCTCACCGACATCCAACCCTCTCTTGGCTCCACTGTCAAGATCTCCAACGCCACCACTGGCTCGGAAACGAGGTCGTGGAAGAAATATATTCCTGTCCTGTTCCGGCACTCGGCAGCGTCAAATCACCCACCAACATCCTTGCCGTCAACCCAACATTGCCAACCAAACCATTTCCCAGTACAAAAAAGGCTCCAACCGTCTTCCGAGGGACACTGAGGGGAAAAAATAGACGGTTTTGCTATTTTTTCCCCTTCGCCGGAGCTCCGCCGCCGGCGACGGTGGCGACCGCCGCAGGCGGTGGTGGTGGAGCAACGGCGCACGGGGGGGTTAGAGTTTCCATGCATTCTCGCTAAACCGACTTGGTATGTGACCCAACCTACCGCAGCGTGCACCCGTGGTCGCCCGTACAGCGTCCGCGGGCCATTTTGGGTTTCAGCATACCCTCCCCCCCTATAGAGCCTTAAGTGAGAAACCCCCACTGGCACCAGGAAACATCAAATGTTTGAGCAGACATAATGGCCTTTTTTGAAGCTAGGGTTATCCGTTGGCCACGATTTTTTGCAGGCTTGCTTGGCTGGTGCCAAGGTATGCCCAAACCAAATTTCATAATTTTCCGACATCCCGATTATTTATTTTTATTTTTTACATTTTTTAATGTAAAAAAAATCAGAAAATTCAGAAAAAAATTATTTTAATCTGAAAATTTGCAACAAGCATGGAATTGTATAGTTGCAGCTCCCCTCAAAATTTCAGCTCAATCGGAGATCGTTAAGGCGACAAACGATGACGAAACCGAAACAGCCAGTCGTGGTCGCCCATGGTCGCCCGCGGTCGCCCACGGACGTCCGTGGTCGCCCATGGTCGCCCATGACGTCGACCAACGACGCCCATGGTCGACCGAGGACGTCCAAAGTGTCCAGGGACGTCGCCCATGGACGTCCATGGTCGACCGACGTCGCCCACGTCGACGAACGACGCCCATGGTCGACCGCGGTCGTCCAAAATGGCCCGCAACGACGCCCGTGGACGTACGTGGTCGACCATCACGTCGACGAACGACGCCCATGGTCGACCGAGGACGTCCAAAGTGTCCAGGGACGTCGCCCATGGACGTCCATGGTCGACCAACGTCGCCCAAGTTGACGAACGACGCCCATGGTCGACCGCGGTCGTCCAAAATGGCCCGCGACGACGCCCGTGGACGTACGTGGTCGACCATGGTCGACCATCACGTCGACGAGCGACGCCCATGGTCGACCGAGCACGTCCAAAGTGTCCAGGGACGTCGCCCATGGACGTCCATGGTCGACCAACGTCGCCCACGTCGACGAACGACGCCCATGGTCGACCGCGGTCGTCCAAAATGGCCCGCGACGACGCCCGTGGACGTACGTGGTCGACCATGGTCGACCATCACGTCGACGAACGACGCCCATGGTCGACCGAGCACGTCCAAAGTGTCCAGGGACGTCGCCCATGGACGTCCATGGTCGACCAACGTCGCCCACGTCGACGAACGACGCCCATGGTCGACCGCGGTCGTCCAAAATGGCCCGCGACGACGCCCGTGGACGTACGTGGTCGACCGTGGTCGACCATCACGTCGACGAACGACGCCCATGGTCGACCGAGCACGTCCAAAGTGTCCAGGGACGTCGCCCATGGACGTCCATGGTCGACCAACGTCGCCCACGTCGACGAACGACGCCCATGGTCGACCGCGGTT
>CAWUCU010000051.1:25000-27682 GCA_963920655.1 Geranium rotundifolium | reverse complement strand
CGTGGGCGACGTCGGTCGACCATGGACGTCCATGGGCGACGTCCCTGGACACTTTGGACGTCCTCGGTCGACCATGGGGCGTCGTTCGTCGACGTGATGGTCGACCATGGGCGACCACGTACGTCCACGGGCGTCGTCGCGGGCCATTTTGGACTACCGCGGTCGACCATGGGCGTCGTTCGTCGACGTGGGCGACGTCGGTCGACCATGGACGTCCATGGGCGACGTCCCTGGACACTTTGGACGTCCTCGGTCGACCATGGGCGTCGTTCGTCGACGTGATGGTCGACCATGGTCGACCACGTACGTCCGTGGGCGTCGTCGCGGGCCATTTTGGACGACCGCGGTCGACCATGGGCGTCGTTCGTCGACGTGGGCGACGTCGGTCGACCATGGACGTCCATGGGCGACGTCCCTGGACACTTTGGACGTCCTCGGTCGACCATGGGCGTCGTTCGTCGACGTGATGGTCGACCATGGTCGACCACGTACGTCCACGGGCGTCGTCGCGGGCCATTTTGGACGACCGCGGTCGACCATGGGCGTCGTTCGTCGACGTGGGCGACGTCGGTCGACCATGGACGTCCATGGGCGACGTCCCTGGACACTTTGGACGTCCTCGGTCGACCATGGGCGTCGTTCGTCGACGTGATGGTCGACCATGGTCGACCACGTACGTCCGTGGGCGTCGTCGCGGGCCATTTTGGACGACCGCGGTCGACCATGGGCGTCGTTCGTCGACGTGGGCGACGTTGGTCGACCATGGACGTCCATGGGCGACGTCCCTGGACACTTTGGACGTCCTCGGTCGACCATGGGCGTCGTTCGTCGACGTGATGGTCGACCATGGGCGACCACGGACGTCGTCGCGGGCCATTTTGGACGACCGCGGTCGACCATGGGCGTCGTTCGTCGACGTGGGCGACGTCGGTCGACCATGGACGTCCATGGGCGACGTCCCTGGACACTTTGGACGTCCTCGGTCGACCATGGGCGTCGTTCGTCGACGTGATGGTCGACCATGGTCGACCACGTACGTCCGTGGGCGTCGTCGCGGGCCATTTTGGACGACCGCGGTCGACCATGGGCGTCGTTCGTCGACGTGGGGCGACGTCGGTCGACCATGGACGTCCATGGGCGACGTCCCTGGACACTTTGGACGTCCTCGGTCGACCATGGGCGTCGTTCGTCGACGTGATGGTCGACCATGGTCGACCACGTACGTCCGTGGGCGTCGTCGCGGGCCATTTTGGACGACCGCGGTCGACCATGGGCGTCGTTCGTCGACGTGGGCGACGTCGGTCGACCATGGACGTCCATGGGCGACGTCCCTGGACACTTTGGACGTCCTCGGTCGACCATGGGCGTCGTTCGTCGACGTGATGGTCGACCATGGTCGACCACGTACGTCCACGGGCGTCGTCGCGGGCCATTTTGGACGACCGCGGTCGACCATGGGCGTCGTTCGTCGACGTGGGCGACGTTGGTCGACCATGGACGTCCATGGGCGACGTCCCTGGACACTTTGGACGTCCTCGGTCGACCATGGGCGTCGTTGGTCGACGTCATGGGCGACCACGGACGTCCGTGGTCGACCGCGGGCGACCATGGGCGACCACGACTGGCTGTTTCGGTTTCGTCATCGTTTGTCGCCTTAACGATCTCTGATTGAGCTGAAATTTTGAGGGGAGCTGCAACTATACAATTCCATGCTTGTTGCAAAATTTCAGATTAAAATAATTTTTTTCTGAATTTTCTGATTTTTTTTACATTAAAAAATGTAAAAAATAAAAATAAATAATCGGGATGTCGGAAAATTATGAAATTTGGTTTGGGCATACCTTGGCACCAGCCAAGCAAGCCTGCAAAAAATGGTGGCCAACGGATAACCCTAGCTTCAAAAAAGGCCATTATGTCTGCTCAAACATTTGATGTTTCCTGGTGCCAGTGGGGGTTTCTCACTTAAGGCTCTATAGGGGGGGAGGGTATGCTGAAACCCAAAATGGCCCGCGGACGCTGTACGGGCGACCACGGGTGCACGCTGCGGTAGGTTGGGTCACATACCAAGTCGGTTTAGCGAGAATGCATGGAAACTCTAACCCCCCCGTGCGCCGTTGCTCCACCACCACCGCCTGCGGCGGTCGCCACCGTCGCCGGCGGCGGAGCTCCGGCGAAGGGGAAAAAATAGCAAAACCGTCTATTTTTTCCCCTCAGTGTCCCTCGGAAGACGGTTGGAGCCTTTTTTGTACTGGGAAATGGTTTGGTTGGCAATGTTGGGTTGACGGCAAGGATGTTGGTGGGTGATTTGACGCTGCCGAGTGCCGGAACAGGACAGGAATATATTTCTTCCACGACCTCGTTTCCGAGCCAGTGGTGGCGTTGGAGATCCTGACAGTGGAGCCAAGAGAGGGTTGGATGTCGGTGAGGACGTTGTTTTAGTGATTTGATGCTGCCGAGTGCCGGAACAGGACAGGAATATATTTCTTCCACGACCTCGTTTCCGAGCCAGTGGTGGCGTTGGAGATCTTGGCAACTGAATCAAAAAGAGTTTTTGCCAACCAAAACGTGCCCGTGTACACTAAAGGCTCAAGCAGGTGAGCATGTATTTTCTGGATAACCGAAAGACATGCGGCAACATCCCATTTGATTGCCCCTCGGGTTGTCGTTTGTGGATGGTCTCGT
>CAWUCU010000051.1:12500-15000 GCA_963920655.1 Geranium rotundifolium | reverse complement strand
GGACACTTTGGACGTCCTCGGTCGACCATGGGCGTCGTTCGTCGACGTGATGGTCGACCATGGGCGACCACGGACGTCGTCGCGGGCCATTTTGGACGACCGCGGTCGACCATGGGCGTCGTTCGTCGACGTGGGCGACGTCGGTCGACCATGGACGTCCATGGGCGACGTCCCTGGACACTTTGGACGTCCTCGGTCGACCATGGGCGTCGTTCGTCGACGTGATGGTCGACCATGGTCGACCACGTACGTCCGTGGGCGTCGTCGCGGGCCATTTTGGACGACCGCGGTCGACCATGGGCGTCGTTCGTCGACGTGGGCGACGTCGGTCGACCATGGACGTCCATGGGCGACGTCCCTGGACACTTTGGACGTCCTCGGTCGACCATGGGCGTCGTTCGTCGACGTGATGGTCGACCATGGTCGACCACGTACGTCCGTGGGCGTCGTCGCGGGCCATTTTGGACGACCGCGGTCGACCATGGGCGTCGTTCGTCGACGTGGGCGACGTCGGTCGACCATGGACGTCCATGGGCGACGTCCCTGGACACTTTGGACGTCCTCGGTCGACCATGGGCGTCGTTCGTCGACGTGATGGTCGACCATGGTCGACCACGTACGTCCACGGGCGTCGTCGCGGGCCATTTTGGACGACCGCGGTCGACCATGGGCGTCGTTCGTCGACGTGGGCGACGTTGGTCGACCATGGACGTCCATGGGCGGCGTCCCTGGACACTTTGGACGTCCTCGGTCGACCATGGGCGTCGTTGGTCGACGTCATGGGCGACCACGGACGTCCGTGGTCGACCGCGGGCGACCATGGGCGACCACGACTGGCTGTTTCGTTTCGTCATCGTTTGTCGCCTTAACGATCTCTGATTGAGCTGAAATTTTGAGGGGAGCTGCAACTATACAATTCCATGCTTGTTGCAAAATTTCAGATTAAAATAATTTTTTTCTGAATTTTCTGATTTTTTTTACATTAAAAAATGTAAAAAATAAAAATAAATAATCGGGATGTCGGAAAATTATGAAATTTGGTTTGGGCATACCTTGGCACCAGCCAAGCAAGCCTGCAAAAAATGGTGGCCAACGGATAACCCTAGCTTCAAAAAAGGCCATTATGTCTGCTCAAACATTTGATGTTTCCTGGTGCCAGTGGGGGTTTCTCACTTAAGGCTCTATAGGGGGGGAGGGTATGCTGAAACCCAAAATGGCCCGCGGACGCTGTACGGGCGACCACGGGTGCACGCTGCGGTAGGTTGGGTCACATACCAAGTCGGTTTAGCGAGAATGCATGGAAACTCTAACCCCCCCGTGCGCCGTTGCTCCACCACCACCGCCTGCGGCGGTCGCCACCGTCGCCGGCGGCGGAGCTCCGGCGAAGGGGAAAAAATAGCAAAACCGTCTATTTTTTCCCCTCAGTGTCCCTCGGAAGACGGTTGGAGCCTTTTTTGTACTGGGAAATGGTTTGGTTGGCAATGTTGGGTTGACGGCAAGGATGTTGGTGGGTGATTTGACGCTGCCGAGTGCCGGAACAGGACAGGAATATATTTCTTCCACGACCTCGTTTCCGAGCCAGTGGTGGCGTTGGAGATCCTGACAGTGGAGCCAAGAGAGGGTTGGATGTCGGTGAGGACGTTGTTTTAGTGATTTGATGCTGCCGAGTGCCGGAACAGGACAGGAATATTTTCTTCCACGACCTCGTTTCCGAGCCAGTGGTGGCGTTGGAGATCTTGGCAACTGAATCAAAAAGAGTTTTTGCCAACCAAAACGTGCCCGTGTACACTAAAGGCTCAAGCAGGTGAGCATGTATTTTCTGGATAACCGAAAGACATGCGGCAACATCCCATTTGATTGCCCCTCGGGTTGTCGTTTGTGGATGGTCTCGTGGGGAGGGGCGACAGAAGAGTTGGTTTAGTCCCAAAATGTCCCGTCGACCCCTTTTGGGCGACACGGGCGCTTGGGCTGCACGGGAAAAGCCCTCCCGCCCGTGCGCGTCGGAGCTCCACCACCGCCAATGGTGTAGCTCTGGCAAAGTGGAAAAAATATGGGACCGTCTATTTTTTCCACTAAAATGTCCCGCGGAAGACGGTTCGAGCCTTTCTTGTACTGGGCAATGGTTTGGTTGGCAATGTTGGGTTGACGGCGAGGATGTTGGTGGGTGATTTGACGCTGCCGAGTGCCGGAACAGGACAGGAATATATTTCTTCCACGACCTCGTTTCCGAGCCAGTGGCGGCGTTGGAGATCTTGACAATGGAGCCAAGAGAGGGTTGGATGTCGGTGAGGACGTTGTTTTAGTGATTTGATGCTGTCGAGTGCCGGAACAGGACAGGAATATATTTCTTCCACGACCTCGTTTCCGAGCCAGTGGTGGCGTTGGAGATCTTGGCAACTGAATCAAAAAGAGTTTTTGCCAACCAAAACGTGCCCGTGTACACTAAAGGCTCAAGCAGGTGTGCATGTGATTGGGTATTGATGATGGCAAGTCGTTGAGT
>CAWUCU010000051.1:0-2500 GCA_963920655.1 Geranium rotundifolium | reverse complement strand
ACCACGTACGTCCACGGGCGTCGTCGCGGGCCATTTTGGACGACCGCGGTCGACCATGGGCGTCGTTCGTCGACGTGGGCGACGTTGGTCGACCATGGACGTCCATGGGCGACGTCCCTGGACACTTTGGACGTCCTCGGTCGACCATGGGCGTCGTTGGTCGACGTCATGGGCGACCACGGACGTCCGTGGTCGACCGCGGGCGACCATGGGCGACCACGACTGGCTGTTTCGGTTTCGTCATCGTTTGTCGCCTTAACGATCTCTGATTGAGCTGAAATTTTGAGGGGAGCTGCAACTATACAATTCCATGCTTGTTGCAAAATTTCAGATTAAAATAATTTTTTTCTGAATTTTCTGATTTTTTTTACATTAAAAAATGTAAAAAATAAAAATAAATAATCGGGATGTCGGAAAATTATGAAATTTGGTTTGGCATACCTTGGCACCAGCCAAGCAAGCCTGCAAAAAATGGTGGCCAACGGATAACCCTAGCTTCAAAAAAGGCCATTATGTCTGCTCAAACATTTGATGTTTCCTGGTGCCAGTGGGGGTTTCTCACTTAAGGCTCTATAGGGGGGGAGGGTATGCTGAAACCCAAAATGGCCCGCGGACGCTGTACGGGCGACCACGGGTGCACGCTGCGGTAGGTTGGTCACATACCAAGTCGGTTTAGCGAGAATGCATGGAAACTCTAACCCCCCCGTGCGCCGTTGCTCCACCACCACCGCCTGCGGCGGTCGCCACCGTCGCCGGCGGCGGAGCTCCGGCGAAGGGGAAAAAATAGCAAAACCGTCTATTTTTTCCCCTCAGTGTCCCCTCGGAAGACGGTTGGAGCCTTTTTTGTACTGGGAAATGGTTTGGTTGGCAATGTTGGGTTGACGGCAAGGATGTTGGTGGGTGATTTGACGCTGCCGAGTGCCGGAACAGGACAGGAATATATTTCTTCCACGACCTCGTTTCCGAGCCAGTGGTGGCGTTGGAGATCCTGACAGTGGAGCCAAGAGAGGGTTGGATGTCGGTGAGGACGTTGTTTTAGTGATTTGATGCTGCCGAGTGCCGGAACAGGACAGGAATATATTTCTTCCACGACCTCGTTTCCGAGCCAGTGGTGGCGTTGGAGATCTTGGCAACTGAATCAAAAAGAGTTTTTGCCAACCAAAACGTGCCCGTGTACACTAAAGGCTCAAGCAGGTGAGCATGTATTTTCTGGATAACCGAAAGACATGCGGCAACATCCCATTTGATTGCCCCTCGGGTTGTCGTTTGTGGATGGTCTCGTGGGGAGGGGCGACAGAAGAGTTGGTTTAGTCCCAAAATGTCCCGTCGACCCCTTTTGGGCGACACGGGCGCTTGGGCTGCACGGGAAAAGCCCTCCCGCCCGTGCGCGTCGGAGCTCCACCACCGCCAATGGTGTAGCTCTGGCAAAGTGGAAAAAATATGGGACCGTCTATTTTTTCCACTAAAATGTCCCGCGGAAGACGGTTCGAGCCTTTCTTGTACTGGGCAATGGTTTGGTTGGCAATGTTGGGTTGACGGCGAGGATGTTGGTGGGTGATTTGACGCTGCCGAGTGCCGGAACAGGACAGGAATATATTTCTTCCACGACCTCGTTTCCGAGCCAGTGGCGGCGTTGGAGATCTTGACAATGGAGCCAAGAGAGGGTTGGATGTCGGTGAGGACGTTGTTTTAGTGATTTGATGCTGTCGAGTGCCGGAACAGGACAGGAATATATTTCTTCCACGACCTCGTTCCGAGCCAGTGGTGGCGTTGGAGATCTTGGCAACTGAATCAAAAGAGTTTTTGCCAACCAAAACGTGCCCGTGTACACTAAAGGCTCAAGCAGGTGTGCATGTGATTGGGTATTGATGATGGCAAGTCGTTGAGTCTCAACAGACAGAGTCGGCGCTCGGCTGAACGAGTGCCTTTGATGGAATCCAAAGGTCGTGGTAGTAAGAAGTACTTGTTAGTAGTTTGTGCTGGAGATATGGTGTCGGTTCAGGTAGGTTAGGGAGTATTGCACCCCCGCAGCCCGCAATCCAAATGCGCACACTCTCACTAGCACGGCAAACGCAGTACACCGAACCCGTGGCGTGGACCCGTCGGAGGCAATGTAAGGCAGAGGATAGTGAGTCTCAACGGGCAGAGTCGGCGCTCGGCTGAACGAGTGCCTTTGATGGAATCCAGAGGTCGTGTTAGTAGGAAGTCGAGTTAGTAGTTTGTGCAGGAGCCACGGTGTCGGTTCAGGTAGGTTAGGGAGTATTGCACCCCCGCAGCCCGCAATCCAAACGCGCCACCCACTCTAGCACGGCAAAACCATGACGCCGAAACCGTGAACTCGGGACCCGTCGGAGGCAATGTAAGGCCCAAGTGGCATACCGCCTTTGTCTTTTTGCCTAAATACCACGAACAATCACATGCGGCAAACATCACAGTCGTCTTCACTTGTGAAGCTCGGCGCCGATGGTTGGTTCTCTCGTGCCCAGCGGGGTTGGCGGCG
>CAWUCU010000050.1:17500-20957 GCA_963920655.1 Geranium rotundifolium | reverse complement strand
CCTCAAAATCCCAAAAAATTTACCAAGTCCCCCCCTAGGTCCCTGAGGCTGGGTATTTTTTCTTATGTGCTGGGGGAGTGCCGGGGCGAGGCGATGAACCGGAACAAGTGTGGCGCCCCCCGGAAGAGTTCCCAGACCAACCGCGCGCGCGTGAGACCGCACAAACTCTGTGTATGTGGTGCCCCGAAGCACCAAGCACCCTGCAGGAACAAGTCGATGTGTCCCCCCCCAAGTGTCCCAACTACACAAACACGTGTATCCCAACTACATGTCTCAATTGCATATCCCAAGCACGAACGTACTTGACGATAAGTCTTGAACCGTGTTCGCGACATCGGTGAGCAGCCTCGAAAACAAACAAAGTGTCCCGTACGAAGGAAAATATATATATATATATATATATATATATATATATATATATATATACTTGCTGGTTGGTTGCCTCACAAGAGACACGGGAAACAATGGGTGACAAGTGACCCCAGACTTCCCCGAGTACTTGTGCAAAACACTTTGGAGCGTCATTTCCATATTCTCGTGTCTCGATCCCAACCCAAGCGTCCCCACATCGAAAACGAACACAAAACAGTCCCCAAACAGCCCCTCTTTCCCTTCCAGAACACGGGGAAAAAATTTGGGGAAAAAAAGTTTTCGGCCAAAATCGGCCCGACGGGCGCCCACGGACGGCCCGACGGTCGACCAGGGACCGTCGCGGGCCACAATTGACTGCAAATGGCCGCCCAAAGACAGCCCCACGGACAGACCAATGGCACAACTGACATCCCACATAGACTGCCCGATGGACGGCCAAGGGTCTATCACAGACTGCCCATGGGCGTCGTTGGGCGACCATGGCCGACCACGTACGTCCACGGGCGTCGTCGCGGGCCATTTTGGACGTCACCGGTCGACCATGTGCGTCGTTCGTCGACGTGGGCGACGTTGGTCGACCATGGGCGACGTCCCTGGACACTTTGGACGACCATCGGCGTCGTTCGTCGACGTGATGGTCGACCATGGCCGACCACGTACGTCCACGGGCGTCGTCGCGGGCCATTTTGGACGACCGCGGTCGACCATGGGCGTCGTTCGTCGACGTGGGCGACGTCGGTCGACCATGGACGTCCATGGGCGACGTCCTTGGACACTTTGGACGTGCTCGGTCGACCATGGGCGTCGTTCGTCGACGTGATGGTCGACCACGGTCGACTACGTACGTCCACGGGCGTCGTCGCGGGCCATTTTGGACAACCGCGGTCGACCATGGGCGTCGTTCGTCGACGTGGGCGACGTTGGTCGACCATGGACGTCCATGGGCGACGTCCCTGGACACTTTGGACGTGCTCGGTCGACCATGGGCGTCGTTCGTCGACGTGATGGTCGACCACGGTCGACCACGTACGTCCACGGGCGTCGTCGCGGGCCATTTTGGACGACCGCGGTCGACCATGGGCGTCGTTCGTCGACGTGGGCGACGTTGGTCGACCATGGACGTCCATGGGCGACGTCCCTGGACACTTTGGACGTGCTCGGTCGACCATGGGCGTCGTTCGTCGACGTGATGGTCGACCATGGTCGACCACGTACGTCCACGGGCGTCGTCGCGGGCCATTTTGGACGACCGCGGTCGACCATGGGCGTCGTTCGTCGACGTGGGCGACGTTGGTCGACCATGGACGTCCATGGGCGACGTCCCTGGACACTTTGGACGTGCTCGGTCGACCATGGGCGTCGCTCGTCGACGTGATGGTCGACCATGGTCGACCACGTACGTCCACGGGCGTCGTCGCGGGCCATTTTGGACGACCGCGGTCGACCATGGGCGTCGTTCGTCAACTTGGGCGACGTTGGTCGACCATGGACGTCCATGGGCGACGTCCCTGGACACTTTGGACGTCCTCGGTCGACCATGGGCGTCGTTCGTCGACGTGATGGTCGACCACGTACGTCCACGGGCGTCGTTGCGGGCCATTTTGGACGACCGCGGTCGACCATGGGCGTCGTTCGTCGACGTGGGCGACGTCGGTCGACCATGGACGTCCATGGGCGACGTCCCTGGACACTTTGGACGTCCTCGGTCGACCATGGGCGTCGTTGGTCGACGTCATGGGCGACCATGGGCGACCACGGACGTCCGTGGGCGACCGCGGGCGACCATGGGCGACCACGACTGGCTGTTTCGGTTTCGTCATCGTTTGTCGCCTTAACGATCTCCGATTGAGCTGAAATTTTGAGGGGAGCTGCAACTATACAATTCCATGCTTGTTGCAAATTTTCAGATTAAAATAATTTTTTTCTGAATTTTCTGATTTTTTTTACATTAAAAAATGTAAAAAATAAAAATAAATAATCGGGATGTCGGAAAATTATGAAATTTGGTTTGGGCATACCTTGGCACCAGCCAAGCAAGCCTGCAAAAAATCGTGGCCAACGGATAACCCTAGCTTCAAAAAAGGCCATTATGTCTGCTCAAACATTTGATGTTTCCTGGTGCCAGTGGGGGTTTCTCACTTAAGGCTCTATAGGGGGGGAGGGTATGCTGAAACCCAAAATGGCCCGCGGACGCTGTACGGGCGACCACGGGTGCACGCTGCGGTAGGTTGGGTCACATACCAAGTCGGTTTAGCGAGAATGCATGGAAACTCTAACCCCCCCGTGCGCCGTTGCTCCACCACCACCGCCTGCGGCGGTCGCCACCGTCGCCGGCGGCGGAGCTCCGGCGAAGGGGAAAAAATAGCAAAACCGTCTATTTTTTCCCCTCAGTGTCCCTCGGAAGACGGTTGGAGCCTTTTTTGTACTGGGAAATGGTTTGGTTGGCAATGTTGGGTTGACGGCAAGGATGTTGGTGGGTGATTTGACGCTGCCGAGTGCCGGAACAGGACAGGAATATATTTCTTCCACGACCTCGTTTCCGAGCCAGTGGTGGCGTTGGAGATCTTGACAGTGGAGCCAAGAGAGGGTTGGATGTCGGTGAGGACGTTGTTTTAGTGATTTGATGCTGCCGAGTGCCGGAACAGGACAGGAATATATTTCTTCCACGACCTCGTTTCCGAGCCAGTGGTGGCGTTGGAGATCTTGGCAACTGAATCAAAAAGAGTTTTTGCCAACCAAAACGTGCCCGTGTACACTAAAGGCTCAAGCAGGTGAGCATGTATTTTCTGGATAACCGAAAGACATGCGGCAACATCCCATTTGATTGCCCTTCGGGTTGTCGTTTGTGGATGGTCTCGTGGGGAGGGGCGACAGAAGAGTTGGTTGAGTCCCAAAATGTCCCGTCGACCCATTTTGGGCGACATGGGCGCTTGGGCTGCACGGGAAAAGCCCTCCCGCCCGTGCGCGTCGGAGCTCCACCACCGCCAATGGTGTAGCTCTGGCAAAGTGGAAAAAATATGGGACCGTCTATTTTTTCCACTAAAATGTCCCGCGGAAGACGGTTCGAGCCTTTTTTGTACTGGGC
>CAWUCU010000049.1:25000-26462 GCA_963920655.1 Geranium rotundifolium | reverse complement strand
GGTCGACCACGGTCGACCACGTACGTCCACGGGCGTCGTCGCGGGCCATTTTGGACGACCGCGGTCGACCATGGGCGTCGTTCGTCGACGTGGGCGACGTTGGTCGACCATGGACGTCCATGGGCGACGTCCCTGGACACTTTGGACGTGCTCGGTCGACCATGGGCGTCGTTCGTCGACGTGATGGTCGACCATGGTCGACCACGTACGTCCACGGGCGTCGTCGCGGGCCATTTTGGACGACCGCGGTCGACCATGGGCGTCGTTCGTCGACGTGGGCGACGTTGGTCGACCATGGACGTCCATGGGCGACGTCCCTGGACACTTTGGACGTGCTCGGTCGACCATGGGCGTCGCTCGTCGACGTGATGGTCGACCATGGTCGACCACGTACGTCCACGGGCGTCGTCGCGGGCCATTTTGGACGACCGCGGTCGACCATGGGCGTCGTTCGTCAACTTGGGCGACGTTGGTCGACCATGGACGTCCATGGGCGACGTCCCTGGACACTTTGGACGTCCTCGGTCGACCATGGGCGTCGTTCGTCGACGTGATGGTCGACCACGTACGTCCACGGGCGTCGTTGCGGGCCATTTTGGACGACCGCGGTCGACCATGGGCGTCGTTCGTCGACGTGGGCGACGTCGGTCGACCATGGACGTCCATGGGCGACGTCCCTGGACACTTTGGACGTCCTCGGTCGACCATGGGCGTCGTTGGTCGACGTCATGGGCGACCATGGGCGACCACGGACGTCCGTGGGCGACCGCGGGCGACCATGGGCGACCACGACTGGCTGTTTCGGTTTCGTCATCGTTTGTCGCCTTAACGATCTCCGATTGAGCTGAAATTTTGAGGGGAGCTGCAACTATACAATTCCATGCTTGTTGCAAATTTTCAGATTAAAATAATTTTTTTCTGAATTTTCTGATTTTTTTTACATTAAAAAATGTAAAAAATAAAAATAAATAATCGGGATGTCGGAAAATTATGAAATTTGGTTTGGGCATACCTTGGCACCAGCCAAGCAAGCCTGCAAAAAATCGTGGCCAACGGATAACCCTAGCTTCAAAAAAGGCCATTATGTCTGCTCAAACATTTGATGTTTCCTGGTGCCAGTGGGGGTTTCTCACTTAAGGCTCTATAGGGGGGGAGGGTATGCTGAAACCCAAAATGGCCCGCGGACGCTGTACGGGCGACCACGGGTGCACGCTGCGGTAGGTTGGGTCACATACCAAGTCGGTTTAGCGAGAATGCATGGAAACTCTAACCCCCCCGTGCGCCGTTGCTCCACCACCACCGCCTGCGGCGGTCGCCACCGTCGCCGGCGGCGGAGCTCCGGCGAAGGGGAAAAAATAGCAAAACCGTCTATTTTTTCCCCTCAGTGTCCCTCGGAAGACGGTTGGAGCCTTTTTTGTACTGGGAAATGGTTTGGTTGGCAATGTTGGGTTGACGGCAAGGA
>CAWUCU010000049.1:2500-5000 GCA_963920655.1 Geranium rotundifolium | reverse complement strand
ATGGTCGACCACGGTCGACTACGTACGTCCACGGGCGTCGTCGCGGGCCATTTTGGACAACCGCGGTCGACCATGGGCGTCGTTCGTCGACGTGGGCGACGTTGGTCGACCATGGACGTCCATGGGCGACGTCCCTGGACACTTTGGACGTGCTCGGTCGACCATGGGCGTCGTTCGTCGACGTGATGGTCGACCACGGTCGACCACGTACGTCCACGGGCGTCGTCGCGGGCCATTTTGGACGACCGCGGTCGACCATGGGCGTCGTTCGTCGACGTGGGCGACGTTGGTCGACCATGGACGTCCATGGGCGACGTCCCTGGACACTTTGGACGTGCTCGGTCGACCATGGGCGTCGTTCGTCGACGTGATGGTCGACCATGGTCGACCACGTACGTCCACGGGCGTCGTCGCGGGCCATTTTGGACGACCGCGGTCGACCATGGGCGTCGTTCGTCGACGTGGGCGACGTTGGTCGACCATGGACGTCCATGGGCGACGTCCCTGGACACTTTGGACGTGCTCGGTCGACCATGGGCGTCGCTCGTCGACGTGATGGTCGACCATGGTCGACCACGTACGTCCACGGGCGTCGTCGCGGGCCATTTTGGACGACCGCGGTCGACCATGGGCGTCGTTCGTCAACTTGGGCGACGTTGGTCGACCATGGACGTCCATGGGCGACGTCCCTGGACACTTTGGACGTCCTCGGTCGACCATGGGCGTCGTTCGTCGACGTGATGGTCGACCACGTACGTCCACGGGCGTCGTTGCGGGCCATTTTGGACGACCGCGGTCGACCATGGGCGTCGTTCGTCGACGTGGGCGACGTCGGTCGACCATGGACGTCCATGGGCGACGTCCCTGGACACTTTGGACGTCCTCGGTCGACCATGGGCGTCGTTGGTCGACGTCATGGGCGACCATGGGCGACCACGGACGTCCGTGGGCGACCGCGGGCGACCATGGGCGACCACGACTGGCTGTTTCGGTTTCGTCATCGTTTGTCGCCTTAACGATCTCCGATTGAGCTGAAATTTTGAGGGGAGCTGCAACTATACAATTCCATGCTTGTTGCAAATTTTCAGATTAAAATAATTTTTTTCTGAATTTTCTGATTTTTTTTACATTAAAAAATGTAAAAAATAAAAATAAATAATCGGGATGTCGGAAAATTATGAAATTTGGTTTGGGCATACCTTGGCACCAGCCAAGCAAGCCTGCAA
Organism: Geranium rotundifolium; assembly: GCA_963920655.1. NCBI lineage: Eukaryota > Viridiplantae > Streptophyta > Magnoliopsida > Geraniales > Geraniaceae > Geranium > Geranium rotundifolium. The sequence goes on along the minus strand of CAWUCU010000049.1, from coordinate 3,774 downwards.
AAAATCGTGGCCAACGGATAACCCTAGCTTCAAAAAAGGCCATTATGTCTGCTCAAACATTTGATGTTTCCTGGTGCCAGTGGGGGTTTCTCACTTAAGGCTCTATAGGGGGGGAGGGTATGCTGAAACCCAAAATGGCCCGCGGACGCTGTACGGGCGACCACGGGTGCACGCTGCGGTAGGTTGGGTCACATACCAAGTCGGTTTAGCGAGAATGCATGGAAACTCTAACCCCCCCGTGCGCCGTTGCTCCACCACCACCGCCTGCGGCGGTCGCCACCGTCGCCGGCGGCGGAGCTCCGGCGAAGGGGAAAAAATAGCAAAACCGTCTATTTTTTCCCCTCAGTGTCCCTCGGAAGACGGTTGGAGCCTTTTTTGTACTGGGAAATGGTTTGGTTGGCAATGTTGGGTTGACGGCAAGGATGTTGGTGGGTGATTTGACGCTGCCGAGTGCCGGAACAGGACAGGAATATATTTCTTCCACGACCTCGTTTCCGAGCCAGTGGTGGCGTTGGAGATCTTGACAGTGGAGCCAAGAGAGGGTTGGATGTCGGTGAGGACGTTGTTTTAGTGATTTGATGCTGCCGAGTGCCGGAACAGGACAGGAATATATTTCTTCCACGACCTCGTTTCCGAGCCAGTGGTGGCGTTGGAGATCTTGGCAACTGAATCAAAAAGAGTTTTTGCCAACCAAAACGTGCCCGTGTACACTAAAGGCTCAAGCAGGTGAGCATGTATTTTCTGGATAACCGAAAGACATGCGGCAACATCCCATTTGATTGCCCTTCGGGTTGTCGTTTGTGGATGGTCTCGTGGGGAGGGGCGACAGAAGAGTTGGTTGAGTCCCAAAATGTCCCGTCGACCCATTTTGGGCGACATGGGCGCTTGGGCTGCACGGGAAAAGCCCTCCCGCCCGTGCGCGTCGGAGCTCCACCACCGCCAATGGTGTAGCTCTGGCAAAGTGGAAAAAATATGGGACCGTCTATTTTTTCCACTAAAATGTCCCGCGGAAGACGGTTCGAGCCTTTTTTGTACTGGGCAATGGTTTGGTTGGCAATGTTGGGTTGACGGCGAGGATGTTGGTGGGTGATTTGACGCTGCCGAGTGCCGGAACAGGACAGGAATATATTTCTTCCACGACCTCGTTTCCGAGCCAGTGGTGGCGTTGGAGATCTTGACAATGGAGCCAAGAGAGGGTTGGATGTCGGTGAGGACGTTGTTTTAGTGATTTGATGCTGCCGAGTGCCGGAACAGGACAGGAATATATTTCTTCC
>CAWUCU010000045.1:0-24218 GCA_963920655.1 Geranium rotundifolium | reverse complement strand
AATGGTTCATGTTCTTGGACAAGGTTTGGAGTTGCGTTTGTAAAATGTTTCCGCTATCTCGATGTTAAAGAACGCTCCAAAACCATACAGTGGTATCAGAGGGTGGTTAACCCTCTTAATCTTTGTATTGTTGAACTTGTTTCGGTTTTATGATGTTTTGTATTCCATATTTGTTGATAACATGTTTTTAATGCTTTTTGGGTAAATTGCATGAAATATGTTATTTTTGGAAAATATATTGAATTTGGAATTTTTCGGATTTTATTGAATTTGTCGGGTTCGAGAAGAGACTCTCGGGGAGCCGGATCGGAGGTATTGGACGGAGGTCACCGGAGGCCGGGAGAGGCTGGCGGTGACCGGGGCCGTCCCTCCTCTAGGACGAGGCCGAGAGGAGAGGCAAGTTCGGTTTGGGCTTTTCTAGGCCCAAACCGAGCCGTGATGTTGGGCTCAGCCCAGTGGGCTTCGCCCCATTAGGCTCTGCCCGATTTGGTTCCTGCACGTTGATTATGTCTGTGGATGAACCCGCGATCAAATATTTCGAAAAATTTTAAATTTGATCGGTTTCGATAAATCGTTTTTCAAAAATGTCTAGTTTCGATAAACCCGACCAAGCAACTTGGCAAAATTAAAACCGAAATAATTGCATATTATTTGATAACATGTTTGTGTAATATCATGTTGGATGATGTGATGAGATGTATGATGCATTAGTAGCCCATTAGATTTTATCGCTTTCACGGTTTGCACACCGTTAGTGTTAGCGTGTAATTATTCTTTCATTCGAGCCCTTAAAGTGTAATTATTTTTTGTCCGGTCTACGAACCGAGTATTAATTGTAATTACTACTCAAAGACGAGAAGGATGGAAAATCGAGCACAATGACGGTCTTGGAGGAAGTCCAAGAGCTAGTGGGAGCCCGAATGAGAAAGACGAGAAGATGTGATGACTCATAGAATCCTAAGATTAGGATGGGCTATTGATGCATATTTAAGCGCTTTATGTCTACTTGCTTGAATTATTTAAATAATTATATGCTTGCATGCTTAACTTATAAGTTTATAAGCCATCACCTCACATGCAAAGATTAAAATTTGATTTTAATTGTTTGCATGATTAAAGCGTTGTGAACCATCATCGCACGGGTTGTGATGGATGAGTTCAATTTTGAAACGTGTTTGCACGGGTTGCAAATGACGACTTCAAAAGAAGATTGTATATGATAAAATTAGAAATGTCACAACACGGGTTGTTGGTGACGGGTTCAGAACTGTACCAAGATACTTTCGAATTATTAAACAAAACCAAAATCACAACATAATTTGAGTCAAGTGAGATGCTACCCAAATTCACACCCATGTAGAAACATTTTATCGGTGTCGTGCGCCTTAGCGGAGCATTGATGGAATGGGTTCTATATGGAATGGTCAACTTTGTGGGATGTCGTGCGCCTTAGCGGAGCATCTGCACAAAATTGACGCATAAGTGAAGGTTGGTTGACTCGACCACGATTCTTGGCCTGAGGTCGAGCTGGGGCATCGGAAGGGTAAGCCGTGTGCTTTTGCACATACCCTGACCAAGAGTTACACGGGTTGTAATTGGATGGACGTCCTACCCAAATGAGTTAATTGGAGCGGTGTGCCTTAGCGTACTTCAATTGACAAATAAGGGATCTTGGTTTAAAGATTCTAAACCTTAGAATCTGATGGTTGATGTTTAATTCGGATCTTCGTAAATTTATTCAACTTTTCTGATTAAATTTAGTTTCTTCGTGTAGAAATGGCTAGTAATTCAACAAACTCGTCTAATTTGTCGTTGAAGACTATACTTGAAAAGTGTAAACTCAATGGAACAAATTATCTGGACTGGGACAGAAATTTACGACTTGTGTTAAAGTTGGAACGCAGGGAGTACGTCCTTGACAAGGCTATCCCGGTGAAGCCAGCTGCCAACGCCACGAGGGTCGTTAAGGATGCGTACCAGAAACACCTTAGCGACTCTATCGACGCTGCGTGTGTCATGCTGGGCTGCATGGAGGCGAACCTCCAGAAGCATTTTATGGAGCTATCCCATGATCCGTTTGCAATGTTTGCACAGATCAAGGATATGTTCAAAGAGAAAGTACGTATTGAAAAATACACTGTTCTCCGAAAACTCATTGCCTGCAAGATGTCGGGAGGCAGCTCCGTAGGTCCACCATAAATGCTTAGGTAATAGACACTGGAGCTGAGTCTCATGTCTGTGCGGATGTGTAGGTGCTGCATAGTAGAAGAGATATGGGGGAAGACGAGGTGGACCTAAGAGTTGGGAACAACGTGAGAGTTACCGCAACTGCTGTGGGTTCAGTTAACCTTGTTTTGCCCAGTGGGCTTGTAATAGAACTTTTTGATGTGTTTTGCGTACCTGCTTTCAGCAAGAATATTGTATCAATATCCCTTCTTGAAAAAGAAGGTTATTATTTTCATATCAAAGACGGGTTGTTTAATATTATGCGCAATAACATGTTTTGTTAGGTTTGTGCCCTAGTCCAATATAATTCCTCAATCTATATTGTAACGGACATCATTATTCTACATAATAAAAGGCATAATATTACTAATGTGTTGTAGTAATATATCTAATGTGATTTGATCTATGTCATAATGAAAGAGATCACCACGGGTTCCAAAGATTGAAAATCATGCAGCGGACAATATGTAACCGTGGTGATCGATAATAACTTGATCTTAATGCTATTTGAACATGTTATAAACTCAATTAAAATCTGATATTTTACCTCTTGAAATCGACAAGAACACAAGCGTAGTGTCCTCTCTATCAAGTCCACACAAGCACACAACCGAAATGGTTTTTCTCTCTAATTTTTGCTAGAAAATTCTAAAGAAAACTTGATCAATAATGGAGGTAGAGAGGGGAGAGATTTCGGCAAGGTGAGGGAGAGAGAGTGGGAGTTAGTTGCTGAAAAAATCAAAAGGATAAGATAAATAATGATTATGTGATTTTTAATTTGAAATTAAATTGAATTTCAAAATAAAAATTGCATTATTTATCCTTTTAATCCTTCTTATTTGCATTTAATCCCTCTCTTATCTTAAACCCTAAATGGGCTTTAAGCCCATTTAACTAAAACCCAAATTAAACCCATTAACTTGAGTTCTAATTTCGGTTTAGTCAAAACGGCTCAATTTCCTCGAATTGATTTCTTCAACCGTCTGGTTAAAACCTTAGGCTAGAAAACTACCGAATCGTTCTCAAATCTCATCCATAATTATTGTCATGTATTGTGCTTAATGCATGTGACCCTCTAGGCTCACGAATAATTGGCAGACTGGTAAAATTACCATTTTACCCTTTCCATCATAAGTGGCCTCTAGCAAGACATTATGATTATCCAATATTCGTGATTATCGATTATTCGACTTAACCTGTTATCGTATATGCCACTGTCCTTTTATCAAACCGATATCCAGATTGATCAATAGGCATAGAACGGTCATCCTAATTTATCAATCACTGTTTCTTGATATCTGATATGACTGAAAACTGATACTAAGGTATCACCTGCATGGCCATGCTATTTCTTCAGTCATACTCATCAAGTGGCCTAAACGGATATCTTTCTCATACCGAAGTATGAGTGATAAATCCCTTAAACGCCTTTCGAGTTTACTAGTGCAATAAATGCCAAAGCCAATCGAAGCCATTATAGCTACCCTTTTACAGATAACGTTAGACTAGGTCAAACTTAGGTATTTGTTATATAGTGTACACAAAGACTCCTTGGTCTTAGGATATAATGACAAGTTACGATATGTGAGTATCTCATGACTGGATCTATGCAGCATACTCACAATCGGGTTGTCCGATATCATCGACCTGATGATATCTATGATATAACTCCGGCACATCTTTGCCATGATCAGTAGAGCGTGATCCCAAGGAGTTAGTCTCATACTGATCGCTTCAGAAGAAGCTTAGCTGATCAGGGACTCTATCGAATGCAACTCTTTCTGATCTATAGTTCTACTATAAGTGATTACACACATTATGACATAGATCAAATCACATTAGATATATTACTACAACACGTTAGTAATATTATGCCTTTTATTATGTAGAATAATGATGTCCGTTACAATATAGATTGAGGAATTATTTTGGACTAGGGCACAAACCTAACAATCTCCCACTCGCCTCATGCTTAGGCTGCGGTAAAGCCTTTGTCAGGGGATCAGCAACATTGTCATCAGTCGGTACATAAGCCATCTCCACATCACCGTTATCAATATACTCTCTGATAATGTGATACTTCCTCTATATGTGTTTAGTTCTGTTGTGGAATCTGCGCTCTTGAGCTAATGCTATGGCCCCATGTTGTCACACAACAAGCTTACCGGATCAGAAGCTCGCGGCATTACATCTAATCCAGTTAGAAAGCTTCTAACCCATACGGCTTCCTTAGCTGCTTCTGCTGCAGCTATGTACTCAGCCTCTGTTGTAGAATCGGCAGTTGTGGCTTCCTTGAAGCTCTTCCAGCTGAATGCTCCGCCATTTAACTCGAATACAAATCCTGCTTGTGATTTGAAATCATCAGGATCTGTCTGAAAGCTAGCATCAACATATCCTGTGACTGCTAGTTCTCCATCCTTCCCACCATACACTAGGAATGCGTCTTTAGTTCTCCTTAGATACTTTAGGATACTCTTGACAGCAGTCCAGTGCTCCTGGCCTAGGTTAGATTGATATCTGCTGGTACAGCTTAACGCGAACGAGACGTCTGGTCTCGTGCAAATCATAGCATACATGATGGATCCCACAGCCGAAGCATATGGGATCTTCCTCATTCTGCTTAGCTCATCAGGAGTCATAGGACTTTGTTGTTTGCTAAGCTTGATGCCATGTCGCATGGGTAGGTATCCCTTCTTAGAATCAAGCATTGAGAATCTTCTCAACACCTTATCTATGTAAGTGCTCTGACTTAGGCCCAATATTCTCTTGGGTCGATCTCTGTAGATCTTGATGCCGAAAATGAAAGCAGCATCACCTAAGTCTTTCATCGAGAAGCATTTCCCTAACCAAGCTTTAACTTCAAGCAGGGTTGGGATGTCATTCCCGATGATCAGTATGTCATCGACATATAGCACTAGGAATACTATTTTACTCCCACTCGCTTTCTTATATACGCAAGGCTCACTTTCGTTTTTGATAAAACCGAATTCCCTTACGGCTTCATCAAAACGAATGTTCCAACTCCGTGAAGCTTGCTTTAATCCATAAATGGATCTAAGCAGCTTACAAATCTCTCCGGGATTCTCTAGATCAACAAAACCCTCGGGCTGTGTCATATACACATCCTCTTTTAAGTTCCCGTTAAGGAAGGCGGTTTTGACGTCCATATGCCATATCTCATGGTCATAGTATGCTGCTATGGCTAGAATGATCCGGATAGATTTGACCATAGCCACAGGTGAAAAAGTCTCGTCATAATTGATACCTTCGATTTGGCGATAACCTTTCGCAACCAGTCTAGCTTTATAGGTCTGAGGTTTTCCATCCATGTCGTTCTTAATTTTATAGACCCATTTACAACCGATGGGTTTTATCCCAGGGGTCTGATCCACCAAGTTCCAGACTTAGTTATCTGACATGGATTTCATTTCCTCATTCATGGCGTTCTGCCATTTTTCGGAGTCTGGACTGGCCAAAGCTTGTCTGTAGGTTTCTGGATCATCCTGATCCACCAACATCAAGTCATTTCCTTTAGTGGCTAGGAAGCCATATCTGATAGGAGCTTGACGAGATCTCTCAGACCTTCTTGGACCATCTGGAATGGGTGTAGGGATTGGTTCTTGATCAATGACCTCTTCTGGCTCCTGTATTTCTACATTCGGCGTAGTGGGTTGCTCCGTATCTTCTTGAATTTCTTCAAGATGCACGACACTCCCACTAGCTCTTTTGGAAATAAATTCCTTTTCCAAAAACACCCCTCCTCGAGCAACAAAACCTTTGTTCTCGCTGGGTTTGTAGAAATAGTACCCTCTTGTTTCTTTAGGGTACCCCACAAAGACACATTTGTCTGATTTGGGTTCGAGCTTATCGCCTAGCAAACGCTTGACGTAAGCTTCACATCCCCAAATCTTAAGGAAAGCTAATAAGGGTTTCTTCCCGTTCCACACTTCGTATGGAGTGCTTTCCACTGCCTTTGTAGGAGCCCGATTCAATATGAATGTGGCCGTTTCTAGGGCATAGCCCCAGAAGGAGATAGGAAGATCAGCCTGACTCATCATTGATCGAACCATGTCAAGCAAGGTCCGATTTCTCCGTTCGGATACACCATTCATTTGAGGTGTTCCAGGCGGAGTCAATTCAGAGATGATCCCACACTCCTTTAAATCACTGTGAAAGTCTTGGTCTAAGTACTCACCGCCTCGGTCAGATCGAAGCGCCTTTATACTTTTACCAAGCTAGTTCTGTGCTTCGTTCTGGAACTCTTTGAACTTGTCAAAGGTTTCCGACTTATGTCTCATAAGATAAACATACCCATATCTACTGAAGTCATCAGTGAATGTAACGAAGTAGTGAAAACCTCTTCTGGCCTGAGTGCTCATGGGCCCACAAACATCGGAATGTATGAGGCCTAGTAAGTCACTCGCCCTTTCACCTAAACCGGCAAAAGGTGCTTTTGTCATTTTGCCCATAAGGCATGACTCGCATCTCTCAATTGAAGTGAATTCAAACGGACTTAGAAGCCCACACTTGTGAAGTGTTGAGATGCGTTTATGGCCAATATGGCCTAAGCGGCAGTGCCATATCACAGTCTGGTTTAAATCATCAGATTTAACCCTTTTGTTACTGATATTATAAATCGAGCTAGTGTCAGTGTTTTGAGTATTAAGAATATATAAACCACCAACTAATGAAGCATTGCAATAAAACATGTTTTTCTTGAAAATACTAAAAACTCCATTATCAATTGTAAAATGATATCCTTCCTTGTCGAGCAAGGAAATTGAAATAATATTTCTGCGAAGCGCAGGTTCACAATGAACATCACTTAAAAAAAAAACTAGCCCACTGGGCAAACTGAGACTAATATCTCCTACAGCAGTTGTCGAGACTTGATTGCCATCGCCAACTCGTAGGTCCGCCTCGCCCTTGCTCACTTCTCTTCTACTTCCCAGAGCCTGCACATTAACACAAATGTGAGATTCTGCACCGGTATCAAGTACCCAAGAATCTGAAGTAGATAAACTGAGATTGAGCTCAATAACAAATATACCTGATCCTGAAGACGTGGAAGCTCCACTCTTCTTAAGAAACAAGAAGAGCGTGACTGGATCTATGCAGCATACTCACAATTGGGTTGTGCGATATCATCGACCTGATGTTATCTATGATATAACTCCGGCACATACTTTGCCATGATCAGTAGAGCGTGATCACAAGGAGTTGGTCTCATACTGATCGCTTCTTAAAGAAGCTTAGCTGATCATGGACTCATCAAATGTAATTCTTTCTGATCTATAGATCTACTATTAGTGGTTACACACATAATGACATAGATCAAATTACATTCGATATATTACTACAACACATTAGTAATATATGCCGATTTATTTATTCGGAAAGATGATAAAACATTACATCTGTAGATCACTTATATATTGGATTGGGGCATAACTCTAACAATATATTACAGCTGAAAGCACCACCACTCAACACAAAATATATCCTGACAGAATTTTGATGTCATCTGGATATGTCTGAAAACTAGCATCGACTTGTCATTTGACTGCTAGTTCTCTATCTTCATCCCCATTCACCAAAATGCATCCTCGATCCTCCTCAAATATTTGAGGATGGCCTTTGACAGCAATCCAGTTTAATTGTTCGGGGTTAGATTGGAATCTGCTGGTACAGCTTAGTGCAAACGAGACTTCCAGTCTCGTGCACATCCTGGCATACATGATGGATCCCACAGCCGAAGCATAAGGGATCTTACTCATCCTGGTCAGCTTATCAGGAGTACTAGGACTCTATAGCTTGCTGAACTTAATGCCATGACGCATGGGTATGTATCCTTTCTTAGAATCAAGCATTGAGATCTTCTCAACACTTTACCTATGTACATGTTCTGACTTAGCAACATGTTCTGACTTAGGCCTAAAATCCTTTTGGAATGATCTGTAGAGATCCTGATGCCTACATTAAATGTAGCATCACCTAAGTCCTTCAACGATAAGTACTTCCCTAACCAAGGTTTGGTGGCAAGGTCGGGATGTCATTCCCGATGAATAAATATCAAGAATACAATATTACTCCCACTCACTTTCTTATGTACGCAAGGCTCAATTTTGTTTTTGATGAAGCCGAGTTCCCTTACAGCTTCATCAAAACGAATGTTCCAACTCCGTGAAGCTTGCTTTAATCCATAAATGGATCTTTGCAGCTTACATATCTTCCCGGGATTCTTTGGATCTACAAAACCCACAGGTCGTGTGATATACACGCCCTCTAGTAAGTTCCTGCTAAGGAAGGGGTTTTGACATCCATCTGCCATAGTTATGGCTAAGAATAATCCGGATCAATCTGACCATTGCTACTGGTGAAAAGGTGTCATCATAATACATGCATTGAATTTGATGATAACCTTTTACAACCATTCTAGCCTTATTGGTCTGAGGATTTCCATCCATGTCGGTCTTGATCCTATAGACCCACTCAGAACCGATGGGTTTTATCCCAGGAGTTTGATCAACCAAGCACCAGACTTGGTTGTCTTACATGGATTTCATTTCCTCATTCATGGTGTTCTGCCATTTTTCGGAGTCTGGATTGGTCAAAGCTTGTCTGAAGGTTTCTGGATCATCCTGATCCACAATCATCAAGTCATTTCCCTCAGTGGCTGTGAAGCCATATCTGTCTGGAACATGACGAGATTTTTCAGACCTCCTTGGACCATCTGGAATTTCTGTAGGGATTGATTCTTCATTTGCGACCATCTGAGGCTCCAGTACTTCTACATCTTGCATAGCAGGCTCCTGAATTGCTTCAGGCTGTTCCGTATCCTCTCGAATTTCTTCGAGATGCATGGGACTTCCACTAGCTATTATGGAAATAAAATATTTCTCCAAAAATACCCCTCTTCGAGCAACAAAGACTTTGTACTCGCCGGGTATGTAGAAGTTGTATCTCTTAGTTTCTTAAGGATACCTTACGAAGACACATTTGTCTGATTTGGATGCCTGCATCTTTGCTACCCAAATCTTTTAGGAAAATTATACTAGAATGTTTCCCACACCATATACGACTATGGTCCATATCTTATTTGGCCATTACGCGAAGGCGCACGCATCCAAATAGAACTGACCATCTCATCCCGCTCCCATACCAATGAATACTACGCGGAGGCGCACGCATCCACAATAACGGGAGACGTAATGAGTGTCATATGGTGTACCTTCTGTGACTTTGGTCCAACTCTTATTTGGCTACTACGCGGAGGCGCACACATCCAAATAGAACTGATTACCTTATTCAGCTCACATCCCAATGAATGCTACGCGGAGGCGCACGCATTCACAGTAATGGGAGACAGAATTACTATCACAAGGTGTACTATCGTTGTCTTCATCGGAGCCCGATTCAAAATGAATGCGGCCGTTTCTAGAGTCAAGTATTAGTTCAACTCTCTTCTGGCTTGAGTACTAATAGGTCCACATACGTCGGAATTTATTAGACTTAAAAAGTCACTCGCATTTCACATAAACCTGTGAAAGGTGCCTTTGTCATTTTACCCATTAGGCGAGACTTGCATCTTTCAGTTTGAGTGAATTCAAACGGACTTAAAAAGTCCACACTTGTGAAGTGTTGAAATGCGTTTCTCGCTCATTAGGCCAGACTTGCATCTTTCAGTTTGAGTGAATTCAAACGGACTTAAAGTCCACACTTGTGAAGTGTTGAAATGCGTTTCTCGCCTATGTGCCTTAAATGACAATGCCAGATTATAACTTGGTTTAAATCATTAGATTTAAGCCTTTTCTTATTTACGTTATAGCGATTAAGCTTACCAATGTAAATATATGATCCTGAAGACGTGGATACCCACTCTTCTTCACATGATCCTTGTATTGCTTACAATCCTTTATTCCCGTGTCCTGGCTTATTGCAGTGATAGCAGATCTCCTCCAATTTGTCCTTAGAATTCACAGCAGTTTTGGGAGCTGCTTGAACCTTTGGACGCTTGGGGTGTCTGATCTGCCCTGCAAGGTGCCCAGGAGTCTTACCCTTACCCAGATCAGCTTTCTTGAAGCTGACCTTCTTGTTGACCATAAGGACTTCCTTGGTCTTGCCCTTGAGGTTCTTTTCAGCGGTCACAAGCATCCCATGAAGCTCTGTTAAGGACTTGTCCATGTCATGCATATTGTAATTTACTATGAAATCACTATATGTATCTGGAAGTAACTGCAACATAAAATCCGCAGCTATTTCCTCCTGATCATCAAAACCGAGTCTGGTTAGATGTTCCTTAAGACATTAAATCTTCGTGACATGGGGACTAACAGGGCTCTAGCCTTAAGTTTGCAGGAGTTAAGTTCTATGAAAGTATCATATCTTTCGACACGAGCTTTCTCCTTGAGCATTTCCTTGACCTCTGCCTTACAGGTATGAGGGTCATCTGAAACGTTCCTGAACTGCTTCTACAACTCTGGCATCCTACTGCCCGCCATAATGCATGACTCGTCGATTTGGTTACTAAGAAACTTTGATAAGTATATTTAGTGCCCTAGCGGCGTTCAGCGGTGGCTCGGCAGGAGGTTCCTTGGTAAGGATATACTACTTGCGTTCATGCTTGAGTAAAAGCCTCAAGTTTCTATTCCAATCTGAGTAATTCACGACCTTGAGTCTGTCCTCAATCTGGACTCTCAGTGCGCTATTACTCCTTTGTGTTGTGTTTTCTTTTTAGTTCTACATGGTAAAATTAATTAAAATTCAAGTTGGAGATTAAGTTACAAAACACTTGTCTGATTCTAACATTAGAATCTGAACCAGGATCCTCTCATACCCTCAATTGAAGTGAACGGAGGCTCACTGCTCCAATTGAGAGCATCAAGGTAGGAATACATCCATTTACAAAACCATGTAATTCCTGGCTAGGGTCTATACTAAAAGTACAAGGCATACCCTATACTAATACCCTAGGTCAGCCCTAGCTGACAATCGTAGACAAGTCTACCAATCTTGAACTATGGATAAAACTAATGTGGCTACTACGCAGAGGCGCACACACCCACACAGAACTACCCATCTCATCTAGACCTTTTCTCTATGAATGTTACGCGGAGGCGTACCGACATCCATAGGGTCAAAGCCCTTTTGAGTGCCCAAACTTGGATGGTATCACACTTGACTTGTAATTATTTGCGTTTAAGTGAATTATAAAAGTCTGATTGCATATCGATACAATCTTAATCTGGAATCATCGATTGCAAATCCATGCAAAGATGATCGCTTAGCAGGTTACATGCGAGTCTGATTAAATTCCGATTTTAATCTTTGCATGTGGGTGATAGAAAATCATACATGAACTTGTATATTTAAACTTATCATACATTCATACATTCAAACATATAAATGTAACGATAAAATATATGCATAGCTAGCAAAACTGATCCTAAAGACATGGTCTTCTAAATCCAAACTTGCTCCATTCTGGTGAACTCCCACTGGCTTCGAGCCTCCTCCAATCCGAGTCTCCCTCTTGAATTTGCTTCTCGTTTCGATCTTCCTGATTAAAAATATAAATAAACAAAATGAAATACAAATCACGACACACAGGCCGTATTTACTACAACCCAAAATTAAGTAACGCGCATGTTACAAAACCGAAATTAAAATGCAAGTCTAAAGGGCTTAGCTAGCATCATGTGGAAAACACCATGTTATCAAAGATCATGTATACAATCAATATGCTTATCAAACAAATAAATTTTCCAAATTTTATCTTTCTTAAGTGTGGAAAATTCCGGTTTATCGAAATCGGACGTTTTAATCAATTAATTGAATTTTGGACCAGTTCTCGCTGGTTTATCGAAACCGAACCAAATCTGAAAATTTAAATTTTTAGGGTTTCCAAATATTCTTGCAAACCAACCGGTTCAGCTCGAATCTGGTCGAGCCGAACCGGCTCAACCGAGGTCGCCCGCGGAGGCAACCACGGTGTCCCGTGAGGGCTGCCGAGGTCGCCCGCGGGGCTGACCGTGGTCGGCCACGGGAACGACCATGGTCAGCCTCGCGGGCGACCTCGGTAGCCCTCACGGGCCACTGTGGTTGCCTCCGCGGGCGACCTCAATTGAACCGGTTCGGCTCGACCAGATTCTAGCTGAACCGGCTGGTTCGCGAGAATAATATGAAACCCTAAAAACTTAATTTTCAGATTTGGTTCGGTTTCTATAAACCAGCGAGAACCAGTTCAAAATTCAATTAATTAATTAAACCGTCCGGTTTTGATAAACCGGAATTTTTCCACACTTAAGAAAGATAAAATTTGGAAAATTTATTTGTTTGATAAGCATATTGATTGTATACATGATCTTTGATAACATGATGTTTTCCACATGATGCTAGCTAAGCCCTTTAGATTTGCATTTTAATTTCGGTTTTTCAACTTGCGTGTTGCTTTATTTTGGGTTGTAGTAAATACGGCCTGCGTGTCGTGATTTGTATTTCATTTTATTTATTTTAATTTGTAATCACGAAGACCGACACAAGAATCAAGTCAAGAGGAAGACTCGGATTGGAGGAGGCTCGAAGCCAGTGGGAGTTCATAAGAATGGAGCAAGTTTGGATCTTGAAGACCATGTCTTTAGGATCAGTATTGCTAGATTCTTAGGAACTTAAGATGGGCTTAGCTATGCATATTTTATCGTTACATTTATATGTTTGAATGTATGAATGTATGATAGTTTAAATATACAAGTTTATGTATGATTTGCTATCACCCACATGCAAAGATTAAAATCGGAATTTAATCAGACTCGCATGTAACCGGCTAAGGGATCATCTTTGCATGGATTTGCAATTGATGATTCCAGATTAAGATTGTATCGATATACAATCAGACTTTTATAATTCACTTAAACGCATTTAATTACAAGTCAAGCGTGATACCATCCAAGTTTGGGCACTCAAAAGGGCTTTGACCCTATGGATGTCGGTACGCCTCCGCGTAACATTCATAGAGAAAAAGTCTGGATGAGATGGGTAGTTTTGTGTGGGTGCGTGCGTCTCCGCCTAGTAGTCACATTAGTTCTATCCATAGTTCAAGCTTGGTAGACTTGTCTACGATTGTCAGCTAGGGCTGACCTAGGTTATCAGTATAGGGTATGCCGCGTACTAACAAGTACAGAACATAGCCAGGAACTACATGGTCTTGTAGATGGATTTACTCCTACCTTGATGCAATCAATTGGAGCAGTGAGCCTCCGTTCACTTCAATTGAGAGTATGATGGGATCCTGGTTCAGATTCTAAAGTTAGAATCAGAAAGTGTTTTATAATTAAATCTCCAACTTCAATTTTAATTAATACTGATTAAAATTTGTTTACTGTGTAGATATAAAATGGCAAACACGAATCATTCTGGTAACAGCGCGCTTAGGTCACTAATCGAGCATGATAAGCTTAACGGCGTAAACTTTCTCGATTGGGACCGGAACTTGAGACTCGTTCTCAAGCATGAACGTAAGGATTATATCCTTACCCAGGAACAAGCACTTACTGAACCAGCACTGAACGCCTCAAGGGCACTAAGGGATACCTACCAGAAATTCCTGAGCGATCGGATCGACGTGCAGTGCATCATGATGGGCAGTATGGTGCCTGACTTGCAGAAACAGTTCTTGGACATTTCCGATGATCCCAAAGCCTCTATGGTTGAGATCGAGAAAATGTTCAAAGAGAAAGCGCGTGTCGAAAGATACGACACTTTCAGTGAACTGATGTCTTGCAAGTTGAAGGCTAGAGCTCCTGTCAGTCCACATGTCCTTAAGATGAAACGTCTTTTGGAACACTTGGCCAGACTCGGTCATCCTGTGGACAAGGAAATGTCTGCAGACTTTGTGCTGCATTCACTTCTAGAGACATATCGTGATTTCGTTGGAAATTACAATATGCATGACATAGATAAAACTGTGACAGAGCTAAGTTGGACTTAGTCTAACGAATACACTATGTAACGAATACCTAAGTTTGACCTAGTCTAACGTTATCTGTAAAAGGGTAACTATAACGGCTTCGATTGGCTTTGATATTGATTGCACTAGTGAACTCGAAAGGCGTCTGAGGGATTTATCACTCATACTTCGATATGAGAAAGATATCCGTTTAGGCCACTTGATGAGTATGACTGAAGAAAGAGCACGGTCGTACAGGTGATACCTTAGTATCAGTTTTCAGTCATCTCAAATACCAAGAAACAGTGATTGATAAATTATGATGACCATTCTATGCCTATTGATCAATCTGGATATCGGTTTGATAAAAGGACAGTGACATGTATGATAACAGGTTAAGTCGCATAATCAATAATCACGAACATTGGATAATCATAATGTCTTGCTAGAGGCCACTTATGATGGAAAGGGTAAAATGGTAACCTTACCAGTCTGCAAATTGCTCGTGAGCCTAGTGGGTCACACGCATTAAGCACGATACATGACAATTAATTATGGCTGAAAATTGAGAACGATTCGGTAGATTTCTGGCCTAAGGTGTTAACCAGACGGTTGAAGAAATTAATTCGGGGAAAATGAACCGTTTCGTCTAAACCGAAATTAGAACTCAATTTAATGACTTTGATTTTGGTTTTGGTTAAACGGGCTTAGAGCCCATTTAGGGATTTAAGTGATGAATGAGAACAAATTAAAATAGAGGGTTTACGGAGGATGGATATGCAGTTTTGATTTGAAAAATACAATTTTATTTTTTCAAATTAAAATTCCAATATTTTCATAACTTCCTCTAATTTTCAGCAACCACTCCCATCTTCCTCCCCCCTTCTAGACCGACTTCTCTCTCTCTTTTCTTCCTCCATTGTTTTCAAGCTTCTCTCAAATTCATAGCAAAAAGTTTGAGTGAAAAACCTTCTTCGGATGTGGTGCTTGTGTGGACCTAATAGAAAAACACTAAGCTTGTGTTTTAATCGATTAGAAGAGGTAATTTTCAGATTCAAAAAGGTATATATATCATGTTGAATTTACATTAAGATCAAGTATTATATCGATCACCACAGTTACATAACGTCCGCTTCATGATATTTATCGAATGGAACCCGTGGTGATCTCTTTCATGCTTTATGGAAATGTTCACACTGTTGGAGGTATATGCATATTAAATATGCAAAACTTGAGATCCAACATGCTCTATAATGTAAATGCTAAGAGGTTTAAAGCTAATGATTTAAACCAAACTCTATTCTGGCATTGTCGTCTAGGTCACATAAATGAGAAACGCATCTCAGCGCTTCATAAGCGCGGACTTCTAAGTCAATTCTAATTCTAAACGATTGATAGATGCGAAGCTTATTTAATGGGCAAGATGACTAAAGCGCCCTTCACTGGTTTAGGTGAGAGGGCGGGTGATCTATTGGGTCTAATACATTCAGACGTATGTGGACCAATGAGTACACCAGCCAGAGGTGGTTTAGGCTACTTTATCACATTTAATAATGATTTCAGTAGATATGGTTATGTCTACCTCAAGAGACATAAGTCCGAAGCCTTTGATAAATTCAAGGAGTTTAGGACTGAAGTAGAAAACCAACTCGGAAAGAGTATCAAGGCACTCTGTTCTGATCGGGGTGGAGAATACTTATCCGAGGAGTTTCTTAGTCATCTTACTGAAAGTGGAATACTATCTCAGTGGACTCTGTGGTAGGGACATTATTCGAGAAATGGTACGGGAGGAACCCGTTTTGTCCTTCTTGAAAATCTGGGGTTGTGAGGCTTATGTAAAACGGTTGCTTGCAACCAAGCTCGAACCGAGATCAGATAAGTGCACTTTTGTCGGATATCCAAAAGAAACAAAAGGATACTACTTCTACAAATCGAGCGAAAACAAAGTTTTTGTCGCCCGAAGTGGGATATTCTTGGAAAAGGAATTTATTTCCAAGACAGTCAGCGGGAGGGCTATTCATCTTGATGAAGTTCTAGATGAGATAGTCACTCAGGAACAACTGGACGACCCCTTAGAAGAAGTAGAGACAGAAGTGGTCGTTGAGCAAGAACCAATTACTACAGATGATAAGGACAGTCCAAGGCGGTCTGAAAGGATAAGTCATGCACCTATCAGATACGGTTTCCTAGTAACTGGAGGTGATGATTTAGTGTTAGTGGACAACGATTCAGCTACCTTTCGAGAGGGCTTGGATGGATACGACTCTGAGAAATGGTTGGAAGCCATGAGGGAACAAATGGTTGGTGGATCAAACCCCTGGGGTAAAAGTCATTGGGTGTAAATGGATCTTTAAAATAAAGATAGACATGGATGGCAAACCTCAGACCTATAAAGCAAGACTGGTAGCAAAGGGTTATAGGCAAGTCCACAGAATTGACTATGAAGAAACCTTTTCTACCGTAGCTATGGTCAAATCTATCTGCATTGTACTTGCCGCAGCAGCGTATCATAATTATGAGATATGGCAAATGGACGTCAAAACCGCCTTCCTTAATGGGAGGTTAGCTGAGGACGTCAAAACCGCCTCTCCCAGCCTGAGGGTTTTGAGGATCCTAAGAATAAGGGAAAGATTTGCAAGTTGCTCAAATCAGTTTATGGTTTGAAGCAAGCATCTCAGAGTTGGAATAAGCGTTTTGATGAAGTTGTGAAACAGTTTGGCTTCATCAAGAACGATGATGAACCTTGCGTGTATAAAAAGGCATATGGGAGCAAAGTAGTCTTTTTGGTGCTCTATGTTGATGACATATTGCTCATTGGAAACAACGTCCATACCTTGCTCTTAACAAAGACTTGGTTAGGTGAGTGTTTCGCAATGAAAGACTTAGGCGAAGCTTCTTACATCTTGGGGATCAAGATATATAGAGACCGTGCCAAGCGGGTCTTGGGCTTAAGTCAAAGCACCTATATAGACAAAGTGCTGAGAAGATTCTCAATGCATAATTCAAAAAAAGGACTACTGCCCATGCATCATGGCATAAAGCTTAGCAAGAAACAGTGTGCTGAGACACCTGCAGAGCTAGCAAGAATGAATGAGATCCCATATGCTTCGGCTATAAGGTCCATAATGTATGCCATGATATGTACGAGACCGGATGTCTCGTTTTCCCTAAGCTGTACCAGTAGACATCAATCCAAACCCAGTGAGGAACACTGGATTGCCGTCAAGGCGATTCTCAAATATTTGAGAAAAACCAAAGACGCTTTTCTTGTATACGGGGGAAGAAATGATGATCTAGTCGTCAAAGGATATGTCGACGCTAGTTTCCAGACAGACCCCGATGACTTTAAGAGTCAGTTGGGATATGTATTTACGTTGAACGGTGGAGCATTCAGCTAGAAAAGCAAGAAGCAGGACACCATTGCTGACTCTACGACGGAAGTTGAGTACATTGCTGCATCGGAAGCGGCAAAAGAGGCTGTATGGATCAGGAGTTTCATGGCTGGGTTAGGTGTAATTATAAACCCATCTAACCAAGTAGACTTATATTGTGACAACACCGGGGCCATTGTGCAAGCTAAGGAACCCAGGGCACATGACAGATCCAAACATGTAATCAGGAAGTATCACATCATCCGCGAGATAGTTGCTAGAGGTGACATGAAGATCCACTACGTTGCATCTGACCCTTGACCAAGGCTCTTCCTAAAGCGAAACATGATAAACATGTTAGGTCAATGGGTATAGACTGGGACTTAAATTGGAACTAGGGGCAAGTGGGAGATTGATAGCATTTTTGTGCCCTAGTCTAATTGCTAGTAGTATGTAAATGTCTATGTATAATTATCATCGTCTGTAATAAATAAAACGGCTTTGTATTACTTATGTGTTGAAGTAGTATGTTCAGCATGATCTGATTTATGACCACTACCGTAGTAGAACCATAAATCTGTACGGATCACACTTAACAAGTCCCTGGTCAATATACGCCTCTACAGAAGCGACTAGTATGAGGATGGTTCTCAATAGCGTAGTTCTACTTGTCATAGGGATGATGGATCCCGAAATCATATCATAGATATCATGAGGTGATTGATATCGGACGACCCACTTTGAATAGTGTTTCGTAGATTAAGCCATAAACATATTCAAATGCGATAGCTTGTCACGATATTCTTAGACCAAGGAGTCTTTGTGATCGCTATGCAATGTACGTGCAGGTTTAACTTGCGCCTAACGCTTTCCGTAACAGGATTGCAATAACAGGCATGATTGGATGGCGGAACGGATTGCACGAGTGACACGAAAGACGGCTAAGGGATTTATCCCTCGTACTACGGTATGGGAAAAATATCCGTTAAAGGCCTCTTGATCGAGAGTGACAGAGAGAAAGAGCATGGCCATGCCAGTGATACAGGTTATCAGTTCTCAGCCATCTCACGTATCAAGTAACAATGACTGATTAAACAAGGATGACGACTCTATGCCTTGTGATCAATCGGGATATCTAGAGATAATAGGATAGTGACTTGTGCGCACAAAGGTTAAATTGAATCATCGATCATCATGCACCTTGGGTAATCATAACGTCTTACTAGAGACCACTTATGATGGATCGGACAAGAGAGATCTTTTGCGCCGATCTGCCAATGGTGGCATGAGCCTGGAGGGTCACACACATACAAGACGGATAAATTGAGACAAAGAAACCTTAACGTTTCTTGAGGAGCAATTGTATGGTTTTGGAGCATTCTAGATCGTCGAGATAGCGGAAGCATTATATAGAATCTACTCCAAAACTTTGTCCAAGAACATAAACCGTTATATCCCAAGGCAAAATCTATTCCACAAGATATTTACCTTTAAGTCTTGTTGAATCGATAAAGAAGAACTTTCGGATCTTCTTCTCTAAAGCAAGTCCACACCAAGGGGATGATCTTGAAGATCCTTCACTTAATTGCCTACTAGAACAATTAAATGAAGAACAAGAGAGCAAGATGGAGGAGAGAGGGTGTGTGGCCGGCCAAGCAAGAGAGAGAGAGAGGTTTTGTTAGTTGTGTGATTATTTGATTAATGAATGAATGTTAGATATTACAATTCATCATCCAACTCATAAGCATGGGTCAAAAGTGATTGGTATGGGCTTAAAGGCGCTTTAACCCTGTTGCTACGTTTAATAGTTGGCATGATTTTTTAGCGCAAAAGTAAGAAGTCGAGCAACATGTTACATGACATGTGGAGCGACTTGTTACGAGCCGCAGATTAGGAAAGTCTGAAGCTTTCCTATTTCAACAAAGCTTGGAGCGAAGGAAGAAAGGCGCCACGAAGACTTTTAGCGCAAGAGAGTGACGTAAACAAGTCAGGCGACTTCCAGCTGGCAGTTACACGTCAGCAAGAAGCGGCAACTCGACTTGCCTGATTTCATCAGGAAGTCAGAACAGGCAAGACGACTTCCAGCTGTCGTGGAAGGCGGGAACAACTTGCCTGACTTTCCTGTTCCTGATCCGAGAAGGATTAGGAATGTGAGCTGCTATAAAAAGCCCTTGGCTTCCCATTAGCAGATCATCCGTTCCTGTTCTAACACTTGAAAGATTTCTCAGAGCTCTTAACCGTGCACCATCGGCATGTTGAGAGGCTGAGTAAGATTCATTAGAACGGATCTTTGCTCCGATCAAACCTTGAGTCGCGAAGACTAAGTGTTTGGATCGGTTAGGGTTTTTGTTTGTGATTGAAGATTCACAACTCCGTCCAAGAAGACAACGACACCGAGCATGGACTTGCTCGAAGGGTGGAATTGAGGGAATCTCAAAGATAGGGGGAGAGGCTCCTGGTCGAGGCGATTCAAGGTGAGATCTATAGTAGCTTAGGACAATAGCTTGTGTGATAGCTAGTTCGGCTTGAAGTTGTACTATTGACTATCTGATAGTGAAGAACCTTTCCACTGGCAAAGTGCCCCCAGACGTAGGTGCGGAGTCACCGAACTGGGTAATCATCTCTGGTGTCGTGATTAGTATCTGTCTATTACTTTGCTTACTGTTTCCACAAGAAGTCGATACACAAGTTAAAGACTTTGTGTTCAACTTCCTGACTTGGCTACGATTCAGAATTTCAATTGGTATCAGAGGAGGCACCTTAATCTCTTAGGTGATTTTCCTGCAAAATTCTGAGTAGCTAGTATGGATTCAAAGGAAGGAGGATCTGTCAATCGTCCGCCGGTACTCGACGGAACAAACTATGGATATTGGAAAGCACGGATGTGTGCTTTCCTGAAGTCCCTCGACAGCAAAACCTGGAAGTCTATCATCAATGGATGGGAGGAACCTTACTATGCTGATGCTCATGGAAATCAAACCAGCATCAAACCAGAAAAGGAGTGGAGCATGGAAGAAGATGAAGCCGCCCTAGGTAATTCTCGAGCACTCAATGCTATCTTTAATGGAGTAGACAAGAATGTGTTTCGACTCATCAACACATGCACAAGTGCCAAAATTTCTTGGGACACACTTGCGGTTGCTTACGAGGGTACTTCAAAAGTGAAAGAGCAGAAGTTACAGTACCTCACGACCAACTTCGAAGCTCTGACCATGCAAGAATGTGTTTCGACTCATCAACACATGCATAAGTGCCAAAATTGCCTGGGACACACTTGCGGTTGCTTACGAGGGTACTTCAAAAGTGAAAGAGCAGAAGTTACAGTACCTCATGACCAACTTCGAAGCTCTGACCATGAATGACGACGAGACTATTGCGGAGTTTAATGTGCGCATCAAGGATCTGGCCAATGAATCATATTCATTTGGCAAGCCTATGACCGATGAGGACTTGGTCAGAAAAACACTAAGAGCCCTAAGTCCCAGATTCAAGATGAAGATCACCGCCATCGAAGAAGTCCATGACCTAAAGACACTGAAGTTTGATGAACTCATGGGCTCACTGATGACTTTCGAGCTCTCCCTACCTTCTATTGAGAAGAAACATAAAGGTGTGGCTTTCAAAAGTTCTAATCAGAAGAACTCAACACACTCTGAGTCGGATAGTGACATCGAGGAAACTATCGCCATGCGGGCCAAAAACTGCAACAAAGTCATGAAAAGATTTGGCCAGATGACAGGAAGAAAAGTCACCTGAGAAGTCAGAGACAAGCCACTACACAAGTTTCAGAAGCTCAAAAACACAGCCAACGATGGAGGGCGAGGAGAAGGATCAGGTAAAGGAGCTCAGTGTTTTGAATGTGAGGGGTATGGACATATGCAGAGAGAATGTCCCAACTTCCTAAAGAAACAGAAGAAGGGATTCATTGCCTCTCTAACTGACGATGAAGATGAGGAAGACAGTGACCTTGAGCATACAAGTAACTATGTGGCTTTCACTTCCTCCACAATAGATCAACCAGCTGAAAGCTCAAAGAAGTATGACTCTGATGATGAGCTATCCGATGAGACTCTCAACAACGCTTACAACGAATGGTATGTCAAGTGGCTTGAAGACTCTCAGGTAATCGAAAAACAGAACGCTCTCATTCTTACTCTTAATGAAGACAAGTCAAGACTTCTTGAGACGACTATTGATCTCAAAAAGGAAGTTGCTCGACTAGAAGGCGAGTTAGAGCAGGTCACCAAGTCTGTAAAGATGATGAATCCAAGTACTGACACTCTGGATCAAATACTTTCGATCGGGAAACCATCAAGGAATATGGAAGGTCCCAGACCAAAAGACACAACTGGGTTTGTCATCACTGTGGACGAAGAGGACATATTCGACCCTTCTGCTATCAGCTATATGGGAAGAGCTCGGTCAAGAAAAGGACCACCATCAAGAAAAGCCAACCTCGGAAGGAATGGCGAGTCAAAGAGGTCAACTATCAAGCTAACATCGCGTACACCGCTTTAAAGGCGTCAACCAGCAACGATTGGTACTTCGATAGTGGATCCTCTCGACATATGATGGGTAATAGCTCTTTCTTGGCCACTTTAATACCATGCACAAATAGCTTCGTCACTTTTGGAGATGGACTAAAAGCTAGAGTGCTCGGGAAAGGAAAACTCAATCTTCCCAACTCTCCATGTCTGAAAGAAGCTCTGCTAGTAGAAGGCCTCACAGCAAACCTCATCAGCATAAGCCAGATATGTGATTTAGATCTGGATGTCCACTTCACTAGTGACAAGTGCTCGGTCAAAGACAAACAACAGAAGGAAGTCATGATAGGCCACATGTCCCTTGACAACTGTTATCTATGGTCTCCAACAGTCAGTGCCTTGCCAACCAAGTGCCTTTTATCCAAAGCTCAAGAGACAAAACTATGGCATCAAAAACTTGGACA
Organism: Geranium rotundifolium; assembly: GCA_963920655.1. Taxonomy (NCBI): domain Eukaryota; kingdom Viridiplantae; phylum Streptophyta; class Magnoliopsida; order Geraniales; family Geraniaceae; genus Geranium; species Geranium rotundifolium. The sequence continues at coordinate 1,729 of CAWUCU010000045.1, read as the reverse complement.
CATCAATTTGAGGAGTATGCAAAAGATTCTCTCTGAAAAGGCTATCATCGGAGTTCCCAACCTCAAGATCATTGAAGGAAAAATCTGTGGAGAATGCCAAATTGGGAAACAAGTCAAGACGTCACACAAGAAGGTACAACATCTTACTACTTCTCGTGTTCTAGAACTTCTTCATGTTGACCTTATGGGACCCATACAAGTAGAAAGTCTAGGAGGGAAGAAGTACATATTTGTATGTGTAGACGACTTCTCAAGGTACACATGGGTAGATTTCATTCAAGAGAAGTCAGACACCTTCTCAGTCTTTGAAGCCTTATGTCGAAGAGTTCAACGAGAAAAGGGAGAAGTTATTGGGAAAGTCGTTCGACTTCGGAGCGATCATGGAAAAGAGTTTGAAAACATCAGCTTCGCAAACTTTTGTGATGCTGAAGGAATCGCCCATGAATTCTCTGCTCCGATCACTCCTCAGTAAAACGGAATCGTTGAAAGAAAGAATCGCACTCTTCAAGAGATGGCAAGAGTCATGATGTTAGCCAAAGACATCTCGCAACACTTCTGGGCTGAAGCTTTGAATACGGCATGCCATATTCATAATAGAGTGACTCTTCGCCCTGGAACTTCGCTCACTCTTTATGAAATATGGAGGGGGAGAAAGCCGAATGTCAAATACTTCCATGTCTTTGGATCGGTTTGCTACACACTCGCAGATAGGGAACCTCGACGCAAGTTGGACCCTAAAAGCGACAAAGGCATCTTCCTCGGATACTCCAGAAATAGTTGAGCGTTTCGGGTATTCAACAAACGCACCCGGACTATCATGGAATCCATCAATGTCGTAATTGATGATGACAATAACGAGCAAACAAGTGACGAGGACGAAGAAGTCCTGAATCTCTGAGGAGAAGTCAGACCAGAGGTCAGAGGAGAAGCCAGACCGGTTGTCAGACCAGAAGTTAGACCAGAGGTCAAGGACGATGAGCGCAACAAAGAGTCTGAAGACGAAAGCCAAATCATCCCGGATGAAGAGGCAACTCCTACAAGGCAAAGCGCTCCGTCAAGAAGAATTCAGAAGTATCATCCACCCAGGGATGTGATTGGAGACATTAATGAGGGAGTTCGGACTCGACAAAAAGCATCTCTTGACCGCCAAGAACTGATAGGTAACATGTGCTTTATTTCCAAAATTGAGTCAAAGAATATACAAGAGGCCATCAATGATGAATACTGGGTCTGCGCGATGCAAGAAGAATTGGTTCAGTTTGAAAGGAATGAAGTCTGGGAACTTGTAACCAAACCTGACAATGTCAATGTCATCGGGACAAAATGGATATTCAAAAACAAATCTGACGAACAAGGAAACATCACTCGAAACAAAGCGAGACTGGTGGCTCAAGGGTACACACAAGTCGAAGGAGTCGACTTTGAAGAAACCTTTGCTCCAGTAGCCAGACTGGAAGCCATACGACTTCTTCTCGGCATCGCATGTCATCTGCACTTCAAACTCTATCAGATGGATGTAAAGAGTGCCTTCCTTAATGGAAATCTAAACGAAGAAGTCTATGTAGCCCAACCAAAGGGATTCGAAGACCATGACTCTTCGCGCCATGTCTACAAGCTAAAGAAAGCTCTCTACGGTCTCAAACAAGCTCCACGAGCATGGTATGAACGTCTTACCCAATTCCTTGTACAAAATGGCTATATTCGAGGGGGAGTAGACAAAACTCTCTTT
>CAWUCU010000044.1:0-17784 GCA_963920655.1 Geranium rotundifolium | reverse complement strand
TGCAAGAAAATATGAAGCCGAGACATCATCCAAGAAAGGATTGGTGGAAGAAAAAAGATTGAGGTGAAATCAGCAAATTATCATTCGAATTAACAACATCATTTTCATACTCTGATGCTAACATAGCGTTACGAATTTCATTTTCCGTCAACAAAATTTCACGATGTTCATCTTCTGTTACTAAAATATTATTCTGTGAATTCTCAAAATGAGCTGGCTTCTTGGCTGTCGGCAACACACTGTATTTTGCAGGTAGAATTTCGATGATTTCATCTGTAGGCGTAGACTTTGGTGTGGGGGGTGGTGGAGGACCTTCTTTGGGTCGATTTAAAGATGTCGAACGAAGATGTAGCATTTTAGGTGGAGGATTTTTCGGAAGAGGTGGAAGAGGAAAATCGTCGGGATTGAAAGAAGGTTCGACGGCCTTCCGCTCAATAGGGACAATTTTGTTTGTCTCAGCATTATGAACAAACTCTAAGAAGTCATCGTCATCCATTTGTTTGCTGATGTTTTCGAGACCTTGATTTTTTTTCACCTCAGCGACTTTAACATTCAGTGGCTGAGGAGGTCGGGGTGGCGGTAGCTGATTGGCATTCTTTTCTTTTTCAACAAAACTTCCGGTTGACATAAAGATTGGTTTTCGGATAGGAATTTTCGTTGTTGAAGAATTCAAAATATTGCTGTCGAGTCTCACGAGATTTTCTTGAGATCGAAATTCTTTCTTAAATGGATTTTCATCGTCCGTCGTGGTATCATCAATGTATTCATTCTCGACAAGAGTCGAATGAAGATTTCCACGAACAAAGACACCCGGACTGGGAGAACGTAGAATTCCTTTGATGCGTTTTGGTTCAGATTTCTGAGGATATTGAGGATTTGGATCATAGAGAACCTCATCATCATCTTCTTCAGATTTCTCTATTATCAATCGTTCTTCGAAATCCGATGGAGAATATTCCGGTGTGTATTCTTCAACATCAAGATCAAAACTAACAGATTTTCGATGTGTTGATGATGCTACACTTCGTCCTGATTGTGATTCAACAGGCGAACTCGAACGTTGTTCTTTCTGTTGCTCTAAATCTTTCGGAATTTCATATCTCTCGTAATCACTATCAGGACTTAGAACCGTTAATATTCTCGAAACGCTCGGCAATCTCTCATTCTCATTTGGTGACGTGAAATAACCTGAGCTTGTGTCATTTGATGGAGTTTTCACATCGATACGAAAATCACGACGAGGAGTATGGCTCGTAATTATCATCATTTTCGCTACTACTTGATACGGCAGCTTCATGGGGCGCCTTTAATTGTTCATTATTATTCAGAAAATCGTCGATGTTGCTTGCGATATAAGGCTGTCGTTGTTTGCCGTAATTTTGTGATGAGGGAGGCGACGACGATGTCGGGTAAGTAGGGGTATTAGTTGAAGCTGCTGTGGGAATTCTATTCGCATGCATTTGAGCTGTCTTGGCTGTCATTTTAGGGTTTTTGGGAAGGTTAATGACATTGGGTAGCTTAGGAGAATTGGGACGAGGTTGATGAGCATCGTCAGCATATCCAACAGCTTGTTGAGCACTATCGACCTGCTACACTCGCACAAAACACGTCACAAGAGTAAAAATTTTATAGTAAAGTTTAAACGAATTCCAAGTTATAAGGAAGGCAGAGAAGATCATCGTAGTGAAGACGACAAAAAAAAGAAAGAGAAAGGAAAATATATTTATAGAGAAGTTAGTTATAAAAAAAAACAAAATTTATGAGTAGAGCACAACATTTTTTTATGAATTCAGTAGAGACTTTGCGTTGAGGTTGGTTGACATGTTACATGAAAGTGTTTTGTGACTTTTGATGACCATTTTCAGTGGTGACGTGATATTATTAAGCAAGACACAAAAAAAATACATAATTAACAAGTTGCAATTTCTTCCAATGGATGAAATTATGATGATGATGAAGAACCATTTTATTGTCCACCATTGTGAGTTAATAACGAACGATGAGGAGAGTGTCGATGACAAATAAAATTAACAACGTATGCGTGATTTTTAATGAGAGTCCTTGTTAAGAGTATTTGAGTCAATAAATTGCGACATTTCAACGTTTTTGGCTTCACATGACACATTTAATTGAGCATTATGTGTGACATAAATGACTCGAAATGCGCGATGTTGTTTGGTGAACGAACGACGTCATGAACACAACATAAATAATTGAAATTAACATTGGTGAAACTTGAGTGAACTTAATTATAAACACTTTTTTGGTTTAGATCTTTCACGGTGAGAATGAAAAACTTTTCAAAGTTATGACATCAACTTTAATTTCATTTTCATCCCTCTGCGTTGGTAATTAAACTCATCGTAGGTGTATTTTATGCGTCTCCTATGTTCTGTTGTCGTTGATGTTTAATTATCTTGAGAACAACGACAACAAATTGAAGAATTTCCCTCGAGCGAGATCACAAATTTCCATCGCATCCCATCCTTTTATTCATCTTGTTCTATCTCAATTTTTGACTTAATTAAAAGAGCGAAATTATAAATTAAAAGAAAAGGAAATAAAACTTTTTTCCAAGGATCCTTTTTTTGGCAGCATTGCGTAAAAGAATTGAAAAACAACTTGAGAGAAACATCATCAAGACAATTTACGAACAGAATTTTAATGTTGCGTCGTTTCCAATTCTGATTGTGTTCAACTTTAAGAGAAAGATATGGGGAAGAAGTAAAAAAAATTAAGTGAATAAAAAAGATTCTTGTGCTTTTTTATTTCATTTTATTTCTGATTTCACATCCAGCATTTGGTCTGGATTTTTGATTCGAATAAGATTTTCGTCTTCTTATATTTTGTATGAGGAAGGAGGAGTCACAAAAATTTATTGCACAAATTCCTCAAGAATTTTTGTTCTTTCTTGTTTTTCAATTTGATTTCACATTTTCCGATATACAACACAGAGAGAGAGAGAGAGAGAGACACAACAAATTTATAGATATATAAGATCTTTGTTCAATTGTAAGATGTGAATTTCAAACGGCAACAAGATATCCGAAAAATTGATGTTGAAAAGGACGAAAACACGAACATGATGCGAATCATGAAATCTCAATTATTTAAGGTCTTTCAAATCCAGAGCAAAAAAGCTTTTAATTTCTTCACACCGACAGAAAGAAAATTCTTCGTTCGTTCTTCGTGTTGCCGTTTTTTGTTTGATATTTATTTAATTACGGAATGGTAAACATTTCTTCCACTTTCTATCTCCTTTTCACTGCTCAAAGATTGAGTTAAGGGCGAGAGGGAAAAAGGATGAAATACAAACGAAAACGAGGGTATGATGGCAATGCTAAAAGCTCGCTTTCATATACATTAAGAAAAGAGATGGGTGTGTGTAGAGATACTACCGCAAAACGAGAAAATTTCATGCTGTCAAAAAGAATCCGACAGCAAATTACATTTTCGTTTTCAAATTTCAAAAGCATGAGACATCGCTCTGTGTCCGCAAACGTGAAACTAGTGAAGGAGAGATAGAGTGAGTTTTTTTTCGCCTTCAACTCGAATTATTCTAAACACGAACTTTTTGTGACTGAGTGAAAAGCAGTTGACTCTCAAGTTTCAACTAATTTTGTCATTCCATGTCGACGCGAAAATTTCTCATCTTTCCTTTCAAACAAAATAACAACAACAGTACTTGAAAGATGAGAGTGTCGAGTGAAGTTTACTCACATTTCTCAACTTTGATAATAAATCATTGAACAAGAAAAGTTAAAAATTCAATGTAAAAAGGCTTCAAATTGTCCACTCAACTGAACATTTCATTCATATATCATAGATCAAAGAAAATATGAAAAAACATTTCTTCCACTCAAATAATCTTGTTTATTGAGGAAATAAATAAAAAAAAGCACAGCAAGGAGTCATGAAAAGTTTCTTCATGTTTTTCATTTTCCCTCCAGGTGAATTTGAGCAACACGATGGAATTTCATGAAACATCAGTTGTTTTCCAGATGGAAAATTAAGGGGAAATATGGAAGCATCGAGCGATATTGAGTTAGCAACTGGTGAAAATTTGAACAAAAGAATCGTATATTCGTATCGACTTTGAACATAACATTTGTTGCAATTGATATTGAAAGCTTTTTCGTTTTCTGTGAGATGCTTGAAGCGACGATTTCTCCATAATAAAATTGTTATCGGTGGCATTCATGAAAGAGCATTTGAAATCAATTTCAATTTGAAGACAAGACTTTTCTTTTCTTACTTTTTAAGACGAGTGAAAAAGTTTTTTCTATTGAATTTGTATGTTCGAATCAAATTGAAACTTTTCAATAATAGTTTCAGAGAATTCTTCGACTGAAGTAATCTTTTCAATATATTTGAAGCGTCTTTGAGCAATTTTCCCTTCTCATCACAACACGACATATCAAGGAAGTTGATTTAGATGGCAAACGTAGAAAAAATCTTTCACTTCTGTCAATTTCCATTACATATGGCGTTTTTTTTGCTAGTTATTTGACATTTGTTAAAATTCTCACGACCTTCAATCAAAATTTACATGAACGGAAAATGTGAAATGAGAGGGAAATTGATTGACGAAGATAGACACTAGTGAAATAAAACTGAAAAGTTTTCTAAGCCTCGTCATCATCATCAATTTCAACGTTTTCTGGTTGTGGTTGGAATGGAAGGAGGAAAAAAACTTGTGTGAAAAGTCTAAGATCCTCTATCGGGATAATAAGACGCGTACAATTTTGTGCTTATTGCTTATTACGTGTCAATTGTGTGTCGATACAACGGATACAACCGAGAGTTGAGTAGGAAAAAGTTCTTCAAATTCACATCACGCTCAACTCGATATAACAAAATTAATGTCGAAGAAATTTCTTTTTTTTACAGACAAACTTTGTTTAACATTCAATTTTTGCCATCTTCTTATTATTTGATTATCGATCCGAGCACGTAACAATATTGCTCACTCTCAAATAAATTGACAATATACATCGTACATCTCTTTGTGTTTAGTCTAGTCTAAATAGATATCTTTCACTTTTTCTGTTTTTTTTTTTGTTCATTTTGAGAATTTTTCACATATCACACGAACGAACACGCACGACATCAAACAGCAACAATGAAACATTAACATCAACAGCACCGTCAACGATGATGACACGTACATCGTGTTGATGCGGTGAAATTTCACATTCACCAGCTGTCTTAACCGTGTATATGAGAAAAAAAAGGAGAGATATTTTGCATTTTCATTATTTTTCGTGAAGAAAAAGTTTCATTTTAATGTGATGGCAGTTTGTTTTCTCTTCTTTTCAACTAAATATATATGTTTCTCACATCCGACAAATTTCACATTTAACAAATAAGTTTCTTAAGTGACTTAATATCTTGCCAATTGCCAAAGATTTCCTTTTTTTTGATGCTGTATATATTTTATATAAATTTACTCTCATTCTTTGGTACTTTTTTTTGATATCATATCATCATTTTTGTTATCATCATCATAGTAGTCATAGTCTCTGTGATTTTGTATAACATTTTGTGTTTTTTTTCTCTGCAAATAGATATACTCTTCATCTTACTACATTGACCCGTTTTCATTTTACTTCATTTCTGAATATGATCCATAAATTTAATGTATGTGTGATTCTGATTCTGAATATATCTCTCTTTATGACTGTGCTTTTGTTATTTTGTATCTTCTCCGAGCCGTGGAGATTCTAGTTTCCTTTTTCTTTCTTCCGAGTCTATATAATAATAATAATAATGTTCCAGTAGTAGAAGAGAAAATGAGAAAACTGCAACATTATAAAAGTGATATATAGATATAATTTTAAGAGATGTTTTTTGTTTCATTCTAGATATTTTTTTCTTGTGTTTTTTTCAGTCTTTGTTTCAATTAAGAATTCAATACTTTGTTGGGTTTTTTTATAAACTTTTCTGAGATAGAGAGAGAGATAGAGAGATTGATGTAGTGAAAAGTAAACTCGAGAAAGAAATTTGTGCTCGTTTAAATTTTGTTTCAATTTCACTATTGCATCCGATGATTCGCCAGCTTACGAAAATGTAAGAGAAAAAGAGAAGAAAAAGAGAAGGGAGAGAAGAAAATTGTAAGAGAATTCAAATTAATTTTCCATGAAATTCACTTTGAATAAATTTTCATAAACATTTAAATTTAAGAGTAGATTTGTTTTGTTTTTGGGTTCAAAGAAATTCTGGACAAGTGAACAAGTAGAGAGAAAGATAGAAAAAAATTACAAAAAGGGTTCCCATTTAGTCGGTAAAAGAGAGATATAAAGAGAATAAAAAAAATTGAAAATTTATTTAGTTCTAGATAAGTTCTTGTTTCGGTCATTAAAACGTGCTTTCTCGGCTCCTTAATTTTCATGCTTTTTTTTTCTTCTTCACTCAACGAGGACTCGAGAGAATGTCGACAGAAGCAGACAACAGTTAGTCAAATTTTCTACTAGCAAAAATCTACATATTAAAGTAATCCTATTTACACAAATCACTATTAATCTAATTTTCCACACTTTTCACTCACAACACATGAAATGAATACATGGAAAAGGACGACAGCAAAAAAAAAATATTTTGGTGTCACACGAATAATTTATGCACACACAACAATCGCTTTTTTTGTCATAGATAAAAACATTGGTGATGGCATTAACATACACAAAAAAATATATGAGAGTTAAACAAATTTATTTATGATGACATTGAAATGGGATTTTCAATTTGAACTTAAAAAAATATGGGGGACAATAGGGAAAATGGTGTGGATGATATTTGAAATATTTTCAGTAAAATTTTGAGCTTTTTTCAACATACCTGAGATGGTGGCGATGGTGATGCTTGTTGCTGTTGTTGCTGATTTTGAATTTGTTGTTGTTTCTCAGCTTCAGCCGTGTTCAACGTGTGTTTTGACATCACAATTGTCGTAGTCTTTTGCAAAGTCTCATGATGCTCGACAGGTGACTTTGGTGGTGCGATGTCATTTAATGCAAGTGATTCAGCTGCTCTGACGATGTCAAGTACCTGAGAGATGTTTGTGTATAAATTAGCAATTTAGATCGTTCTATCTATAATTCATTACCTTCTCAGGAGTGCTCTTCTCTTTCGCTGCGATAGCAACAGTAGATTCTTCCGGTTTATTTAACAGAGCAACCTCATTTGCTATGCGGGCAATCTCCTGTTTAGTATTGATTGCATCAGCTGCTGGTTCTTCAAAAACATCGTCTCGAAGGATGCTATCAGCGTGTGAATTGTGAATGACTGTCGAGTTATCGAAATCTTCACGATCCAAGCTTGACACACTTTGACTGAATTCTGAACCTGTCTCAGATGTTGCACGAGATCCCATTCGTCCACTACTGCCAATCATTCCATGAATCAAGTCTGACTTTTCGTATCCTTTGCAGACGACCATGTTGAGGCAATTACCGCTAAGTCTTAGACATTCCACAGCTTCTTGGTGTGTAGCTCCAAGAAGTGATTGTCCATTGACTTCGAGAATTCTCATGCCAACTTTGAGACGACCATCACGACGAACTGCACCGCTACTATTGATCTTTGATATGAAAACTCCTTCATCATTGACATCAAGTGGATTTCCTTTTTGACCTTGAAGTCCACCTTTAATGTGCATTCCCAAACGTTCGCCATCTGATTTATTGATCGATACAACCTGGAAAATTAAAACAATTAGTTTATGAGAGCATGTCAAACTAACTAGAACTACAAGCAAAAAACAAAAATTAATCATAATTGATATGACATTCAAAAATAAAAAAAGAAGAACACAACATCATAAAAATTAAAATCTCATTTGTTAAATTGAAATAAAGTGATCAACAACATTTATATCGAAACAAAAAAAAAAAATTTTTTTGGTGTTCATTAAGCAATTTTTTTTTACCTCAGTCTGAACTTTTTCAATTTTTAAATTCTATCATGATTTTGCAGAACAAAAAGTTTTTCATAGCGACAAATGACGAAAAGAATGAGAAGAGAGAGAGAAAGAGAGAGAACATGATTTATAAGCTGAGCACAAATTGGATGAAGTGCAATCTACAACTTTTTTTTTGTCTTTGTGTTTTTCTAATCAATTTAATGACATCGAGATATGACACACGAAAAATATTCTTACCTGAAAACCAGGCGGCAATGGATCGTGCTGAACTGTAAGAATGATATCATCGCACGGTCTCAAAAGCTCCATGACAGCCTCTTGATGAGTTGCTCCAGTAACATCAGAGCCATTCACTTTAAGAATTCTATCACCCATACGCAATTTGCCACACTTTGCAGCAATTCCATCAGGAACGATCTAAGTGAGTGGATGGGAGGAAATTATTGTCACATTAGAGAAATTGCTTTTGAACGAGAAAAAATGGAAAGGTTGCAAAGGACAAGAGGACGACACCATCAAAGCTTATGAATATATATACTCACATGTGAAACGAAAATGCCAGGCTCGTGAGTTCCAAATGGCACACATGAGTGGTCTGTTCCTCCAATAATACTAAATCCTAATGGCCCCTGATTCTTGGGTAAAATAACTTCCTGCAATTATCAACGAGACGATAGAAGAAAATGAAATAGAGAAAGAGAGAGGAAGAGAGAGAGAGAGAAAGAGAGAATTAGGAATCATTAATTTTCATTATCATTCGTTGTTTGTTTGTTGGATTTTTGTTGCTACTAATTTCTCTCTGACACTTTTCACTTGCAATTATTTTCATGAATTTACGTCTAAAGAGGAAATTTTTCTACATTCAAATTTTACATGCAATAATTCTAACACCAGATATGTACAAATTCTCAAGAGGAAAGTATAATTTAAAATGTAACATGAGATTTTGTGTGTGTATGTGTGAGATTGTTATGATTAATGGTTTACATATGTTCACTTTGGTTTTAATGGTGGATGTTTAAAAAGGGAGTGGAGCAAATTTCAATTTCAGAATGTTTGTCATACGTTAGTCATAATACATAGGGAGATGAGAAATGAAAATGAATCCAATAGAGACTTCTTTGACCCTCATATGACAGTAGACCATCCATGTATAGGCAAAACAATCATTCATCATAAGATACACAACCAACAGGCTATCCCGTCTGAACCGTAATTGGATACAAGTCTGATAAACATGCTTTTGTTATCACAAAATTGGAAGGAGGGGAAATGATTGACGATTTTCCTTTTCACTTAGAATTCTTCTTGTGAGAAAATGAAAACATATAACACAAAGAATGAGACACTAATTAAATTAAGTTTAAGACTTCATTTCTCTTACTGAGCTCAGAAAGAAATGAGGATGGATTTTGTTAAACTAGATATTTGTTTTGATGATGATTAATCTGTTACATTGACAACAAGTGTCTGTTGAATGTTGTCCAAATAAGTTTTTTTTTAGTGAAAATGAAAATGATGACCGAATGAGATAAAAATATAAAAAATGACCATGACAACATTGAACTTTCAACAAAACATATGGATGTTGATAACATGTTGTCTTTTTGTCGATTTATAATCTTCCGCAACACTCGCACACTGACACGTTTTTTTCCATAAATAGAATGATGAGTGCATGCCTATGAAATACCGCGCCGTTCGATGACGATTTATCAAATTACACACGAGATAAAATAGCGAATTTCATTCGTAAAAAACACAACCTAAAGCTTATGCAAACTTTGAGGCTTCGATATTTGTACGATTCTCATGCACAATTACACAATTTAAACTGTTTTTTTTTCAACATAACTACGAGATAGAAAAATGAAATTAACAACCCGACAAGTGCTTGAAGAGAGTAATTGCGAATCTAAAAAAAGAGTATGAAAAGCTACGCGTTCTATATTTTGTGCGTGAGTTTTAAAAAAGGAAAGGAATTTTTGTGTGTAAGAGCAAAAAAAAAAAATACAAGAAATTATAAAATGATTACTTCAAGCAAATAGAGAAAGAAATTGAGCGTGTTTTTTTTAACTACATGACGACTACGTGACTCAATGTGTCAGGGAGAAATCTCAAAACTTTTTTCTTAAGAAATCTTTCACTTCTTTTTGTTCACACGCGAGAACTTTTATCGATCATCGTACCTCACTAATTAATGGTTCACTTAAGCGATTATCCGTGACTCGTGTCATGACAGTTTCGGTTAGCGTGGATTTTGTGATTGTCTCTGTTACAATGCCTAAATCTGTGGGTGCTGGAGGCATCATTGGCATATCGGGCGTTCCTTTTCTTACAGTGATGCTGACGGCTGATCCTGCTGGGTCTCCTGCTGCTTGAGTTGATGGCATAATCTTTTGCACCTCATAGCTCTTACCGCCACTGAGAAAGTGGGATGGAATCATTGCTTGAAAATCTTCACTCGTCATTGGACGTGGAGCTTGAGCCGTCGACTTTTCATTATTTTCGCGAACATTTTTATTTTACAAACGATTGAGATTTTCATTATATTACATTCGCACGAATGATACGGATTTTCGGTTTACGGTATTGTGGTTGAATGAAGGAGAAAAATGGGGAAAAGAGAACAGAAAAAACAAAATGTTAATTTTCACGAAATTCTAAAAATGGATGATGTTTTTGTTTGCTGCTGTTGATAAAATGATTTATGGATTTTTTTCTAAAGCTTTTTGTCTCGCCTAAAATGTTTACTGCTCGAAAAATGAGGAAAATTCTACATTCTTTAGATAATGAATAAAATTTGAGGGGAAATGACAAGTTTTCATTTTCATATATCCTTTTTTCTATCAAAAGATCATCTTTCTCATGCATGCCGAGAACTTTCTCACAAATACAAAATTTATACGGGACGAACAAAATTTCTCACTTATACATATCACAAGCAAGAAAAAGTGGGAGGAGGAATTGGGTAGAAGAATTAAATTAGAGAGATAAAAAAAAGCAAGCAGAAGCAAAAATCTATCTACAGCAGAAATGAATGGATCGAAATGGTTTTGTCTGTTGTTCACAAATCCACAACCTCACAAAATAATTTTTCGGACAAAACTTCTTACCTGTGGTGGCTGTTGTTGCTGTGAATCAGCAGAGACTATTGTCGTCAATTTATCGACTCCATTTGTAGTCGGTGGAATGGAGTTTTGAGACGTAAGAGACCTAGTTCTAGGTGCTGGTTGCGGTGGATTTTGTGCTCCAGCTTGCTGTTGATTATGATGATGATCTGACGATGACTGTGTGATAATTGTTGCGGTTGTTGTTGTTAATTTACTGTGATTATTCTCTACATCTACATTGTTGCTATTGTTATGTTGATGATCTTGTAAATTACTCTTTCCGTTTGCTTCAAGTACTCCATCAATTGATCTTCGGTAACCTGTATACGCTAAGAGATTGAGAAAGCATTGAAGTTTATGATAATTTTAATTTCCGACTATGATTAATTAATTGAGTCTATTAATTGAGTGTATTGGTGAGTGTGAACACATACCAGGTCTATTAGCCATATATCCCGTAGGACTAAGGCCCTTGATCATTGGACTTCTTGGGCTTTGAGGTGGTTCAATTGGTCCCTTAACTTCACGTTCGACAACAAGACGAACAAAACGTTGACTATCAGTCAACAATTGAACAGCATCATCGTGTGCTGCAGTGCGAATGTCAGTTCCGTTAATCTGTAAAATGAGATGATGATTAATGTAGAGAAATTGTATGAAGCTGCAAAAGTGTTTCTTCATACCGCAACAATTCGGTCGCCGACATTGATTTTTCCATCTCGATCTGCAATTCCGCCTTCGGTCAGACGAGACACGAAGATTCCATCTGAATTATCAACAAATGGTGTGTGACCTTTTCCGCCTGCAATACTAAAGCCCAACCCTTGGCCGATCTGATCTCGAATGAGTGTTGTATGAAGTGTCACTTTGTGTACTATCGCTTCTTGTTGTGGGTTCAAAAGCTGCGTCGCTACTTGATGAGCTGTAAATTCTGTGGAATGTGGCGTAATCGAGATTGGTGCTGGAATGATTTTTGCTGGAGTTGTTGTGTGACTTTGATTCAATTGAATCTTTGCAAGTTCTCCATTCTCATAGAAAACAGGATGTCCAACAATTTTTGTGACTTCTCGTGACACAACAAGCACTAATACTGATCCGCAGGCTTTCAACACTTCAACGGCATCATAATGATCCGCATCTTCAACGACTATACCATTAACTTTAAGAAGTTTATCGCCGACACGAAGTCCTGCAAGATCAGCAGGTCCTCCTTCAGTAACTCGCGAAATGAAAATTCCTTCATCGTCTCCTTTAAATGGAGTCGATCCGCGTCCTCCAGCGATACTTAATCCGAGACCTGCTGACGTTCTCTCTATGTGAATCTCGAGGCGCTCTTGTTTTAGTGCTGTTAAAGCATCTGTAGAATCTGTTAATGGCAATTAGAATGAGATTGTTAAATATCACATACAGAAGTGAGTAATCGCGAGAATATTCGAATGCAATTCAGTTGAAGAAAATTTGATTTTCTTTTTTCTTCCAGAACTCAATTGCGCAATAAAAAAATTCATTGGATTCGACATTTACAATTGATTTTTATGAATCGCATTGTGTTCACTTTTTATTTAACAACTCAATGAAGTCGAATCCGAAACCGTAATTTATCCCTTTTTTATTTGATATCAGAATATATCTCAGCTAAGGTAAGCGAGATTTTTTTAACGCGACTATTTTCATCGAGTTTTGATCAATGTGAAGCGTAAACGTAAACTGAGAGCGATGAAATAAAAAAAATCGATTTGAATTGTATGTTTGTTGAGTTGAGACTTCAGAGTTGCACACATCAACGCTGCGACGTTATTTCCAAGTTTCCATAACGTTATAAAGCCTCATATACTTTACTACTAGCAAGTTCAACGTGAATTTTTCTCTCTCACTTTTTGTTGTTCGCTCGGGCAACCAAACAAAAACAAAACTCTGCGAAAAATACTCTCTCGGCTTTTTAAGGTGCCCTTGACAATTGAACAATCACTCGAGCGTTCATATGTTGACATGGAGTCACAGCTGAGCTCTCGTTCACTCAAACAGTGAATGAGAGAGAAAAAAAATTGATAGAATATATTCACGAGAGCAAGTGAACCTTCTTATCACCATTTCTAGTCACGCATGAGTATCGATTAATTCAATTTACTGGGTCAAATTTAGTCACATGTCAAATTTCTTCGATTTCACATTTCTCATTTGATTTCGTTTAAGAATTTTGGATATTCAAAGGTTTCTCAATGAAAAATTTTTAATAGGAAGTCTTGAAATTCCAAAGATAGAACCATGACGAAATCGATTCGAATTTTTTGACATTTTCATTCGATGTCGAACTTTTGACTCTATTTTTTTCTTGTTCAACATTTAAGCAGGTTTGACGATTTGTTTACAGTCTTAATCATCGCAACCACCATCATTGTATATGCGAAATTCCAATCCAAGTTTTTTGGTGTGACATCATCGTAAGCACGAGACGAGACCTTCTCAAAGCTGTTTTTGGTGTGAACACACATAACAGACGACAGCGCAGAGAGTAGTAAAAAAAAGTAAAATGAGAAATAAAAAAAATTGTTCACTACACGTTGCGATAAAATTTTTCAAATTCATTCAACTCTCACGCTGGTGGCGCGCATTCTACGCGCTTGCTTGCGTTCGCTGACCTTCACACGAATTTTTATATGTAGATCAAATGTTGTAGATTATTTCACGCCGTGGACAAACGATGATCCACCTACCATGAATGAATTGACGACCATTTGATGTCTCATATTCGGTCTGAATGCGAACACGTTTGTTACTTTTTCCATTGTTTTTGTTGAGAAATGAACTTTTTGCTGGAACTTTTCCTTGAATTCTTGATAACGACGATGTCGATGACGAAAACGATGATGTAGGTGATAAAACCCGACGTCGACGTGGCAAAGAATTAGATCGAGGGCTTTCTTTTACTTTTAACTTTACACTGAACATGTCAACGAATTTTCTTTCTATCTCTCAAAATCAATTTCGTGACATCATCATAGTAAGAGTGCTTTTGAGTCACTTTTTTTTTACTTCACAAACGTATGAACTTGCTGATAATGAAGTTTCTCTTGTCGTATCTTGCCTTCACCGCGACTTTTTATCGACAACGCTTGAAGGCGGAGAAGCGAATGAATTTAATGCTGAATCTTATCAATTCTCGTTATCGAAACGCTCCAGCATAATTCCACTGCCTTCTTTGTGCTTATCGCAATTGCTCAAATTTTCCTCTCTTTCTCTCTCTTTTCGCCTCCCTTTTATGATAAGAGAAATGAAAGGAGCTTTGAATGATGATAAAAATCACGCTCGTATGAATAATTTGTTATTCTTCCAGAAAACACCTTGCAATTGATTGAAGTAGAGGAAAAATGAGATGAAATTTTCCTTCCTTAGTGTCTAACTGACGAAAAAAATTCCTTAATCCGTAGCTTAAGGGCGGGCTTTGTTCAATATTCAGGATATCCTTTTTTTCTTGTATGAAAACTTTAAATATAGCCTCTTGAAGATATTTCGCGGGTAATTTAACTTTAATGCGTGATGAAAGATATTTTTTTATGCTCAAAAATGAAAAGAGCGTGTAGCGTTTTTCAACTACAAAAAATGACTAATTTCTCACCACCCAAAACTTGAAAAGCAAAAGTCTCTAAGTAAATTGATATAAAATACGTTGAAAAAGTGTTGTGCAAGTACACGTAGTCGCGCTCTTTTTATCTATCTCACTCTATACTCAACAACAACAAGCGCAAACATCACTTTTATTCGCTTTTGTTTGTTACATTTCCAAAAAAACTTACACAGTCGTGTGAAACTCCGACTGGCAGCTCGATTTTGTTACCCTCAGGTAAGTGTCGAATCAATTTTTTTCTCTTATCGCTAATCACTAACATAACTATAATAAAATTCTGCACAAATATATTGGAAAAGTTCTACCCTTACATTCCCAATCATTCGCTGAACTTTATCAAATGTGTTTTTTCTGCTCTGATAACAATTTAAATGTACTTTTGTGTTGTTCATTAAACAAACATGAAACTCGAGTGTCGTTTTCATTTACAATTATTGTATAAATAAAAGAACAAAACAACTCACCATTGATATGAGATGAAGAATCATTTCCATTTGTAGTAAAATTTTCAATGATAGGTAAGCCAACGTCTTGTGTTAATGGTGGCATCGGGTTCATTTCAACTTGAGGTGATACTTCATCAATTGCTGGCTGTGGCATATCTTTGAGTTTGTTTAGTATGACATTTGCAGCTTTGTCGGACAAATTTTGCTGAACTCGCTTATTCTTAAGATGATGTGGAGTATCACGACGATGCAATTTCGATACAGGTCGTTTGTCATTATCGACGTCATTTTCTCCGTCAGAATAAGTTTGCTGCTCAGCTTCTTCATGAAATCCAACCCGTCTTTCGCCTTCAACGCTTTCAACCTGCACAGATAAGGTAAAATTGAATTTAAAATCCATTTCCCAGTGACACAATTTCTTCTCTTACTTCATTGATTGTTGAGACTGTGTGAGAGCCGCCGTTTTGAAATTCAGTCGAAACCGTCGTGTTCTTCACAACTGTTGCTGCAAGCTCGCCACTTTGTGACTGTTGTATGAGACCATGTTACATTATTTAAAAAAAACCGTTAAAAACTATTAAACATACCTCAACCATTGTTGTTAGAATTTCATCGTCCTTTTTGTCTTTTCCAAACAATTTATGGGCTTTTGCTTTAAGCTCTTTTGGATGTGGTGTATTCTGTCTCACAAATGGTGTTGTGTCCTTATCAGTAGCAGAATCGTCACTGAATTTTACTTGCGAAACTCGTGATTGTTCTCGAGCTTCCCAGTCCTCGTTGTCAGAATCTTCACGATTATCTGCAAATTGAAAAATATTAACTCAATAAATTCATATAATTTTCTGCATTCATTCTAGGGGACTTATCGTGTTAACAATACAATAAATTTATCGAGAAATACAATTAGTTTGATTGTTTCATGTTAAAATATTTTTGCTACATAATCGAACTTAATGTTATCAATTAAGTTAGTCGTATTAACATGCCAAAGTGTGTGCATTTGTGTGAAATGAAAATCTACTGAACCTTGTGTTTCAGATAAATCCATTGAATCGAATCTTTGATCGGATCTGTATAGTCGTCCTGAAGAAATGTCTGAAGTAAAATTTTAATCATGAGAATTTTGTTTGCATTTGTTTTCAAAAGTGAAAATAGGCCAGCGAGCAAACATCAATTTCAATCACGATAGGGAAAGAGGAATGGAAATTTCAATTTTTCAAATTCTCGTGGAAAAAAGTATCGTGTGTGTTTTGTGCTGTGTTTGTGCTTTTTCCCATCCCCAAATCATTGAGGAAACTTTTTTAGTTGTTTTGAAAGCTATCAAAACATTCTTTCAAATAAATCACTTTTGTCTATCTTTTCTCCTTCACCCAATCACAATGTTTATTCACAAAAATGTGTGTGTGTGTGTGTTTGTGTGCCCATAACAAAAAAATATTCATAAAGCTTGACACTTTTCTGACTCACCTGCGTTATGTGGTTGCATTTCTTGCTGAGGAAGTAGGAAACATGTCAGCACCTAAAATAAATGTTGAAATTTCTCGTCAGTTTTGTTTGGATAAATTTTTTTGTCATTTTTGTGCTTACCTGTTCACCGCTTGCTTCGTCAGTGTCTGGTTGGAATGTGAGGAGAGGTTGAGCTTGATTTTCCGAGAGCCAAACTGCTTTTAATTGAAGATTGACCAACGAATAAGGGAGATATTGGAGACGATTTCCCGACACATCAAGCACATGAAGTGACACACAATTTCCAATCTCCGCAGGAAGTTTCACCAATTTATTTTCACGTAAGCTCAACACACCGAGATTAGTAAGATTTCCAATCTCGGACGGCATCGCAACCAATGAATTTCTATCGACATTCAAATTATTAAGCTTTCGCATTCGTCCTATCGAGTGTGGCATTTCAACGAGGAAGTTTTCAGTCAAGATGAGCTCTTGCATATTTTCACACCTACGAATGAAAATTTCATTAAATAATAATCTCTTTAGAGTAGGCGGGAAAATACTCACATTCCAATGCTTTCGTTAAGAATATGCAAACGATTTTGATCTAGTTTAAGAATTGTCAACTTGGTCAATGATGAAACTCCGTTGGGTAGAAACTCGAGAAGATTTTGTGATAAATGAAGATCTGTGAGGTTTACAAGGCCTCCAATCTCCTCGGGTATCTCTTCTAGTCTATTCTCGGAAACGTCCAAACAAACGAGATTTTTCAAATTTCCGATTTCTGCAGGCAATCTTTGTAGTTGATTGTGGTCAAGCCAAAGTTCTTGCAAAGCTGGAAGGTCACCAAGATGTGGTGGCAACTCTTCAATTTCATTATCACCCAAATCAAGCCGTTCAAGCTTTGTCAGTTGATTTATCGATTGAGGGAGATGTTTTAGAAGGTTTCGCGAAGTTCAAGTGATTCTAATTGTGTCAAGCTGAAAGGGAAAATTTTCAATTATTTTTAACATTCAATATTCAACAATCATCCTTTAAGCGATGGAAAGTAAAAGCAAATATTCAAAGAGAAATTCCATATTGTTTCAAATTCCTAAAATATACACAATAAATATTCGATTGAATTCAATCAAGAGAAAAAAAATACCGAAAGGAGAGAGATTTTTAAATTTTAAATCGCGTTTCTTTCTGTCTGTTTATTGTTTTGACTTTTGAAAAACGTAAACTATCAGCGAA